>CAJOBZ010000004.1:670000-1270000 GCA_905332375.1 Pieris macdunnoughi | reverse complement strand
GGATCGAACCTACGACCTCAGGGTTGAGACTCGCACGCCGAAGCCACTAGGCCAATTGCACTGCAAATATTACCAATAACAAAGAGAAAAATACGTTCTTATATCTTAAACAATACTTAAACAGTACAATAATGTTTTTAAGTGTTTTTTCACAATTTTTTCTTCATTGTTTTTACACAAGTGGGTACAGCTTCCCTTTCTCTTCTCTTTATGGAAAGATCTTATCGATATAACATGCAAACGTTTTACATTAAGTATGTGACTTGGAATCCTTTTAACTTTAGTTCGTGAGTTTTAAGTAACTAAACGTGTTTCAAAAAAGTATGAGTTCATTAGAAGTTTCAAAATGCATATCTTTAGAAACATACGAGGGTTGTTATTTCTTTAAGCTGTCTTCGAGTTGGAGCACGTTATTTTATATTCTATTTTTAATACTCGTCTTGATGTTTGTAAATAGCTATACTTAGTACATTCTTAAAGGATTTGAATATTTCGTGACCCGATGTTATGATACCTTTATTAAAATACTTAAAAGAATAACCAGTAGCGCTTCAACCTTTTTAGGTCTGGGCGTCAGATTTCTGTAACTGTCATGATCATCAATCTAATAGGCAAGCAGGTGATCAACCTTCTTAGCCTGACACACGCCGTCGACTTTTCGGATCTAAGACAAGCCGGTTTCCTCACTGTTCGAGCGAATGTTAAATGCACACATAGATAGAAAGTCCATTGGTGCACAGCCGTTGATCGAACCTATGACCTCAAGGTTAAGAGTAGCACGCTAAAGCCACTTGGCCACCACTACCTACCTAACTACACTAAAGGGTGGCCCCCGTTTAGGGTAAAAGACTTCTCTATTTTTGTCCATTTCTACCCCTTTTTTAGCTGTTTTTTCTTAATTCATAGTTCAGATTTAATTCTCTTGTTTTGGATGATAGAGATCTTATGGAAGTGCATAATTTTAATTGTTGTGACGTTCTTTGTTTTTCATATGTAGGATGGTGGTCGCTTTCCCCTCGGGGACTTAAACCTAAATACTTATAATAATAAAAACCTTTATTTCTGTAATTACTTATACTAGTACATCAAAATATGAAATACTAAAAAAAGTTACATAAAAAATAAAAAATAAATACTAATAATTATTAATCGGCAAGCTGGTTGATTTCTGTTATACAGCTTAAGAAGTAAGTATACTTAAGAATACTTAAGAAGAATTATTAATAATAAAATAAACACAGCAAAAATATAACGCCCTTTCTAGTAACGAGCGAAACACTCAGGCCAGAGGTGGCGATATTAATTCGTAGACCTTGGAAAATATATTTTTAATTCAATATTTCATGCAGCCTAGTCTAGTTTAAGACTAGTTGTTAGTCTAGAGTAATTTACTAATAGGATTTTTTACCTTATATAGTGTCCAATCTACCTAAGTATCTAATGAAAGGGATACACTCTGCGTTGCTCTCTTTCTTCCACCCTAAATTAGAGCAGTGTTGGCCTAGTGGCTTCAGCGTGCGACTCTCATACCTGAGGTCGTAGGTTCGATCCCCGGCTGTGCACCAATGGACTTTCTTTCTATGTGCGCATTTAATATTTGCTCGAACGGTGAAGGAAAACATCGTGAGGAAGCCGACATGTCTTAGATCCAAAAAGTCGATGGCGTGTGTCACGCACTGGAGGCTATTAGATCACCTACCTGCCTATTAGATTTAAAAAATGATCATGAAACAGATCCAGAAATCTGAGGCCAAGACCTAAAAGAGGTTGTAGCGCCACTATTTTTTTTTAAATTAGAACCCAGGGTGGGTGATTAAAATCGCGTGCCTAACTCATTCACATAGTTGAGCTATCTCTATAAGTTGGGTGAAATGAATGGAAATATAAAAGTCCGATAGAACAATAAAATCCTATGTATTTTGTCAGCTGCAGGTTTTAGGGAACCAATTTTTGTCTCGAGTTATTGAATTCAATTAGGATCCATTGTGATACATTTGAAAAGCGTTGGAAAAGTTTTGCTTTGAAACGACTTTCTGTTATATTATTCTTTGTTCGTGTTAGAAAAAGCTGCCTAAAATTGAGTTATATCTTAGAATTTGTAATAAAATAATAGACAAAAAGCGAGGGTTTTTTGGCTCGTTGGCATGGCATTTCAATAGACATGGGAATATAATACCACAATAATACAAATGCACGTAACAAAGGATATTATGATAATAAAACCAGCGGTGCTATAGCCTTTTTAGGTCTGGGCCTCAGATTTCTGTATCTGTTTTATGATCATTGAGTTTCCTTCCTGTGTCACATGCCGTCGACTTTTTGGGCCTACGGCAAGCCGGTTTCCTCACGATGTTTTCCTTCAGCGTCCGAGCGAATGTTAAATGCGGACATAGACAGAAAGTCCATTGGTGCACTGCCGGGGATCGAACTTACGATCTTAGGGATGAGAGTCACACGCTGAAGCCAAAGGATATACAAAAATAAAATTAAAATTTCTTGTGACGTGAAATTAAATAAAACAAATTTCAGAAGTTTTCTTTGACTAAAACCATTGATTTTTCCTCTACACGTGTTAACTCCACAGAGAAATACATCAAGAACGATCCTTAAAGATCATCAGTATCTCAGTTTCTTTTTAATTATTTTCATAGACCTGAATCCAACGTGGACCTCCGCCCCACAGGGGACAATTTGATTGCTGGGGGATTTCGAAAATTTATTAAAATTATTTGGTAATTGAATTTTAATTGTCATTATAAGTTTTGAAAATTTACTTACTGTGTTTCGCTAATAATTTCCTAGTAATATCTTTCATAAACCTATCATTAAAGTTTCTTAACCTATCATTAAAGGTGCCCCACCTTTAATGGCCGCTTAAAAAAGGTTGGTAACACTGTGATAGGCCAACAAAAAAAAAAGAAATTATTAAATAAATCCCATATATATCTCTACAGTGTAGCAGCTTATTATATCAGATCAACTTCTAATGAATAACTCTAAGTACGAATATAAAAATTGTTAATCCAATTAATAATACCCAGCCATGATAGCTATTGACCTATTAATATTAACTAATAAATACAAATTTACACTAGAGGATCGTATGATTACTGATAAAGGTTTATCTGTATCATTCATTATGGTGTTATGTCAATTGGTTATTGTGACTATTTGTAGTAAAATAATATAGATATCGCAAACCAGATCACATACCCAAATTGATTTGATTAATAAAAATTGCACAACAAAAGGGTCCATTCTAATAAAATTAACTTATCTCGTTAATTAAAAGTTTGCAATGAACTCTACGAGTAATGCCCAGAACTGATATCAATTATACTTGAAAAGTCTAGCTTAGCCCTCGTTGAATTGTGAATGAAATAGTAACATTAAGCAGACCTAATCTGACAACGCCGGCGGCCATGTTGAATTGGCGGGAAATGCTGCACATGTTCAATTAAATTTTATCTGCTTTTACTGCATTCATATTGCAATTCGAAAATGCAATCGTTGACGCGCTTTGCGATATTGCAAACATTGTATTTTTCAATTATAACGACGCTTGCATTTCAAGTTCTACTTATTAAAATGAAATATTGGGAAGCGTTCTTGCTTTAAATGTATATTGACAATATCTGGGCGTATTTTTTGCTTGTTTTAAAGTTGAAATCCGAATATAATGATAAGTTTTCATTCATTTCATTTTCATGCACTGTTAAAATACATACAATAGTCATCTGTTGCAGCTTATAATGATGGCCAAAATTAAAGGCAAGAGACGGGCTGGTAGAAGGAGAAAGTCAGAAGAAGAACGAACGGAAATGGACCGGCATCACATCCGACGAGGAGCATTCTAGACTAGCGCAAGATACCCAGCAATTCAAGTTGTTAACAGCCAACCTTTAGAAATAAAGTGACACCAGAAGAAGAAAAAGAAGAATTTTCATTCCTAATAGTTACAAAAACTATAAAACAATTTTTACTGTCCCTGATTTAATAAACATATTAGAATATATTTGCATTATTAGTCAGCGTTTGTTTAGTTAAATTTTGTTTTTAGCTGTGCCGGTGTACCAGCAAGTATTGATTGATCAAATAGAAAGATCTGGGGTTTGAACCTACAAGCTCACATACAATATGAGAAGTAGGGACCAAGTCTTATTACATTACAGTTATTGTAATAAGTAGGCAAATGAAATTCACCACCGGTAGGTCACAAACAGGATTTTAATAAAAGTTAAGTTATTCAATAAAATCCCGCAGATTGGATTCGTAATGGATTTCTACGTTGAATTCATTAGTGTTCCTTGTCACTGAATAACCTTAAATAGACATTTATATTATGTAAATATTGGTTTTCACTTTACTCACCGATTTCGAAATAGGTCTAAGGAGGCCTATTTAGATTTTTTATATTTAAGGTGGAAACCTACTTCAACCCACTGCAGAAACCAGGTCAGCAGTTCCCCCTAAAATTAATATCCAACAGGTTGTGTACGCCGAGCATTGCCTAGACTCTAGCCTCTAGCTCTACCGTGGCCATCTGGCACGACCATATCCAATCGCAACTGCCTCTCTCTTCAACTCTCAAGTAATACATAAGTAGTAAAAATAATATTAATAAAGTTTATTTGCCTCTTCTCACAATATTGCATTTGACGGGTTTATATGTGGCAGGAATTGACAATCTTTGTGAGATGCTAGTAATAGGACTATTAAAGTCCTGTGGTTGCTAGCCTTCCATCGCAGACAGAAAATATACAAAGAGACGACTACATATTATGACTAAACTAAAGTAACAAACAAAACAAAATCAAACTAAAGTATGAGTGGTTGTGGGTGTGTGAATATGTGTAAGGGTGTGAGAATTAAACATGTGTGAGAAAATTTAATAATAGTACCGTAGTTGTTTTAATATAATATATTATGTTTGTTTATCACAGAAATAAATCAGTCAAATTGAAGTATGGACGTGCTCAATTGTCTTTTTTCACCACAGCCTTAACACAATTTGACAGTAAGAGACCGAAGAGTAATTTAGTAGTAAGCAAAGTTAAATGCTTGCAAATAAAACTTTTCATAAATATAATAGTGTTAAAAGCATATGCCTTGAAAAAGGTTGGTATTAAGATGTAATTCTTTATCCAAATAACAAAATATAATGCGCCAAGATTAAATTCACGATTACCCCAGGGTACAAAATGATTTATGACCACAAAACAAAGAATCTTAATTTGGCCGAATAAAATTATCTTTTAAAGTTGAGAAAACATACGGAATGCGAAATAAGTCAAGCCAAAACTTTTTCAAGATAACAAAGAGTTGTATGAAAGCGTTTTGGCTTTTGCAGTACCTACTGATTTATTTGAAAAGTTGTGTCTTGAAACTGAACACGTTCGGACCGCTGCAATATTCAGATTGCTTTATTTCTAATATTGAAGACTTCAGTGTTATATTACGGTGGCTGGTAGTGGTGGTGGTGGTGTTAGTTATTTCGACTATGTGTTTGCGTGTTGTTCCCACGAGAATGTAAGTGCGTGCTCCTTCTTCACCATGCCTCCTGATGATAGAGGACAAATCTTTGTTTTTAAATTATTTTTTATTATTCATAACTTAAGATGTCACGTGGATCATGGTGTAATGGTTGCAGAGTTTTACACACACTGTGTAAAACAAAAAAATGGCGAATAAAAAGAGTGGCGGAGAGTTTATTGCCAGTTCTTCTTTTTCGTTCTACGCCTTTGATTTGAAAACTGGCACTAAAAAACAAAATATGTGTATATTGTGTTAAGTATGTGAATAAATAATTTTGATTGATTAAAAATATCCGAAACTTAGATTTAACTCATAAATACTCAACATAAAACAAACTTTATTGACAATAAATTTACGGTATTTCCGCATATTTGTCATACAATAGCAATAGTGCAAACCGTGCTAAAGTTATTATATCGAGTTTCAACATTACCTCATATAACTTCTCCCAGCAAATGTTTGAATAACCTCCTAGATTTGTATTTCAGAAACAAAGGATTGCTAATTCCACTAGTTTCACAACTACTAGTCGTAATTACGTAGTAACATAAATATTTGATAGTCATTTGATAGATAAATTTTCGCTTCGGAAAATTATGTGATGGATCACACGTACTCGATGAATATATTATTATGAGATTTATACATGCGTTTATCGTATACAAAACTATAAAAGACAAAAGTACAATGTATTATTGTTAAATATTTACAAATAATTGCTTTTTGTTAGTCTAGCTAAAACTCGACAATGACCCGACGGATTTGGCTAATTAAATATAATATAATACCAGTTACTATTTATATACTTAGAATTTAATTTTTTTTTAGAACAGAAAAGAATTTCTTGATTATCCTAATACTTAGAATCAGTAGATTTTCTAAAAGTTTGGTGAATACATATTTGAAGTTACGAAAGTTTTCGCGGTCAACACTGAATGTTTGTAATTTACGTTACGTCAACTCGACACGCATGGTTTAACTAGATTTTATTACTATGTGTTAAGTATTCGAAAACTTTTGGCCATTTCTCGCATTGAAGGTTCTACGTTCTTATATCATGTATTCTCTCTCTTCAATCGGTAGCTCTTGTCTGATCGTCGTGATCAATAAGAAAGCATCTGGAGCGGACTATCTATTTCCACCGGTGTCCAGCGCCTCTCTTATGACAGTGTTTAGTTTTAAGAACGATGAGTCTTTCACTTGATCTGTCCAACTGGTGAACAGCTACGAGATCTTTTGCCTTCTGTTTTACTAACCACGATCAGTTTCTCCATGTTTCATCGCCACTGCGCATTGTATTGTCGAAGTAAGATACAATTCGCTGTCGGCATATGGTAGACAGGTGAGTCCATATGCGGAGTTGGGTCAGTATCGATGTATTAGTGCGCCTTGCAGTCCACGGTATTCTAAGCATTCGCCGCCAGCACCACATCTCAAAGGCTCGGTCTCAAAGGGTAAATCCTTTGCTTTTCTCGACCCAAGATAGATCCATACAGGAAGATAGGGAATACTGGAGCCCGTATCAGTATTATTTTGGTTTATATAACAATTCCTCTTTTCTTCCAGATGTTGCCTAAGTGTGTCATGGCATCTTTAGTCATTGTATTACTGTGTGTAATTAAAACGGTAATTCGATTTTTTTGCCAATTATATTAGACAAATTTATGCGCCATTTTGACTGCCAGAATATGCGAACAAAGTCTTATCTATTTATTCTTCTACCATATTCGTGCAAATAAACTATTGTTGATTTCAAACGATTTGGTTTTAAGTTAAACATGTTCAGTAATACGTACTTATAAGATTGGATATCGCTTTTAACCTTGGTCGAATAAAAATGACAGCGACAGGTAGCACGCGATGATCAAAAGCATTGAAAAATCGCTATAAATAACCTTTGAAATACTTAAGTTAAAACGTTTTAACGATAAAAATATACAGATTTTAGAACAGAACAGATTTTTAAATAAGAACAGAGCGCTGGAAGCCTTCACTACTGGAAATTTAGAGGAGAGGCTGATGCCCAGCAAAAACGTCAGCTAGCCGAAACGAACAAAGTCCAAATTGTAAATATACAATTGCTTGCTTGCTTGCTTATATAAATCAATCAGTGGCACTACAGCCTCTTTAGGTCTGAGCCTCAGATTTATGTATCTGTTTCATGATCATATGCTAATCTAATAGGCAAGTAGGTGATCAGCCTTCTGTGCCTGACACACGCCGTCGACATTTGAGGTCTAAGGCAAGCCGGTTTCCTCACGATGTTCCTTCATCGTTCGAATGTTAAATGCGCACAGAAAGAAAGTCCATAGGTGCATAGCCGATCGAATCGAGATCGAACCTACGAGCTAAGGGATAAGAGTCGTATATTTGCTATTTATTTAAATATTTATACACACTATATTTACAGACAAAAACCATTGGTCGAACAAACAACACTCAGGATATAACGACAATATTTGAAAGTTAAATCGCTCAAAAGGTGTTCTATACCTAATGAGATCGGACCAGAGAGAAAAAAGTAAAAACCTTTAAAACCATTTCCATGGTATGAAACACGTGAGTGTATGAAAATATTATTAGATTAGAGCCAATACAGCCTGACCTCATTCCAAATACGAATCTATAAAACTGTATTTTCAAATCTTCGTGCAAGAGTGTCACTTTATCCTGCACCAAAGGAAAATATTGTGGGGAAATGTGGATTTATGGCTGGAAATATTCATCACCTCTCAAAGGAGACCTAAGTGCCTTACGATCGAATGTTTATGCTTCTGGATTGAAGTGTTTGGTTTTTTAAATAATTGACCAACTGAATATAATATACACTTTTTGTTGGCATAAAAAGACGATTCAAAATGTGTGGAGTTCACGAACTGGCCTACACCAGCAGTCACCGATTGCGCACATGATTTTGTTACTTAATTATTTACTCAGTTCTGCACCAGAACTGCATAAAAGTTCGACAGGACAGGAAGACTGAGAGACAACCAGTTGTTGTGATTTTTAAATTGTTAAACAATTTCTTAGTAAACTACTTAGAAATTGTATAACTATTTAAAAATTAGTTAGTAAATAAATAAGTAGATATATTATATTTTTTTCTAAACTTTTTTTATTTTTTACCTGCCCTGCGATTGTGTAACTCACTTTTCGAACTCACACAGCGGTTTTCGCATCGGCGGTCGCTCTCAAATCAGTCGTAAAGCAGTCATTTTATGACTGATTAGTGAGTAGAGATAAAGTGAGTTAGAGCCCGTCCACACAGCGCGTTGCGTTGCGTTGCGACGAATATTTTGACGCATAGCCGGCCACACACACATTTGTCCCATAGAATTTCCCTTTCCTGAATGAATGTAATGAAGTAATCCATGTCCATTTCTTCAATGGTACTCATTTTAGCCTGCAAATAAAACTGAATACAAAAGATCGAAAAAAATTAAATGAGCTTGCGTGTATCCTCCCTATCAGCGCACAAGCGAGCGCTGCCGCTCCGTCCGCGCTCCGTCGCACAATGAGTACACCCCCTCCCACTTCGTCTCGGGGGCTGCTGTCCGTCGTGTGTGCGTTGCGACGACGCAGCGCGCCGTGTGAACACCTCGGTTATTTGTATGTAAAACAACGGAACGGCAGCGCTGCTTCGACGCAACGCTGACGCAACGCGCCGTGTGGACCGGCTCTTACAGAATCGCAGGGCTGTAACCGTCTTAGAATACGTTTCTTTATCCAATCGAAGAGTTAGTGAAATTAATTCAAAATTTTTAAAATTCAAAAGTGATTCATCATTACACTCGTTCAGCATGCAAAAATATAGGTGTGTATTTGACGTACACGAAAGTAAGCTTATATTGGTAGTGGTCGGATTAACTTCACTAAATCGTCTAGACCTGAGACGTGATTTTAGCCTTTGAAAGCCTTAGACTCGTTTTACTATAAATATTTGAATGTAAGACAAATTAATATAATATAAATTTAATCTTTTTAGCGTTTTAAGTGTTCAATAAGCGTGTGTAGGTTAGGTTATTAATGAAAATTTGAAATGAAATTGTGGATGTAATAGCCGTGGTAACAATATAACAGAAGTATATGTACTAACATACACACAAGATATTAACTGTTAGCAATAAAAAAAATCAATGGCACTACTACCTTTTTAGGTCTAGGCCTCAGATTTCTGTATCTGTATCATGGTAATCTTCTAGGCAAGTAGGTGATCAGCCTTCCGTGCCTGACGCACACCGTTGACTTTTTGGGTCTAAGGCAAGCCTGTTTCCTCACGATGTTTTCCTTCACCGTTCGAGCAAATGTTAAATGCGCACATAGAAAGAAAGTCCATTGGTGCACAGCCGGGGATCGAACCTACGACCTCAGGGATGAGAGTCGCACGCTGAAGGCACTAGGCCAACACTAAAAAAAACAATAAAAATAATAATGATGTATTTATATGTATGGACTGCTCACGGGTAAAATCCTCCAAGGCATTACAGCATCTCCTCCAGTATACATCTTAAATTAGGTATTTAATTAAATAGAAATCACGCTTCATGATATCTTGAAGTAGATTCCTCTACCCTAATGTCCATACAATTATATTAAATGGAGCATAAACTAAGCAGTTTCATACTAGAGATAACGAAATATGACATTAGTTTAAGTTAACACAGACGGTTGGTTTCGAAGGCTGTCTTATTTTGTGAATACATTAGACGTAACAAGCAAAGCTCGTGACCCAACGACCCTTAGGGAAATTATTGCGCCACATCCTACACTATGATATGGATGATAAAAATGTTTTCTGCTTTTTAAGCATTTATGGTAGTATTTTATTTCATTTAGTAAAGTCAGATTGCAGCGCGGTTGATTAGGGGGAAGAAACGCTAGGAAGATTGGTAGTCTAAGATTCTGAATTCGAATTGTTTCTAACTCGGAATGTTTAGTTTTCAACCTAAACGGATTTCTGAAAAATCCAAGCTATTGTAATTTTAAAAGCCGGCATCGCACTCGTAAGCCTTCTGGCATTGAGAGTCATGGGCGGCAGTATCACTTAACATCAGATGAGCCTCTTGTCCATTTGGCCCCTGTTCTTTTTAAAAAGTCTGCTACTCGATTTGATATCATAATAGCAAAACACCTCTAAATGTAGATGAGGAAAGTTATTTACAAATGTATATGCAACGGAAGACTATCCTCAAGACGTCATCTTGAAAATAAAGGATCTAAGCATAAGAAAGAACAGGAAGAGAATAGTGGAAAAATCGCCTTCATAAGGTATGATAAGCGAAAAGTAAGGCAATAGTAAAGGAGAAGAGACCAACAGACTCTAAAAGGAAACGATCACAATCCAAATCACCATGTAAAAATAAATAGCAACAAAAGAATGACATAATGGCTCCCAAGAAAATAAACAAAATCTCTAATGTATTTCGGTGCAGACCAAATTCAACGTGGGACCTGGAGAATCTAGCTAAAAAAGAAAACGAAACACAGCATACCGGAATACAAAGAAAATACAACAATAACAATTATCTACCACGTTAACAAAATACTCCCCAATCCAGCTGGTCTCCGTGGGGAAAGCAACCACCACCCTCCATTACATATGAAAAACGAAGAACAGGACATAATGAAAATAAAAAAGGGCGCTCCACGTCACAACAATTGAAATTAGGCACATTCGAAACAAGAATTACATCTTAACACTGCATTGAGAAAAATCATAAAAAAATAGAAATGGAAAAATATGGAGGAGGCTTTTACCTAACGGTGGCCATACAACACTAGACCACTAAACAATTCAGACACAACTAATACTCATATTAAGAAATGTTAATTAACCGATTTTTGAATGTCTTGATTAATAAATCTCCATTATAGTAATTCTATTGAGATAAAAAATAAGAACTTTCAACATAGTCCAACATTATACTATACTATTTTAAAATTTTATTCTTATGTGAGATTTTTATTATTTAAAGTGTTTTTTTTTTTTTTTTTTTTTAATAGAACGGGGGCAAACGGGCAGGAGGCTCACCTGATGTTAAGTGACACCGCCGCCTATGGACACTCTCAATGCCAGAGGGCTCGCGAGTGCGTTGCCGGCCTTTTAAGAATTGGTACGCTCTTTTCTTGAAGGACCCTCGAAGGAAGTCGAATTGGTTCGGAAATACTTCAGTGGGCAGCTGATTCCACATAGTGGTGGTGCGCGGCAAAAACTGCCTTGAAAAACGCTCAGTTGTGGAACGGCGGACGTCGAGGTGATACGGGTGGAATTTCGTATTCTGTCTCGACGTCCGATGATGAAACTCAGCTGCAGGTATTAATCCGAACAACTCCTCTGAACACTCTCCATGGTAAATGCGGTAGAAGATGCAGAGTGACCCCACATCTCTACGCAACGCCAAAGGATCAAGCCGCTCGGAGAGGGATTGGTCGTCGACGATTCGAACCGCTCTGCGTTGTATACGGTCAAGTGGAAGGAGCTGGTACTGGGGAGCCCCCGCCCAGAGGTGAGAGCAGTACTCCATGTGGGGCCGAATTTGCGCTTTATATAGTTGCATGCGGTGGCCCGGAGTGAAGTACCGCCTCGCCTTGCTGAGCACACCAAGCTTTTTGGAGGCTAATTTAGCCTTTCCCTCCAAATGACCGCGAAACTGAACGTCGTTCGATATGTCAACGCCAAGTATTCCAATGCTGGCTGTGGCTTTAAGAAGAGTGTTTTCGAAAAGAGGAGTAGCGACAAAGGGTGATTTTTTAGCGGAAAACGCGCAAACTTGTGTCTTCTTGGGGTTAAATTGGACTAGGTTTTGTCTGCCCCAGTCTGAGACTCCACGTAGTAGAGTTTCGACTTCAGACACAAGTTTGTTCCGGTACTCATCGACAACTGCCCGAGAAATACCTGCCCGGCCAGTGTAAAAAGTATCCCCAGTGCTGTCATCCGCATAGCAATGAATGTTGCTAAGTTGCAACATATCATTGATATGCAAAAGAAATAGGGTTGGGGATAGATCACAGCCTTGTGGGACCCCAGCGTTCACAGGTTTAAGGTCGGAACATGCTCCGTCGATGACGACCTTGATGCTCCGATCGGCCAGAAAGCTGGAGATCCAATCGCATAATTTCTCGGGAAGCCCATAGGCTGGAAGCTTCGAGAGCAGTGCTCTGTGCCACACCCGATCGAAGGCTTTCGCTATGTCCAAACTTACCGCCAGCGCCTCCCCCTTGGACTCAATTGCCTCTGCCCACCTATGGGTAAGGTATACAAGGAGGTCACCAGCTGAGCGACCACGACGAAAGCCGTACTGAGAATCGCTAATCAACTGGTGGCCCTCTAGATACCACAAGAGCTGGCAATTAATAATGGTTTCCATTATTTTGGAGAACAAGGAGGTTATAGCTATTGGGCGATAGTTGGACGGATCAGAGCGATCGCCTTTTTTAGGGATCGGATGTATCGAAGCGGTCTTCCAGCACTTCGGGACAGTGCCGAGCGAGTACAGGTACCGGAAAAGGCGCGTTAAGACCGGAGCCAACTCAGGAGCACAAGTACGCAGCACAATTGGGGGGATACCATCCGGCCCGCTCGACTTATGAATGTCCAAGGAAGATAGTGCTTTGCGGACAGCACGTTGCCGGAATGTGATTTCCGGCATCGAAGAATCACACCGCGAAATGGTCGGTGGTGATCTTCCTTGGTCATCCAAAGTCGAGTTGGACGCGAAGAGACAGCCCAAAAGGTCGGCCTTCTCCTTCGCAGTGTGGGCCTGAGAGTCATCCTCCCTGTGCAGTGGCGGAATGGCGGGCTGACAAAAATTCCCTTGGACAGCTTTGGCGAGAGACCAGAAGGCTCGAGTCCCTGAAGGGAGCTGGGCCAATCTCTCGCCAAATCTGGCAATGTGCTCTGACTTTGCCTTAGTGATTTCCCGTTTGAAGAACCTGGAGGCTGAGTTATATGCTGTTTTAAGTTCGCTGGTATTGGCATCATGAGATTTCGCCGCTTCCGCCCATGCCTTAAAGCATTCTCGCTTTCGACGCGAGGCCGCCTTGCAAGAACGTTTAAACCAGGACTGAGACTTGCCACCGATCGGCACCGCAGAAAATGGAATAAAGAGTTCCATGCCCTGCAGAACCACTTCGGCGACAGAGGCGGCGACGGAATCTGGAGCTTCCGGCGAAAAGCACATAGGCCCCCAAGGGTAGGACGCAAAGAAAGACCGCATCCCGTCCCAATCTGCTGACTTATAGTGCCAAATACGGCGACAACCCATAAAGCGGGGCCGTGAAGGGCGCGTAGATGGCACAGTACTCCGGACCACACAATTTTTATTTTTATTTTATTTTATTTTTATTTTACATTTAAGGAACAGAAACAGAAAACAGATTGGTGAAATACATATAGTTATTACACACTAAGCAACATTTGTAAACCTGAATTTCCAATTATATCTGTACACAGCATTTTAGTGGAATCTTCAGTGCTGGTTTACCAAATATTAACAATTAAATACAGTATATAATATGTACATATATTAAACTTAATGACAAAAAAAAAAAAAATAGAAAAATTTAATGACAAAAACGAAAATTAAGTTATTCTGGTTGCAAGTCTGCACCGCGAATAATCTTTCTCAATTCATAACTACTATTGTGAAAAATATCAACATGAGAACAAACAGAATTATAATACTTGCACATTCTAGCGAGCGGACCATTCTGGGATACATTGTTGTTACTTGTGGGTATCATAAATAGTTGCGGCTTACGCACAGAACGCGTCGGTACCTTGATGTCAAGTTCATCCAAAAGATAGCTGTCAAGTGAGCCATTTGCTATTTTATGCAAAGTGCACAGGTCGCTCATCCATCTTCTCTTTTCAAGACTTACAATCTGAAAGTGGGCAAGACGCTGGTCATATTGCTTTAATTTGCGCCTAAGACCATACTTTGAGCATAAAGCTCTAACAAACCGCCTTTGTATAGATTCTAATCTATCTGTATGAACTTTGTATATCGGGGCCCATACAGCTAAACAGTACTCAACCATGGTTCTCACGAGAGAGCTGTATAAGGCAATCAAGGAGTCGGCTCGCCTGAACGGTTTAGCGGTTCTAAGAATAAAGGACAACATCCGGTTAGCTCTACTACAGATATGATCATAATGAGGTCTAAATGACATAACAGAGTCAAATATTACTCCCAAGTCTCGAACCACCTCAACTCTATCCACAAGAATACCCTTAACATTATAGTTATACTGGATAGGGTTCCTACTTTTTGTAAATGTTATAACCTGGCACTTCTTAATATTCAGAGCCATAGAGTTTTCATCGCACCAAGCAGATATAGTATTAATATCCGATTGAAGGGTCACACAATCTCTTTCATCAGATATACGTCTGAAGACTTTTATGTCGTCTGCATATGCCAAACATTCACTACTAATTTTGCTTAGCAAGTCATTCACAAATAACAAAAACAATAAAGGACCCAACTTTGACCCCTGGGGCACGCCCGATGTTACTAAAAATGGCACAGATTCATATCCACAAAGAGCAACGAGTTGTGTGCGGTTCAACAGGTAAGAAGTTAACCATCTATATAAGTTCCCATGGATTCCCACATGTTGAGCCTTTACAAGCAATACAAAATGGTCCACTCTATCAAAAGCTTTTGAAAAATCGGTATATAGATATATATCAGATATTTATTATTTGGACCATTAGACTTTGGAGTATATTTTTCTATGATTGAATGTATATTGTTGTAAAATAACAAAACAAATTCTTCACATCCCATATTCAATGCAAATTCTGTCCAATCAATTTTCAATATATCATTTTTGCAGCTTTCATAATCAGTTTTACGAAAACATAGTTTTTTAAGCGATGTGTTCTGTATCAATGTAGAAGGAGTAGTTTGAAGTATCAGTTCAAATGTCGGATGGTTCTCATCTACACGACTTATGTGTAGAGTAGGTGTAATAGTAAATAAGTCTGGACAGTCAGTTATAACTAGATCTAGTATTCGATCCTTATCGTTCTTATTAAAATTAAGTTGTCGCAATGTAGTAAGATCGAATAGGTCACATAAAGCTTTTGATTTTTCACAGTAATAGTTCAGAGGACAGCCAGTTTCAGTTGACCAGAGAACATGAGTTAGATTAAAATCACCCAATATACAAGTCCTGTGATTAGACATATTACCAACTATGTTACTACATTTTTTAATAAAATCACAAGCTGCATTTGCCGATAGATATCCAGGCAGATATGCAACACAAAGATTCATAGTAAAATCACCGTTCAATGAGATTTGTACCCACAAATCCTCCATATAGTCTGACTGCCAGTCATTTCTCACCAAAATTTTGAGTTTTTTAGAATAAGCAATTAGTACACCACCTCCATGATCCTTACCGTACCGTTGACAAAATCCAGGATCACGATCCCTACGTACCACACAATATCTGTCATCAAACAGTTCAGAGGAAAATACATCGGCATCAAGCCAAGTCTCACATAAACATATTATATCAAAGTTATTACATAATACATTATTGTAAATATCAACAGTCTTGCTCTTCATACCTCTTATGTTTTGATAATAGATTGAAAGAGACATTTTAGCTATTAAGTATTTATGCAATTATTATTACCCGTTAAGGTACTTGAGTATGCACTGATGGTATTAATTTATTAGAGCAAGGCTATCGGTATTCTTAATCAATATATACTTAGAATCAATAGTTTTTCTAACATATATACGTCCATTTTTTACCCAAGTAAATTTATAGCCAAGTTCTTTCGCCTTTTTACGAGCTGCGGCATGTAAAGATTTGTTGGAAGGCGATAAATGTTCACTCACATACACTGGTTTCTTATCACCTGCAATTCCAAGTAATGATGTATTTAATTTGTCACTAGAGTTCGATCTATTATATATATCTATATATAGCAGAGTAAAAACTATCACGATCTTCTACGCATCTAAACTTGACAATTATAGTACGAGGTAGCTTGCTTTCTCTATTCAATTTAGCGACTCTAGTGCACTTTACTATTGCATCTTCCTTCAAGTCATGACCTATTACACGAGAACATTGTTTCAGAAGATTGGGTAAATTTTCATTATGGTGCTCAGGTACACCTTGCATCTCCAAGTTGTTCTCGCGCATATGTTGCTCCAGATTATTAAGACGACCAGACAGTTCCAACACAGTGGACTTGAGTTCGAGATTCTCCCTAGAAATTAATTCATTATCCTTGGCTAAATTATTTATCGCAGACTTCATTTCATCATGCATTGTACTTAGGAAATCAACAGATTGGCGAAAATCCAACAAGTCATCCTTAACAGATGATAATTCTGTCTTCAAGATACTAGATATCATCTGCGGCAGTTCAGTTTTAATAGCTTTAAGTACTTGGTCACTTATAGCTGATACTAAGGCGTCCCTATCCTGTAATGAACCAGTATAACCAGGTATCTGTTGACTGTCCAATTGTTTCTTTCTTGTAGTAACATTTTCCGTACCAATCTCTTTATCACAAATTTTAGAAACCTCCCCTTCAACCTCCCTAAGGTTTCGCACAGGTGTATTGGTGTTTCCCACTTTTGTCAGTTTACTCCTGCACTCATGACATATCCACTTGTTTTTTTGCTCTTTAGTCATAGAAGAGAATATCTTTTTATCCGACATATTTGCACATACAAGGTCATAGGACTTATAACACTTGCTACATTTTAAACATTCTCGGCTATCCACGCTGTTCCGACAACCAGCACAAATAGTACTCCTAGACGCCATCTGTGAATTCCAAGGGGTAACTGGTACGCAAACAATCAATTTGGTGCAGAACTGGATTTTGTTGTTATTCTATTACACTTCACAAACTTCAATGTATTTATTTAATTGTGTGGAGTCATCGTACAAAGTTGTTACTTAGTTAATAATATAATAAAATAATAATAAATATTATCATCCAATATTTTTGTCGACTTAGGTTTGAACTCAGGCCGCCGATGCAAACACTCGGTTATGGAACGCGGTTTATTTGCAACGCCACGACACTCTATGACGACGAGGACGAATCACTTGTACAATTCCTTTGTTGTATGACGTAAACAAAGTGTGACTTATGCAATATAAACTCACTGCAAGTCACGTACACACTTTTTACATCACAACGTAGTAGTAGTAGTGTAGTAATCACACAAAATTGTCCATAAGTCACTTGCACTAGAAAAGACACCCACATTCAAAGTCACCGCTACAATAACACAAATTAAATAGTTAAATTTTTCTCTTGTTTACACAGTCAAAGAGGCAGAAACGTTTTCCAGTGGTATTTCTTCTTCTGGTGCAGCTCAATGTTTACTTTTTATTGTGTATTTTCCACTATTTCTATTTTTAATTGGTTATTATATGAGGACTCGATATTCAAGTTGCACCTACCCGCAATATTGTGATCCGATGAACCCAATGGCGGGTCAACAGAGACTTGATAGTTCTCCGGATGTGAAGTCAGCAGAAGGTCCAACAAAGAGGGTTTATGACCATCCACATCTGGTATTCGCGTAATCGCAGGGACCATTTGTGTCAGGTCGTAGGCTAAAGCAAAGTCGTGAAAGGATCTTCCCGCGTGATCGGTGGTTTCAGAGCCGAGCCAATCGGCATGGTGGGCGTTAAAATCGCCAAGTATCACGATTTCAGCGGTAGGAACCCTTTCGAGCAGGGAATCTGTAGCCATTTGGATGTGCTCAATGAGTCGGTCAGTTTCGGTATTTCCGCTATGGGACCTATACAGGCATGCGTAGAATCGCGGATGGTCATCGCAGTCAACGCGCAGCCAGAGGTTAGATAGGTCCCTTCCTTCAAGCGTCCCGAGGCGACGAGAACAGATATCCTCTCTGACGTACACGCAAACTCCCGCCCGCGGCACAAATGAATGTTCCAATTTGTACCCCGGGTAGGAGAGGTAGGAAGTATCAGCCGGGGAGGAAATCTGAGTCTCGGTAAGAAAGAGCAAGGCCGGCTTCGCAGTCTCTAAATGGTAGTGGACTGCGTTGATATTGGAATTGAGCCCCCTAACATTTGTGAAGTCCACGGCGAGCGTGGACGGGGGTGCCTTTGTTGAATTGCTCCGTTTGCCCCGAGAACGATAACTGTTTTTGTTGAGCGCAGAATTGCCCCCCAGAATACGAAGGGCAGCCTGTGCGTCCACCACCGGGTGCTGAGTGTCCCGGTGTTGGACGCTCAGAGGGGGATTCTCCACCGCGTTCGCGTGTGGTACCCCCTGGGGTAGATTCTGTTTGTTCTGCACCTTCATATTTCATATGGGGGAGGATGGGCTCCGGGAGTCTCCCTTACCGTACGAAACGCGAGTACAATAAGGCGAACCTATTGCCTCACTTCACGCCGGTTTTCTAAGAGACAGTGGTACTGCCCCGGTCGTGCCTGCCCATTTGGATGAAGCCCGAAGGCAACAGCATGGCACTCCCACTAGGAAGGGGTTGACTGATTGCGCTGATGAAATAACCTCTGTCACAGGTTATTTCACCAGTGGGCGATGGGGTCGTCACGTCCCGACGCCATAAAAGTGTATTAAAACCTTAACATAATCAAATATACAATTTTCTTAACATAATAATAATTAAAATATTTTAAAATTAAATTTAAAAAGTTTGGTCCCTGTGGCAGTATACCTTTAACGCTGGCAGCATTTCCTATTGGTTGAGCGAGGAAAGCACCAGATCTGGGGTCACCGGTACTATCTACCAAGCGCCAACTTAAATCTTTAATTAGCGCCTGTGCACTTGAAGCTCACAAGAGCATCTACTACAAATGGAACAAAGTTTTATATTAATTTAAGACTAATAAATATTTATTACGTCATGTTACGAGAAAAGGATTGAAACATAAGACAACTAAATTATTACTTTAAGCTCCCGTAAAATTAAGTATCGCCTTAATAATACCACAGCTTATTAAAGTGTCCAATAAATTGTTAACGCGTCATATCAGGTAAGAGCGTGCATAAATTGCGACCCTAATCATTTTAGTACATTTTACGTCGTTCGATAACACAGGCTTAATTTCACTGGAAAATTTATAATAGAATACGAAAATTAATAATAGGAAGGGAAACGGAACTATCTGTGAAATTTTATTAAAAAAAATATTATAAAAAAAATCAGTGGCGCTACAACCTTTTAAGGTCTCAGTTTTCTGTATCTGTTTCATGATCATTTGTCAATCTAATATGTTAGTTGGCGATCAGCCTCCTGACGCACGCCGTCGACTGTTTAGGTCTAAGGCAAGCTGGTTTTCTCACGATTTTTCCTTTACCGTTTGAGCGAATATAAATGCGCAAATGAAAATAAAGTCCACCGGGATCAAACCTACGACGTCAAGGATGAGACTTGCACGTTGAAGCTACTAGGCCATATTATATCAAAAATTATATCTTAATGGCGCTTCTAAACGGATGGCCCGTTTAGCCCGTGGCTGCAATTGATGGCTGCAACACTGTTGCCCGGCAACATTGCAAACAATTGCAGCCACAATATGCAATATTGCAGTAATGTCCCGGCCATATAGCCAAACATATTTTGTATAGCCACATATGGCTGATGTTGCCCCGATGGGTTGCCGAACGATCGCTAGGCTATCGAATTCAACTGCAAAATTGCACAGCCAGTTCTATTGTCGTTTCAGTCACTCTCTTTGTTATGGCATATTGTATCCTTTTCTACGCGACATGACGTTTACGATGAGTGAAGTGTGCCTGTTGCTATATTCTGTTTTGCGATCAGCTGCATTTTGACGTTAGATTACTACGTAAAATGACTGCTTTTGACATTCTAGTAAAATTCTTGAATAATTTATTATCAAGGCTTATTTCTAGACTCAAATTGTCTACAGTTTCACGCATATTTAAGTAAGGTCGAATCCACGATCTCTTCTTTTTCTATTTCTTTTTTAAAACAATATAAGCTGCTGCGACAAGTGTGATTTCGTCAGCTATTGTTGCCGGTTTGTATAGCGCGTTTAGGAGTCTGCATCATGGGCCATACTAATGCAGACATATTGCAACACATTGCCCAGCCATAGATTGTTCGGCCATCAGCTGCATTAAAATATTTTTGTAATGGCTGGGCAATTAGTTGCCAAAAGTGCAGCCATCAATTGCAGCAAAACATGGCCCGTTTAGAAGCGCCATTATAGAAATTTAATTGATTTATTATCACCATTGGAAAGTTCAGCCTGAAGCAGTGTTTAAATCTGTAATCCCTGGGCTTAGTATATATATTTGCATATATGATTAGCACCCCAACCCCAATATCAATGGCATATTTGCCTTAGAAAACACCTATTTCTTTTTAATTTTTACGTTTGTATTTTTTAAGGTCTGCATAGTCTGGAAGAAATTGACAGGAAACAGGAAGTAAAAGGTCAGTCACCTTTTACATACTTTATCTTTTATTTATTATTTTAAAATTGTTTCAGTTATTGGCTTTATATTTAGATATTTTATTTCTTATATAATTGGAGTTTTATTTAGATATAAAGGGTTATTATTATACACATATACTTCGCTTATAAAGAAAAACTAGAACAGAAATCTGAAACCGAGACCAGTTATTGTTACACCACTGCTTTTACAAAATAAAACAATATTTCACTATCGTGACTAAAGTAACAGCATTTTATAATATAACAGCGAGCATACGGGCAGGAGGCTCATCTGATGTTAAGTGATGCGCCCATGGACGCTCGCAAGTGCGCGCTACGTTTTCAGAACTATGCTCTTTTATTGAAGGACCCTAAGTCGAATTGGTTCGGAAATACTTCAGTAGGCAGCTGGTTCTACACAGCTCTATTACAGACATTATTAGATATAATGTGATCGTTAAATCTACAATACAGTTAATATTAATAATATGTTTAATACGAAGGAATAATTCTTGTCTATATCCAAAAAACTTGTTTGCACACACGCACACGTCTGCCTTATATAGTAGACACTATAAAAACTTTACTATTTATCATCGAAGGAAGTGAAATCAAGTAAAAAGTCTACAAGCATAGAAACTAGCTAGGTTTTGTATAAACAATTATTCTTTTTTTTATGTGAATGATATGAAAACAGTTTCAACTCATGCATTATTGTGTAATATCACTTGGCAACTGAAACGGTTTAATTGCATCCGAACTCAGTACTTTAAATGTTCATTTTAATGAGGCTGTTTACTTTGATTAAAATACCTAATTGTAAAATCTGACGGTAAAATTAACCACATACGAAATTAAGGTCATGTAAACTGTAACAGAGATTTTTTACTTTATAATTAAGTTGTGTCACTAATACTGCTATAGTTACATAGTTTATAAAGTAAATATTAGGTCTGGGCCTCAGATTTCTGTATCTGTTTCACGATCATTCGTCAATCTAATAGACTAGAAGGCTCAGCCTCCTAGTCTATTAGATTGACGGTGTGTGCCAGACACACCGTCGACTTTTTGGGTCTAAGGAAAGCCGGTTTTCTCACGATGTTTTCTATCACTGTTCGAGCGAATGTTAAATGCGCGCATAGAAAAATGTCCATTGGTGCCGGGAATCGAGCCTACGATCTCAGAGATTAGAGTCGCACGCTGAAGCCATTTTATGAACCTTCCACCATATAGAGGTCCACGTTAAAATCTGTCATAAACAAATCTTATCCCTTTGTTTGCCTTAGCAAAAGGAACAGAACTGTTATTTTTAGTAAAAAGAATTAGAAATATAAATGTGTTTAAGTGTACTAGCGTGTACTTTTAGTATCTGAAATGTAAGGCTATTATTATTATAGTCGATAAATAAATTAATAAACATCGCTATACTGATTTTAATATCATACGGTTTTTACCTCAGTGCTATAACACGAGTAAATAAGATATAAGGTCCTCCATTTAATCAATATTATTATAACGTAACTCGTGACGAGAAATAGAATGAGCTTGCGAGTGACGTAATTAATTAAGAAGTAATTGACCAAGCTTAATTTATTATTAATAGACGCTCGGACATTGTTAGTTTCCCAATTATTTGGGAGTAATCATTGATAAGGTTTCAGTGTTATTAATGTGTAATGACTGATCTTTCAGACTGTGGTAGCCGTTAAACTAACTTTTAAATAACTTTAACAATTTGTTTTGTGTTCATGTATAGTTCTGCCTATAATCCTTATAGTAGAAGACATTGTAAGGAAAATAAGACAATTGAAATATTGGCGCTGGACCGGGCACATGATCGACGAGAGATGGCGGTTAATATAAACAATTTTTTTACGGAATGGCAATCAAAAGATGAAAAAGGAAAAGAGGAAGACAGAGCAATGAGCAGACGATATAACGAGAATAGGAGGCACAGCTTGGACAAGAAGAGCTAACATTAGAAAAGAATGGAAGCAGCTGGAAAAGGCTAATGTGTCACAGGACGCGCTGAATACCAAAACCGGCTAATATGATGTATTAGATTATGTTAGTTTATGTAATGGCGCGTCTAAACGGGCCATGTTTTGCTGCAATTGATGGCTGCACTGTTGGCCACTAATTGCCCGGCCATTACAAAAATATTTTAATGCAGCTGATGGCCGAACAATCTATGGCTGGGCAATGTGTTGCAATAGTATGGCCCATGATGCAGACTCCTAAACGGGCTACACAAACCGGCAACAATGGCTGACGAAATCACACTTGTCGCAGCAGCTTATATTGTTTTAAAAAAGAAACAGAAAAAGAAGAGATTGTGGATTCGACCTTACTTAAATAGGCGTGAAACTGTAGACAATTTGAGTCTAGAAATAAGTCTTGATAATAACTAGAATGTGAAAAGTAATCATTTTTACGTAGTAATCTAACGTCAAATACAGCTGATCGCAAAACACAGAATAAAGCAACAGGCACACTTCACTCAAAGCAAACGTCATGTCGCGTAGAAAAGGATACACTATGCCATAACAAAGAGAGTGACTGAAACAACAAGAGAACTGGCTGTGCAATATTGCAGTTGAATTCGATAGCGTAGCGATCGTCCGGCCACCCATCGGGGCAACATCGGCCATATGTGGCTATACAAAACATGTTTGGCTATATGGCCGGGACATTACTGCAATATTGCATAGTGTAGCTGCTATTGTTTGCAATGTTGCCGGCCACAGTGTTGCAGCCATCAATTGCAGCAAAACATGGCCCGTTTAGACGCGCCATAACTTAAATAAGTGTTTATATATATTATGGGTGTCAGCAATAAAGACTCAATAATAATAATAATATTAGTTCCGCCGTCCGTGATCCCATGTGGATGATCAAGGTACTAAATGATTTGTTATTGGTCCCATTGACTTTCCCATACGCAGTTTCTAAAGAAAAGACTGAAATCTTCCTACCATTCTCATAAAAAACATCGAATAGTTAAGTAAACAAATAGCAAGATACGTAACAAGATGTCTATGCAAAACCTACGGTTTGAGTTAGCGGTTGTATGCTTTGATTATCTCAGCCCAAACTAGACTCAGTTGGAACTGTATTAAAATACCTTATAGATTATTAAATATTATTAAATAACTTTTATTTACAATCAAGTATACAGTATTTACAATTTTCTTAACCTACAAAGTAATAATAGAAATAATTAAAAATAAATAAAATGAAAATCAAATAAATTTAAAAAGTTTTGTCCCTGTGGCAGTGTACCTTTAACGCTGGCATAACTTATATTATTTAAAATAGCGTAATTAATTCTTAATTTGTTGTCAACATCAATATACAAACATCTTATTGAATTCGAAGATTGCTCAGGGTAAAAAAATCATTGAAAGATTGGAAAAGTATCCACGGAAAAGTCACTTCTCACTTAACGAGACAAAATTCCTAATAGGTCCAACGAGAACCCCAGTAGTATCGGAAAATTCAAATTCGAGAAATTCCTTAATTGCATATTTTAAAAGAAAATTAAAATCAATTTCAATGGCATCAATATTCCATTTTCCGTTCGTTATGATGGCATGCCGACAAAGAGACTTTATTGAATAAATTAAAATATATTTGAAAGGAAACGCTGTTAAGCATACACCGTGCGGAGGCTTTTATTTTAATATCGGTGGCTGTTCTTCACAATCTACTTACCTGATTGGAATTAATAGTGACCCCAATTGAGTTATTCATTTCGATATTTTATTTCTGCTTCTCTGTAAATTTCGTTACATCGTGGAGCTTATTGAAAATTATTTTCGCATATAATATTGGTGTTGGTCTTATCTATTAAGAAGTTATCTCACTGCTGTTTGCTACTGGAGGTAGTGCATTACTTTGATTGACAGTAATTTAATATCTCTATATAGGTATATAAAATTCTCGTTCCCATACTCCTCCGAAACGGCTCAACCGATTCTTATGAAATTTTTTATGCATATTCAGTAAGTCTGAGAATCGGCTACTATCTATTTTTCAAACACCTAAGTGATAAGGGGTCCCAAATTTCTTTATTTTATTTTTTAGATTTTTTTTTTGGTTTTATTTTGTATGATACAGCATACAAAAATACATTCAACCACTATTTTCACCCCTCTACGATCAACCCCTATTTTTAATTATTGTAGATAGTTATTTTTATTGAACTAAAAAAAATGTTTCCTAGAAATAATGTACATACTTGTTATTTAGTTTTATGTATGTCAAACTGATATGCTACTATTTTATTATTATTAAGTATTTGAGCTCTAGTACTAAATTGTATTATTGCTACTATTTAAAACGTTATTCTATAACGTTGTGTTTTGAAACTATGGCGACATTTCTCTACGTGAGAAAATTTTGAATGTAACTGGCACAACTTTGCAGAACATTTTAATATCCTCGACTCCGTGGCTCAGAACCGCTTTGTATATTTAATGCTTTTAACTTAGAGGCCCAAGATACGCATACGCATGAATTTATTTCTAGGAAAAAAGAAATAGTAATTTTATTACATAAACACATATACACAAAACAATAGAATCACATACAGAGCCTCTGCACAATATGCCGTTACTACATAAATGTATTTGTTCAATATCGGAGATCGAATGCTCCATCCCAGGCATAAGATTAAGATATTTTGTATTCGCGTAATTATTACAAATTAGAGGATTATATTCAGATAAGAATGCTTGGAAACATGCTGGTCCTGCTCCATAGGACAATCATAGAGCCTGGACAAAAACAAATTGGTTGCTGATTTTTTGCTTTAACAAATTTTTGTTATTATTTTTTAAATTATTATACTACAAAATATATTCGATATTTGTAAATATGTGAGGAACATGTATACTAACTTTTTTAGTATAGTAGTTTTATTCTAGGAGTACATTGTCTTCACATATAATTATTTAACTAATGTAAACAAAATATTGTAAACCTATTTTAAAAGAGTAAGTGTAGAGTTTCTTGCCCATTCTTCTCCACACGAAACTACCTTTTGGAAGGGGCAACTAGAATCTTCTTTGTATTTTGTTTGACGTTCAAAAGTGCCATTTTAGGTGGTCTAATTGAAATAAATGATTTGACTTGACTTGACTTTTTATTTAACATTAACACGTAATCGTCAGGTAAAGGACAACATCGTGACGTCACTTTATAGCATGTCTGACCCAAAAATTTACAACATTCATCGAAAAAAAACAGATACTTTTCTAAAAAGAGATTATCAAAGAAACATGCAAAAATGTGAGGGTAAGATGTATAAAAGGTTGAAGTTTATGTATCTTTGACTAACAATGAATGCTTTGATGTGGTGTTTAAGAATGCGCCTAAAGCTAGCAAAATTTATGATTACACCCTTCTTCCTCCGCCCGCTTTAGTGACAAACGCAATCACAGCGGCGCAATGGTCGCGCATTTATATGCACAGGATAGGTCACTCGAGGCTATTTTGTACGGTGCGTAGTATATGTAATAAAATATTAGATTAAATAATAATATTCTGTTTACTCTTTATGAGTTGGTATTTATGGCTGGCACAAAGTATTGTTCATCAACTGTCATCACAGATTCTTAGTTAAAATTCAAACTACGATCAGCGATTTTGAATCATGTCTGCATAAGTACCAATAGCCTTTCTCACTAAATAGACTAACCCGAACCAAACAATTAAATAAAGTATGTAGTTTCTGATATTAGTGCGTATATTATACATATATTATGCCCGCCTTCCACTGCGAGCGGAACGGACCCATTACGGACTCCGCTATACTCTTAACACATTTTCGTTTTCATTTCCGTGCGAAACTCGGTCAACTCGCTAACCTCATATGTGACTCTTTCATCTCGCTCTCTCCACTGCGCTAGTCGCCGCTTTGGTGGAAGCACTTGTATGAAAATCATCGTAACGAGTATAGCGGAGTCCGTAATGGGTCCGTTCCGCTGGCAGTGGAAGGCGGGCATTATACTAGCTGACCCGGCAACCGTTTGTTTTGCCATGTATATTATTTATAGGAAACATTTTATTTGTGCAATACAAATAACTATATACATTAATAAAAAGTAGGGGTTGATCGTAGAGGGGTGAAAATAGGGCTTGTATGTATTTTTGTATGCTGTATCATAAAAAATAAAAACAAAAAAAATCTAAAAAATGAAAAAAAAAATGGGGTGGACACCTTCACCCCGTGGATCACTTAGGGGTTTGAAAGATAGATAGTACCCGATTGTCAGACTTACTGAATATGCATAAAAAAATTCATAACAATTAGCCAAGCCGTTTCGGAGAAGTATGGGAACGAACAATGTGACTCGATAATTTTATATATTAGATTTACATTGTGTTGGTTGGTTAATCCACAAGGATTCAAAGTGCGACTGTCATGGGGTTGTAGGTTCGATCCCCAGCTGCACCTATGGACTTTCCGTCTATGTCTATATAACACTCGCTCGTACGGCGAAGGAAATAATCGTGAGGAAACCGGGCATACATTAGACACAAAAAGTCAGGTACAGAAGGTTCATCACCTACTTGCAAGAAATGATCACGGAACAGATACAGAAATCTGAAGCCTAGACCTAAAAGGTTTAGCGATTGGTAAACATTTACACTGTAATTATTTTACTATAAAAGCCTTATATACGAAATATGCTTGAAAATGCATTTTCATCGTCCACGAGAACGGAAAATTTAATTCGCACCTGACAAAATTAAATTTTCTACGAGATTAAAAATATGCATCCATGACTAGCCAACATATGAAAGTTCTATATTGGATTTCCATTCTGACATATTTTACTATGCAATTATGCATACTATGCATATTAAGAAATTTCTGGTTCGTTTTATTGAATAGAATTTTGTATTACATTATGTTAATAAAATTTGATGATTATCAACTCAATATGCCTACCTAATAATTTATGGTTAGTTTGTAAAGAATTAAAACCTGATAAAACAGTATTGAATGTTGTATTTTTGGCGTTTTCCGTAAGATTTGTTTGTATTATGGCGCGTCTAAACGGGCCATGTTTTGCTGCAATTGATGGCTGCAACACTGTGGCCGGCAACATTGCAAACAATAGCAGCCACACTATGCAATATTGCAGTAATGTCCCGGCCATATAGCCAAACATGTTTTGTATAGCCACATATGGCTGATGTTGCCCCGATGGGTGGCCGGACGATCGCTAGGCTATCGAATTCAACTGCAATATTGCACAGCCAGTTCTCTTGTTGTTTCAGTCACTCTCTTTGTTATGGCATAGTGTATCCTTTTCTACGCGACATGACGTTTGCTTTGAGTGAAGTGTGCGTGTTGCTTTATTCTGTGTTTTGCGATCAGCTGTATTTGACGTTAGATTACTACTTAAAAATGACTACTTTTGACATTCTAGTTCTTGAATAATTTATTATCAAGACTTATTTCTAGACTCAAATTGTCTACAGTTTCACGCCTATTTAAGTAAGGTCGAATCCACAATCTCTTCTTTTTCTGTTTCTTTTTTAAAACAATATAAGCTGCTGCGACAAGTGTGATTTCGTCAGCCATTGTTGCCGGTTTGTGTGGCCCGTTTAGGAGTCTGCATCATGGGCCATACTATTGCAGACATATTGCAACACATTGCCCAGACATAGATTGTTCGGCCATCAGCTGCATTAAAATATTTTTGTAATGGCCGGGCAATTAGTGGCCAACAGTGCAGCCATCAATTGCAGCAAAACATGGCCCGTTTAGACGCGCCATTAAGTAAACTTGATGTTTTTTTTTTTCGAGAAACGCAATTTCGTATTTTCTTATTTGACCCTAACTAGTATTTAACACTATCATTTTTATTTCTTTAATTGATTTTATAAAGGGTTTTGAGTAACAGTCTTGAATTTCTCGAAGGAGGTGATCAATTCGACGTGATTTCTTTGAGTATTTTAAAATTTTGCTCATACTATGCATACACATCGGCAAAATGATCGAGATATCAAATAATTAGAATTTACAGTGAATTGGTCCCATAGAAAATTTGTGTCAGAAATGAGATAAGTTTGAGGATAGTTTGCAGGATATTAACTGAAATTTCCTATTAGTCAATGGTTTTTAATCGGTGAATTAAATGGTATTTGATTAAGGAGGCGTATATTGGTATTGATTTCTGTAATTAGCACAATGTGGATAGTTCCAGCGATATAGAGAATTAACTCAATAAAAAGTTCCTTCTGAACCTTTTTCGTTAAACCAACTTAAAATAAGATGAAATTAAAATCTCTTTAAAATATTAGTATTACAGAAAGAATGCTTTAATTAGTTAAAAATGCACTTTCTTCGCTCAACGCAAACTTTCATCTTTCACCTTCTCAAAAACAAAATTTTCACTATCGATTCAAAACTTTATACATTCACTATGTTCAGAAGCATCTTCTTACCCTGTCCTATGCTTAAACAGAAAGAGTGCAATAATAGTTTAATTATAAAACTGTAAGTGTTATGTAGAACTTGTGGTGACTGGTCGTACATGAATTCGTGTATGCGGTGATGTTAGTTATTTCGACTACGTATTTGCGTGTTGTTCCCACGAGAATGTAAGTGCGTGCTCCTATTTGACAATGCCTCCTGTTGATAGAGGACAAATCTTTGTTTTTAATTTATATTATTATTATTTATTACTTAAGATGACATGTGGAACATGGTGTAATGGTTGCAGCTCCTTACAAACGTTGTGAAAAACAAAAAACTTGGCGATTAAAAAGAGTGGCGGAGAGTTAATTGCCAGTTCTTCTCTTCCGTTATACGCCCTTGATTTGAGAACTGGCAGTAAATGTAAAATTAACAGCATTTAATGTATATTTCTTTTTCAACGTTCATAAGTGTACATTGTGTTACCTATATGAATAAATGATTTTTCACTTTTAATTAGTCAAGTACCTAAAATCATATGTCAAATGGAAAAGACTAGCTGCCCACGACAGAGAATCCTAGCCCTAATTTACTTTTAACTATCTTTTTTAATTGTTTTTATTTATTTCTTTCAATTTCTTTCTTTAAATATATTTTAAAACTGATTAGGTATTTAATAAAACACTATTTTGACCGGATTGAAGTTATGTATTATTATAAATTTACAACTATTTAACATAATTTTAAATTTATCCGACGTTTCGCGTGCTTTACAGCGTGCGTGGTCACGGTGACTGTGTAATTTAAAATTATGTTAAATAGTTGTAAATTTATAATAATACATAACTTCAATCCGGTCAAAATAGTGTTTTATTAAATGAATAAAAGTTATGTTAATCAAAGACAATACTGATTAGGTATTCTACAATTAACACAATTATGAATTAAAACTAACCACTATTACTTACCGATTATACAAATCATAATTGACTAAAATTAGTAAGGCATTACCATAGCAAACATTTAATATAACAAAATAACCATATCAACATCCACGACCGACAGAGTTATATTCATACACAAATATTTCGCACAATCATCTTACAGCTTTCAATTGAGTACACCCAAGAACGTATAGGCCGTTGGCGAGAGGCAGATTAATTTGCATTCTCGGCCAAAACCGATCGTGAGGCTATTTCGTCGGCGTCTCTCCCATTTCCTGCTTATAGTCAACACGGCCTGGGCCGGATGGAGCTGTATCAACGCTTGGCCTGCGTTTACAGCCTCCCATGTATATACAATTTCGAAATAGACAGGCAATATCATTGTAAACATTATTACGATGGTTTTCGTAGCGTTATAATTATATCGTACTGTTTTATTAAAATTACTTGCTGCCCCCGCAAACTTCGTTCCACCTTAATATGATTTTACTTAGCTTACCTTTTTAGTAGCTACAAACCAACATAATATAGTATATTTTGCTATGCTAGACCCATACAAACTGTTGGCGTTCACAATTACAGCAAAAGAAAACTTGTTTTTAGGTTTATCCGTGCAATTTTCCCAGTTTTTTTTCTTCATAAAACCCTTTCTTAGGTTAGCCGTCTTAGAAATAATTTCGCAATCTTTTCATACGAAATAAACTTTAAATTGTGTATATAATATATTACAAAGATTAACTAAGTACAATTTATTTTGTTAATCTGTGCGATAATTTTATTTATATGCGTAGTTTTGACAACAGATGTTTGCATTCGTAAAATTAATTAATTAATGTATTGTTATTCGATAACTTATCTGATATTTTATTACTTATGCTGCTATTCGGAGCAGGAGAATCCATCTAAAAAACGTATTTAAGATATTGAAGTGTAGATATTATCGGAAAGGATTTTATTAGTTTAAATGGATAATGAAAGGGTGAATTTCCCTTCAGCAGTTCCTACAGTAAGAAAAGATATCTAATTTGCGTTACATAGTTTCTTCGATTTTTTTTAGTTATGTTTTTATAAAATTATTCAGCCCAATGAGTTCTTTATTCAATACGTAAAAAATCTAAGTAATATAATTGCATATCAGATTTGGCCTAGCGGCTTAAGCGTGCTACCCTCAACTTTGAGGTGTGTTCGAGTCCTGTGCACCAATGGAAATTCTTTCTGTGGGCGCAATTCACACTTGCTCCTGCAGTCCGAAACCGGCATATTTAATACCCAAAATATGTCAGGCACAAAAGGCTGTTCAGTGACTTTTCTTTAAAAATAAAACTGATCAAGTAGGTGCAATCTGACCCATATAGGATAGTAGTGCCACTCCATAATAATTATACAAAACTATGCGACTTCAACACAAAGAGTTGTTTGGCTTTTATGCTGCGATATTGCGGGCTACTCGATTGTGAGGAAGTTGCATCGATCTGGTGGCGCCTTCTTAAGTTCTTATGTCATTTTCACACGTGTATAACATATTTTCATAAATGATTATCCTCACTGTAACATATGTGATGTTTGCTTTTCAGACATACATTCTGCCTTTAAATTATTAGCATATAGCGTGTATAGGAACGCCCGTTTAGGTCAATGCAATTTATCACCCAGTTTGAGTTATAGGTTTGTTCTGCACCTAATAGAGTTTAATCCGTCGAATATTTTTTGGGCCACGCTTCATAGCTTGCGCTATGTGAACCGGAATCAAATCAAATATGCATCGCTCGTCCAACCGTGAGATGGAATTCGTGCATTAGCTGTGTGTCTATATGAACATCATTTCAATATTAAATAATAGCAAGGGCTGCTTCACAACGTAAACATAGGGTATTTATAATTAAAATTTTGAACGTGAAAACTTTAAATTAAAAAGACATCAAAAGTAAAAAAAGTCAAAAGTCAAATCATTTATTCATATACCTAGGTAACATAATGTACACTTATGAACGTCAATATATTAAATGCCTCTAATTTTAAATTTACTGCCAGTTCTCAAATCAAGGGCGTAGGACGGAAGAGAAGAACTGGCAATAAACTCTCCGCCACTCTTTTTAATCGCCAAGTATTTGTTTTCACGATGTTTGTGAGGAGCTGTAACCATTACATCATATTCCACATGACATCTTAAGTAATAAATAATATGTTATAATAAAATAAATTTAAAACAAAGATTTGTCCTCTATCAGCAGGAGGCATCAAGTCTTCCACGTCCGCTTATTAAGACATTTTCTTTGGAAAGTGAAATGTGGAATTGATTCCCTTGGAAGTGTACACCTCCCTCAAAGTCCGGCAACGCACCCACTAAAATAAGGGTCCATGGGTTGCGATGTCTGCCCTATTTGGGCGTCCCATAGGCTCGTTTAGCCCCCTATAAAAATTTTCGAGTGCGTCTCATAACTGAGGTCGTAGGTTCGATCCCCAGCCTGAAAGCAGTGGACTTTGTGTATGTGTGCTTAGAATTTCCTTCGGGCTACAATAACCCTGGCTCCTTGACCTACATATTTATTCCATTTACTGTAAGACTACAACATAATTCGCATTATATTAGAGTAAATAATACATACAAATTATATATTAAGTTATAATTAAATTTATAATTGTATAATGTAAAACATGTTGAAATAGTATACATTTTTGTCTGCTTAAACTACAACTCAGCTGATTTTGGTTCAAACCCAAAATACATAATTATAAAGTTATAATAGTTATACTAAACCACCTTTTCTGTGGTTTTTGTAAAATTAACATTTAAAAATATCGCAACGAAAGGCAGTCATTGCTGTTACGTCATTTATTACGTACAATAATCCTAATACGAGTACATACACTACAAGAAATAATAATAAAAACAAAAATAAGTGCCTTTTTTAAGGTCTCAAGACTCTGTTTCACGATACACCGGGAGTACCCCATGCAGGTTATAATCAACCTTTTAATCAAAGTATATGTCATTGTAGGTGAACACATTTCAATAATATATGTCAACTAGCTGACTAAGTAACTAGCTAGCCATGTGGCTATTTCTACGTTAATTCGGCCGTAGCATGATGTTATAGCCTACCTCAATAAATGAGCTATTCAATGCGTTTTTTGATTAGAATCAGTATTTCGTAAACTTTATCTAGATATAATTAGGAAAGATTTGTATGTAAGTATGTTTGTAACGAATTGGCTCAAAAAGTATTGGCCCTATTTTAAAAATTAATATTTTATTAATATAGGCTATTTTAATTGCAAGAAAAAAATAAGGAACCCTACTAAAACTACAATAATGTTACCCAAGGTGTTAAAAATGCCTTTAAATTATCTTTCATCGCATGCGCTGCGAAAACTATTGATGATAGAACAAAAAACATGTTCCACAATATTAAAGAACATTAATATCTATAAAAAATGTTTAAAACATAAATGTCCACTGGTGCGAAGCCGGTAAAAGCTAATAATTTATATATGTCAAGTCATTAAATGAGAAGTACTCCTCCAATTGAACACAAATGTATATGCACTTAGAAGAAATATATTGCCTGAGTCCAAGCTAGCAGGTGGTGTATAAATACATCACTTTTAAGGATTGAATTTAAATAAAACACTGTTTAAAACAGCTCCAGGGCTATTACCAGCTAAAAGGTCTATATTTTTAGCTCTGCGGGTGAGTAGTTTCACGTAGGAAAGATTTATTTTAAAATAAAAGAGACTGCAATGCCTAAATTGAAAGCCGAAGACCGAATGGAGCTGTACAATAATTTTTAAAAGAAATATTGCAACGTTAATTTACTATACAAGACTCGGTCGATATTTGGAGGTTTTTGGTGTTTTTCGATGTGTTGTGGGGTCGCCTTTGATTTGAGAATTGGGAGTAAATGTCAACTAGAAGTATTTAATTTTATCTTTGTTCATGAGTGTACATTGTGTGACCGTTTATTTGAATAAAGGTACATGAGGGTTTCGGTCGTTTTTTGTCTTGACAATCTACTTTAAGAAATATTAAGAAACTTTAACAAAACGTTAGTATTATTTGTATCGAAAAAGGTCACTTAAAAGATTGTAACGCAGTTCAGGATTGGTTTGAGGTATTTTTGGCTTATATTTATTTATTTATAAAAATCAAACATGTCCTAACCTTATATCGACAAGAATCCATAACCAACAAATAATTCCCACAAAAAATCAAACATAAGAATTTTATTATGATAAATCAAGCGAACTACATAATTTAAAACAAAAATTATCTAACTACTATAGGCCCTAACAAATAATAGAACTTTTGTCAGTTCACTCAACGGACAATGACAAAGGTCCGTTAACCTATGTTATTCTTTAAATAATGTAATACAGAGACTCATATGCCCTTTTCAGAAGATAACATGTGTGAGATACTTTTGTAATATTACTCTTTTATTTAACTTTTGTGTTATTTTAAAGACATTGTGAAAAAAAAATACGAATTCACTGGCATAAGTTATGAAATTAAATATGAGGCATTCTTTGGCTTATTTGATGTTGCGGTCTCAATTCGCAAAAGTAACTGTCCATTGACTGTCATCCAAGGACTTAAAGATTAATTGTTTTTTATGTACGTATACTTTGCATAGCAACGGAATACTGGGTGTTGACAATTTCGCGGTAGTTTCGCGGTCATTTGGAAGGAAAAGCAAAGTAGCCTCTAAGAAGCTTGATGTGCTCAGCAAGGCGAGACGGTACTTCACTCCGGGCCACCGCTTGCAACTTTATAATCGTATCACCTCGACTTCCGTTAGTCCACAACTTAGCGTTTATTAAGACAGTTTTCGCCACTATGTGGAACCAGCTGCCCCTTACTTAGGGCCCTTCAAGAAAAGAGCGTACCAATTCTTAAATGGCTAGCAACCTTCTGGCAATGTGAGTGTCCATGGGCGGCAGTATCACTTAACATCAGATGAGCCTGTTTGCCTTCTATTACATAAAGAAGTCCATCTCCAATTTGCGTTAAATCAACATATTAATAATAGTGCAATAAACCATAGATATATCTGCAAATAGATTATGTAGGTAAAGCAGATAGATTCGTGGATCTGCTGCCGGTATCAGATTATTATCGGATTAATGTATATCCGACCATTGCCTATACACATATCAATTGAAATAATAATATGGTTAAATTAGAAAACAAAATAAAAAAATCGGTTGTCTGTAAAGTCGGTTTACTGACGATAGTTGAACGTGACAACGCCATAAGAAAATACTGATGGAATGGTTGCATTTTACAACAGAAAATTTTAATATATTTGTTTGATCGATGTTTTGTATGGATATAGAGAAGGAGGTAAATGGAAATCACAATTGAATTGATCATGTTACATTTATTTGTACGCATAAATACAATTATCGTTGCTATAAATAATAATTGACACCACATTCACTTTTCACTGCACTTCATACTTGACGAAAACATGTAAATTTATTATTGTATAGCAGCTGTCCACGCGGACGCATCGCTCACTCAAGTAGGAGAGAGACAGATGTCGAACGCTGCCGAACGCGGAGGCCGATTGTGCCTCTTTGTCGCTCGTTCCGCGCTCTCGCTTGCACTTCAAGCCTTAAATGGAACGCCTCAGAGCGAAGTAACGTCGCATGAGTCATGTTTTTTCGTGCTTGCAGCCGGCTCCATCGAATTATAAGACGTTGTCACGTCAAAAATATTTCATTCCATCGATGTGTTTGGTACGATCTAAACTAAACACTACACACACACACAACTGGTCTCTAAGATAGAATGATTTAATATAGCGTAATTTTATTTAGAATTTGTTACGTAACAACGTTAATACGAGTTGTTAGTGCATCTAACCAGACAAATTTAAATTCATTATGTTAATGACATAGCAATAATATTCACTACTGTTACATAGCAGCGATATGGCTCCCATATTTTAAAGAATAATGTTTGTAACAAGTAAACTTACAACTGGGTCTCTTAAAAACTCTGGCATTGAGACTTTCCATGGGTGGCGCGCTATCACTTAACATTTGGTGAACCTGCCCGTTTGTTCTCTTGTTCACGTCCAGTCGTCAAAAGCGAGCAGTCAAATGGTCAGTTCAAAAAGAGAACATTTGCGCCTTACTAAATGCATTATTGATACGAATTTCCTATTTGTTTCTTCCATTTCGTTAATTGAATAGTGGTCACGCAAGAAGCCGATTAAGGCTGCCTTTTGAGCGGAATTGAGTGGGACTAATCATGATTTGAATGATGAATGTCACTAATGTTTGCTCTGTTTATTCGGAACAGTGATAAAATGCTCTCAAATTGCGTGTTCGCATTTTAATTGAGGTTAACCGACGAATTGATTTGCTTTTAAACACGTACATTGTTATATCATTAGTGCAGAATTTGGTATTTTTGCGTATTGCTTATTCATGAATCTGTTATAGCTTAATCTCTACAGACATTTTTATTTAAATTTAATTTGTTTTAATAATAAAATAATGCGAAGCAGAATATTCTTCTCAAGATTGGTACGCGAAGCCATTGAAATCAAAAAACACCCAATTTCAAAAGAGAAGACGGCCTAAAATTGTCAAACACCTGGGATCCAATAATATCCAAATTAAAATCTCAAAAAGAAAAACAATCCGCGAAAATAGAGGACACCGTGAGCCATTTTTGCCAAAACCCTCCATCTTTTAGTCGATGCCAACTCCGGGGAAATAAATACAGGTAATGCAACTTTCTCTACAGCTGTGATACTTTTTGACATCCTTTTGTCTTCAGTCACCGTGACCACGCACGCTGTAAAGCACGCGAAACGTCGGATAAATTTAAAATTATGTTAAATAATTGTAAATTTATAATAATACATAACTTTAATCCGGTTAAAAGTTTTTTCTTTAAATGTGTAAAGGTTATGTTAATCAAAGACAATACAATATACTTTTAGTAAAATCCATCCTATGTCAAGAATTGTTAGAATGTGTGAATAGCCACTAACTATAACTATAACAAGACCCTGGCCAGGCCCCAGTTGGGGTCATGACCTCCATGGCTCCCTCCCTCAGCCCACAACGTTAAACTAACAATTTAACTCTTTACAATATTATTTGCACTGTGATAAAAGAAACTACACGGTAAATGTGAATAAGGATTTAGTTTAGTTAATTTTTAATAAAAACTTTATATGTATGTATATAAGTCTCATTACGGTCCATGCTCGTCTACAGTTATATATTTAAACTTTGCAAAATTAAATTAACATTGCGGTCTGTCATAATTTTCAATTAGTTTTCCGTTCTACTTTTAAACTTTGTGAAATTATACGCTCACTCAATAAACCTCTCGGATAATCTTTATTCGATTCACAGCTGCATTAATAGGGATAGTGATCTAGGAAATAGGCCCGTGACGGGCTGCCCCATTGGCAATGCGGCGTAGACTCAGCGGACCGCAAATTTGTCGGAACTAGCAATGAAATCGGATTACTGGAGCCCTGGCGGAGCGCTAACGAGCGAGAATACTATTACCAGACGTCACTGTCTTTGAACGTGAATTTCATTTTATATAGGATATCGTTTAACCTATTAAAGGCAAAGGTTTAGGAAATATCTTACTTTTATGTGCCTTCTATATTTCAATACGACGGGTGACTAGTAGTTTTAGTTTAAAACCAATTATTAGGTTTTGAAAAAGGATTTTAGAAGAAATCTACCTTAGCTGGTATGCAATGAATATCGAATTCTTATTCTTATGATTTCATCACATTTTTTTAAATTTATCATTAGAGACACTACACACTTGTGTAAAACAAAAAACTTGGCGATTAAAAAGAGTGGCGGAGAGTTTATTGCCAGTTCTTCTCTTCCGTTTTACGGCCTTGATTTAAGAACTGGCAGTAAATGTAAAATTAGAAGCATTTAAGGTATATTTCTTTTATGACGTTCATAAGTGTACATTGTGTTACCTACATGAATAAATGACTTTTGACTTGACTTGACTCAATCCTAGCCATAGTTGGTTGTCACACATTTATTTTCTTTATAAAGAATATGGCAACATTATTGTTTAAAAGTAATTTGTCATAACTTAAAACCATTAAACCTTAACGAATATCAATATTAAAGTAATCTTGACACTGGCTCCTATGACTGCCATATAAAACAGGCACTGGTTGATACGCCACACACTTACCAAGACTTCAGCTTCGCGCATATACCCCGAACGGGCCTAATGGTAGGGGAGCCCAAGAGGGGATTTCGGGATTTACTAAAGCGCGGCAGATTAATATACAGGGGGATAGCTTGTACTCGGTTAAGTACCTCCACAAAACATGAGGTCCATATATAAGGCCGCCTGTGAAGGAGACAGGATCAGATTAGTAAAAAAAATTGACCATCAGAAATTCCCGAGCGCATCAGATTAAGGTAGGGTGAGTTAATTACATCCTAAAAAGTGTATATTCCACTAATCTGACAATTTGAGAGTGACGGAAAAAAGGGGAGGGCAACAAAGTTGTAAAAAAAACGTCATCTCGACATTCTCGAGCGTAGCTAATTTTTTTTTATTTTGAAGGAAATAATTCAAGAATAATGAAAAATATATAATCTGACGATTTCCGCAAGCCGAAATAACAAAAATTCGTCGATAAAGTTAAATGCGTGCAGCTGCGTGATGCCTACATTTCCTTAAACCGATCGGAATCTCCTAAACGGCGTTCTAAATATTTCCCTCAAAATTACATTTCCTGTGAATTTGAACCGATTCGGACCGATAGATTTTGAGAAATTTTGAAAAATCTTAAAAAAATAAGAAATATTTTTTTTAAAGTGGTTTCTTTATCGATCAACTTCAAAAACTAATCCGCCTTTGAGCTTGAAAAACCACGTTGATCGCCACTAAGCTGGTCAAAAGCGGTTTATTCGTTCGAGAGATATCGTGAACGAAAGAAACCCGAAAAAGTGTTTATTCGGGATTACTCCGAAATTTGTGGTTCGATCAATTAAAATTGCAAAATTACTTATGGGAATGATAAAACTGCGTCGAATGCCGCCAACCGCGTGAAAATTGCTTGATCCATTCAAAAGTTATTGCGGTTTGAAAATTCCAAAAATAGTGTTCTATGACACTTCTATCAGACTTTCGAGCTGGGAGAGCTCAAATGCATAGAAATGTTATTTCTTTGAACTCAGCGAGCTCAAAATATCAATTTTAAGCGCCCAGGAATGGAATTAGCGGGAAGTTGCAGGGATGGCCCTTTAGGTGAACCGTTTTTCTAAATTTTTTTTGTCAGATCAGGCGAATCCCTCTAGATAATCGTCAGATTATGAGACAGTACGTTTAGAACATAAAGATGAACCACATATATCTTAATCTGACGCGCTTGAGTATTTCAAAATTGCGATTTTTTTTTGCAAATTACGAAAATGCCTGTGTTTTTGCGTCCCATCGAAATCGTCAGATTAGTGAATGAGAGCTTTTTTTGGTGCACTTAACACTCCCTTAGAAAATCTGACGCGCTCGATAATTTTTTTTTTTTCATTTTCAACCCTTAAATACAACCACCCGCATCATGCAAACGATCAGATTAACATACGTACATTATTAAAAATACGTAGGGCATAGATGCTATCAATATCTGACGCGCTCGAGGATGTCCATGCAACAGTTTTTTTTACATATTTAACTATCTATAGCCGCTTCCCCCACCGATGAAAAGGAATTTATCATATAACATTTTTTTCTTCTTATTATCTAAGCTTTGCATCCCAATAGGTCTCTACGACGCTCGAGTAAATCCCCATTTAGCATCGTGGGCTCCCCTACCATAAGCACCCTTCTCGCGAGAACCTAATGTCGAAATTAAACAACTAATGCCAACAAACTAATTTCATCAGCAATGCGTCTTTATCTTCAATAAGTTATCTGCAGGTCCTCTTTTTGCTCTCCTTCCCCTACCACTTCGTCTGTTTTACCCTCTCTTTCCATCAATTGTCTTCGTTATTCCTGTCGTCTTATACCTAACTCTTCGTCATAAATATGTTATCAATGATATACTCCTAATTTACTAATTGTTTTGCATTGTTATTTAATAAATATTCGAATTACATCATTATTTTCTTTTAATATTTTCACTATATTTATAAAGAAATACCAAGAAAAAGTTCACTCAGTATCAAGTTTCTGTTATGTATAATTAAATCCCCTTGAGTCATGACAGCCATTACTTATTTATTAAGTAGACAGCATCAAAGTCTCTAAATATTGTATAACGTAAGATTCGGTTATGAGAACATTTCGGGCAACGAAAGATCTTTGAATACTTATGTTCATAGAATTATAAATACATGTTATTTTTTCTGCATATTTTGAATTAAGACAGGAAGTTGCTGTAGTCAGAAATCTTGTCTTATTTTTTGAGAGGACTGGTAATTGGCTGTCAAGCTTGCTCCGTTAATAAATAGCAGTGTTTTTTTTTATTATGATTAATTTTTAAATAATTATTTATTAATTAAAAAAAGTATGACTATTACAATATTTATTTTCAACACACAAATATACAGTACTTACAATATTCTTAACCCACATAGTAATAATAATAAAATTGATATATAGAAAATTATAACAAATTTGAAAAGCTTAGTCCCTGTGGAGGTGTGTGTATCTTTAATGCTGGCAGCATTTGCTCGCTGTATTGCGATACTTATTCGAAAACAAGAATTGTTTTCAGTCTCAGTATGGCCTACATAAGCAACATATGAATTATTCCTTTTTATTTAAATTTCAATTACGTCATATGGCGTTTCCTGAAAACGACAAAATGAGTATCAATACCTACACTGTAACATACGGCGGGCAGCAATAATTTCTTTGCCAGAAATGTTAAGCTGTCTACACACCGCAGCAGCCGGCCCGCCGGCACGAACCCGGCGGGCAAGGCCGGCGGCCTTAGTTTTAACGATGTTGCCGGCGGCTTGCGCCCGCGCGATCTTCCCCGCGGCACGCCCCTCTCCGCTCTTCACCACCGGTTGCCCACCGGCTTTTAAGAAATAGTGACGCGTCAGTGTTTTTATCGACTAAACATTATGGAATCCGTTAATGAAGTGGAGAGACAAATAAAAAATTTAACAAGTCACTAGCAAGCACTTATTTATTTATTTATTATAGCCTTATATCAGAATACAAAATATATACATTATAACTGTTATTTTCCTTAATCTATGATAACTGATTCTGTGTGCCTACGGGCAAAGGCCTCCCCATTGTCCTCCATTTTTCTTTATTGTAAACCAATCTCGTCCAGGTTTTAGTCTTTCCTGCCATTTCCACGATTTCATCAGCCCACCTCTTAAATTGCCTCCCTTTGTTTCTTTTGTGGCCTCTTGGTTGCCATAGTGTAACAATTTTGCTCCATTTTTCTGCTCCTCTTATGGTATGTCCAGCCCATTTCCATTTTAGTGCTTTTGTTTTATACACAACGTCAGCAAACCCTGTTTTATCCCTTAATTTTTTGTTACTAATTTTATCTATTCTTCTTTTCTTTATTATGCTTCTTTCCATGGCTCTCTGGGTTACACTTAATCTTTCGCATTGTGCTTTGGTAAGTGCCCATGTTTGACAGCCGTATGTAAGAATTGGTAGGATGCATATGTTGAAAAGTTTTCTCTTGATGTGCATGCTTGTTTGACTATTTTTCATAACTTCTTTTAGGGACCAATATCTCTTCCATGCATTTCCAATTCTTCTGTTTATTTCCTTTGTAGTTGAATCATGGTTGGATATCAGTTGACCTAAATAAAGATACTCTGATACATAATCTATTGTGTTGTCATCTATTTTTATTACTTTGTCATTCCTGCCATTGGTCATGGCTTTAGTTTTTTGGATGTTTATTAAGAGTCCAACTTCTTTGCTAGCTGTATTCAGTTCTATGAGCATATTTTGTAATTCTTCTGCCGTATTTGCAAATACCACTATGTCGTCCGCGAATCTCAGATGGGTCAGTTTCTCGCCATTTATATTTAAGCCATATTCTGTCCAATCTAACTTTCGGAATATTTCCTCTAGAACAGCTGTAAACAGTTTGGGTGATAGTGGGTCGCCCTGTCTTACTCCTCTGAGGATATTTATGTCGCAGCCTTCCTTTTCCATTTTGATCTTTACTGTGGTACCTGTGTAGATGTTCTTAATTATCCTTATGTATTTGTGCTCCACACCCTGCTTTCGCAAAGCTTCCCAAATTTTTGAGTGGTCCAGTGAATCAAATGCCTTGCAGTAGTCTACAAAGCAACAGTAAAATTAAGCAAGCACTTGGCAATTACTAATTGTGAACACTGCATGCCGCGACTGTATGTCGTGCCGCCGGGAAAATTGTCAGCCTCGCAACTTCTAAAGCCGCCGGGTACGTGCCGGCGGGCCGGCGGCTGCGGTGTGTAGACAGCTTTATGGTGGTACATTCTTATGTTCGCATATTCTGCGAATGTCGTGCAAATTTGTCTTAAAAGGTAGATCAGAAGTTACAATTACATTATGAGTCATATCATTATAGTCAATCCTTATATTTTGTTATCACTACACATCATGATATTATAAAAATATATTTTTACGTTATCAAATTAATATTAACTGTAATTAAATACACATATACCTTCTTTTAAATCACTGTCTATTGAGAAAAACCGTTATAAAATCAGTTGCAAAATAACTAGGAACTAACTGTTGTATGAACTAGGTTTTATAAATCCAAAAGTTTCGTTTCGTTGGACGAGATAATTCTTCATTGGTAAATTGGCGGGGCACATGGAAAGAGAAACAGAAAAGTAGAGTAAGTACTAAACTGGTGCCCAAAGTACAATAAACGAAAAAGAGGACGATAACTTAGTAGGTGGATAGATCAAAGTAAAGAAACAGCCGGTGGTACATGGCAGAGAGTGACACACTGCAGTCAAGAACGGCGGGATTTGGAGGAGGACTTTGCCAAAAAGGTCACAAAGATACACTAAATGAAAAAAGAAGAAAGAGATAGAAATATAAATGTTTTAAATTGTAAAAGTATCTAAAATAAAAGGCTATTATATTATTGGTAACTGTTCAGTTATGAACGTCAGTATTAAACAATAGAACATCTAAATAAATTTTTACTACCAGTTCCCAAATCAACGGCGTAGAGCGGGCGAGAAGAACTGGGGAGAATCTCCCTGCCACTCCTTTTATTTATTTATTTATTTATTTGATTTGATGCACAAAACACATTACAATCTTTACAAAAATAAACTTAAAACTAAGAGATTTGAACTGGATTCTAACGTAAAACTATGTGCACACTGCAAAATTAATGTTACAATAATGAAAAAGCTCATGACTATTAAAGGTAACATAGTAAAAAAAAATAAGAAAAAAATAAGAAGTTCCTTGACACCAGTTTAACGATGAGGGTGGATCAAATCATTTAGGTATAGCAACCAGGGCCACAAGGGTCAGCACTTAACCTATGATGGAGGATGTCCTTTAATAGGAATTAAAAACTAATTCAAAAATATTTTTGAGTGGGATCGTCCATTTATTGATAAACATTATTTGATCGAAGTTACGCAAGTAAAACTCCAAAGCAAAGCTACTAATACATAATGTCAATTTAGATTACAAAGGAAGTGCTGATGTTCAAATCTCCTTAAAGAAAACCAAAATATTGAATTAAACCTGCCCTTACATTATCAACTCACAGCTGCGCAGTATTTTAAATGAAAAGCGGGAAATTAAAAGCCGTAAAGCCTTAATGGAATCCATAACTTTACGGTGCCTAGGTAAATGTTTGTGCAAAGATTTAAAATGACAAAAGAATAATTTTAATAGTTGTTGTAGATACTGGGAATAACAGTAAACAATAACTATTCATTGTAATTTGTAAATGTAATTGTATCAAATATTTTTATGTCTGTGAAAAGAAGGCAAGAAGGTCTCAGTTTGAACGGACTGGAAGAATAACCCAACCTCTGATTTTTAATTCCGTAGAATTACGGCTATCATAAAAAGCTATAATTTTTTGACATGTCAGAGATGACAAACCTTTGGCTAGGCACTTTTTTCAATTTCAATACGAGTCTGAACATCTGAGTCTATACATACATTTTATTGTTAGTTAATATATCCATTTTATAAAGTGCGGTGCTCCACGTTAAAAGTGGTTTTACGGCGTGATAATTACGCCCCTTTTCATCACAAACAGTAAAAAACGCACAAATAAATATATATTTTTGTAATGTTTACTAAACCTGGAATTAGTAGGCAGTGATGCCAGCTAAAGAATAAAATAAAGTAATTAAAGTTAAATCGATATATTGTTCGTGATATTGAAATATTTGTTATTTTTGTAGTAGGTCACTTGAGTAAGAAAATATTTTATTTACCTTTATGTTGTAGATAAAACATTAAAAATTCGTAGCATTTCTTTTAGTACCCTCAAATAAGTCATATTTGGGACAAATTTGACTTATTTGAGGGTACTAAAGTTTTTCGGTGGAGAACTTTTTTTAGTAGCAACACTTATGAAATGTCACAATTCTACGGAATAAAAAATCAGAGTATAGAAGTGTGCCTATTGCCCAAAAACTTGCCATAATGTTATAAAGATGATTCTGTCTATGTAAAATTATAGCTAAAATACCTTTTTTGTACCATACAAAAAGTTTTTGCTATTCGCGATAAAAAATGACACCGCTCAGTCACATTGAAATAATCTGATTGATTGACTGTTATTAAATATTCAGTTTTATGCATGAATTTCGGGTATTTTTTTGCTAGGGTTTTAACATAATATCAAAACTTATTCACCACTCTATAGCATGTTATATCTTATATATAAAATTCTCGCGTCACAATGTTAGTTACCATACTCCTCCGAAACGGCTCGACCGATTTTTATCAAATTTTTTATGCATTTTCAGTAGGTCTGAGAATCGGCTACTATCTATCTTTTAACCCCTTAAGTGACAAGGGGTGTCCACCCCAAAAAATTTTTTAATATTTAAACAATTTTTTTTGTTTTTATTTTTTTATGATACAAAATACAGAAATACATACAACCCCAAATTTTCACCCCTCTACAATCAACCCCTATTTTTTATTATAGTGGATAGTTATTTTTATTGAACTAAAAAATGTTTCCTAGAAATAATAAACATGGCAAAATAAACGTTTTTTCAGCTAGTATTATGTAATATAATAATTATAAAAGTCTCTCCTCAAAATTTTGTTATTTTTGTTAGGCCTCGTAGGCCGTCGATTCAAATATTTGACGCTTGATAGATAGTACCGGTGACACAGGAGCTGGCGTTTTTCTCACTCAATGAACAAGTATCGCAATTCAGCGAGGAATTGACAATACTAAAGATACACTGCTACAGGGACCAGATTTTAAATCTTTTTTGAGATTTTTATTTATCAGTAAGTTTTTTCCGTAGGTTATCCCCGAATCTTGTGGTCTGGGACCTTATTTTATACACATATTTTGTACAAATACATAATAAAAAAAAGGGTGCGTGTACTTATGTACGCGCGTAAGAAGTTATACTTCTTTGGCATTATTAAAAATAGTTTTTGATTGCATGCAAATAATTAATTACAATTAAATAATCAAAGACTGGAAAAGGAGTCATTATAGTCAATTAAGTTCAGTTTACATTTGAAAAATTAAATAAATAATTATTTATTATTATTCTCTTACATTAAGTGTAACATAAATTCTATTTAGTTAAAAGTATATATAATTATATATTTAGAACATCTCTACCAAACACTAAGAAGTATGTTGTAGCTTTGGCAGTATTGCACAATATAAAATTAATAAATTTCTTTGAAAAATTAATCAAAACTCCTTTATTTGTTTAAAAGGTAAATGACAAATGTCATTATGGTCATTCAAAATTCTTGGCATACGAACTTCACGCATATTCTATTTCTTTTTACTTGTAGATTGTCTTATTCCTATCTCGCTCGCGCACGCTATAATCACACTCCCAATTTTGTGTCACAGGTGCGCGCGCATCGTAAAATTTCACTCCCATAAATTTTTCATAACGCGCCTAAAGAAGTATAACTTCAAAAATTTCCTATATGTATGTATACATATATTACTATTCCTATTTATAATCATATGCAAGTGGGGGCCCGTTGTCTCGCCTCCGCTCCGCTCTTGTTGCAGAAATTTTCCAGTTGCGATCTGAAGTTCTTAATACTTCGGGTAAATGCTAGTACATATCGATTTGTTGCTCCAGATCGCACCTGGAGGCTCCAAATACAGGACATCCTATAATGAGATACATCACTGTCTGACTTGTTTGTAGGTCGGACGTACATGACGGATCTGATTTCAAGCTAAATCTGTGAGACCTCATGTCCCGTTAAGATCTGCATCATTTGTTAGCTAGGTATTTTTTGTCTAATAATTTTGTAGCCATCTATAACATTAGTTATCAGTAGTTTAAGTTTGTAATCTAAATCACCTTTTGTAATACTGACATCAGAAAAACACTTTTTTCTTTTTCAAAACACGGATTTGAAGTTATGTTATATAGTTTTTTATTAGTTAAGTTATATATCAACAATCGCAAGCTGTAAAGCACGCGAAACGTCGGTTAAATTTAAAATTATGTAAAATAATTGTAAATTTATCTAAAAGTTATGTCAATAAAAGACAATATTATACTGACATCAAATAAAGATATAATAAGTAAAACTTATTTTATGCCTGACTTCATTCGCGTGGAATCAGGAAAAGTGTATGAGATAAGTATACATATAGGTCACGACTTTGTACAAAAACCATTGGCTCTATAGAACTTGGATTTGGCCTCAGGGTTTCGTATCTATGCTTTGATCATTTTTCTTTAGGTCAGCATTTTGTACAGTCGATTTGTAAGGCGGTTTATAATATAAATAAATACAGTGCATCTAAGGCGTGCATACTTTCAATATTTATTAAATATAAATATTATTAAATATATTATTTTAATATTGAAGGTTTATAAAACAATTGAAATTGATTAACAAATTCTAAACCGAATCACGGTATCCTTCATTTAAGCATTGTTCTATATGTACGAATATTATTAATGGAACTCTGTTGACACTTGTAGATATCTACGTGGGATGAGTTTAGAATTAATTTATGCAAGACGAAGATGTTCCATGAAGACTTGAATTGGCCAATATTATTTCAGTTGCAACTGTTACTAATGTTAATTTGTATTGATCGAACACTATGTTACATTTAACATATTTCCGTTTAGCTACAGATTTCTGATTGTTATCAATACGCCTGTTAAAAGTACCATAGTGGTCAACTAATATCCTTTAGTTAATTTACCATTCCCGTTGGTGTTCGGATCTCCAGCATATAGCGGAAAGTTCAGGCCGTAAAATCTATTTAATAATAATTTCCTCAGTAAGGAATTACTTTGTATTTTCTTTAAATTATCTTGACCCAGATGTAGAAAGACTTGAAACAATACCTTTTGTACGGTAGTGAAACTTATTCATAATTTTTATATTATTTAAATTTTATATTTTCTATATCTCTATATTATGTATAAAATTCTCGTGTCACAATGTTGATTGGGATGTCTACTGATTCTTATGATTTTTTTATGGATATTCAGTAAGTCTGAAAATCAACTACTATCTATTTTTCAAACCCTTAAGTGATAAGGTAAAATAAGTCCACCCCAATTTTTATCGTTTTATTTTTAGATTTTTTTAATACAAAAATACATACAACCCTTAATTTTCACCGCCCTACGATCAACCCCTATTTTTTATTATAGCAGATTCCTATTAAACTAAAACAATTTTTCTTAGAAATAATATACATGGCAAAACAACATTTGTCATGTCATGGTATGCGAGTGAAGTGACTATTTTTTAACTCTGATAATAATTAAACCAACCAGTTCTTGTTGTTAAATCTAATAAACAATTTCGTCAATATTAAACATTATTTCTAAAATTGTGTGATTTTTAAATTCAATACGATGAAAAAGGTAAGTCAAATCATGAATTATGTTCTTATAAAGAAAAATTTTATAAAGCTAAACAATTCGTGTCGGCACATTGTTTTGAAATCCTCAAAGTTTGATAATAAATTTTCGCAATAAGCAGCTGCTAATGTTATTCATAACGCTTAAGTTTGTTTTAATGGCTACCTTACAATTAATTTAGGAGCTTTTTTCTTTGTACTGTGGATCATTGTTAAAAAAAATCAAAATTAAAAAAAATATATATTGATTATTGTGATCATTTGAAGAATATGTTTCAAATACCAGCGAAGTCTTGTAGCTTACATTTCACAGGCTTCTTTATGAATAAACAATAACTAAATAGATAAATAATTAAAAGGAAACTATAACTCACTTTAACATTCAGTTTTAAATAAACAAAATTTATGTCTAAAAATATTAAATACTAAATTTATAGTAACCTAAAAATATTTTTATTTCTTTCGAATATAAGCTTAGACTACACTTTTAGGCTACGTTCACATGTAACGCGCGTCAACGCGCGATCAAATTTGAAGAGAGTTCAGATGATGAGCGCTAATGCGCGTTGCGAGAGTACTAGTCAGTCTAGTTCGGTAGAACGTAGAAAATTCTTCCCAAGCACGTCGGTTCAACATTTTGTTTTTATAGGATTCCAAACCTATATTCCAAATTGCTGGCCTTTCTTCTACTTCATCGATGTCAATATCTTCAATTTCACTTATTTTAAATGCGAAAACAAAAATATAATTACGAAAATTACATGCGATCGCGATGAAAGTGCGCGCTCAACTGAACAGCAAACGGACATTACATTACAAGTAGCGGCACGAAACTCTAGCGCTGACCGTTATTGCGCAGAAGTAAAAAATAAGGTACCTGAGGGGGGCTAGCGGAATGAAGAGCGGGCGCGCGTAGCGTCGATTGGCTCTCCAGTCGCATTTCATCCCCCGCACCGATACGTCGCCCCGCGCACATCCCGTGTACAGTCACGTCATTAATATTATTGTTACTGTTGTTACGTTTTGTTGTTTTTTGTTACGTTTGAATTTATTAGTGTTTTGTTGTTTGTTATTTGTTTTTAAGTTTGTTTGTGACTTTAAAGTGAATATGCCTAGAACAAATACTGTTTTGAAAAGACAAGCCAGGAAAATGATTTATGACGTGAATTGTTTTTTAAAAAGGGAATCTAACGAATTAATTGATTCTTTGAAACAAATCCAAAGTGAGATTCAGCTTAATATCGTTAGGTAATCATTAATCAAAGTGGCATATAATGTATTGCGTGCGCAACAGTACACATGCGCAGCAATCCCCTCCACGTATCGGCCAGCGCTAGACTTACGTGCCGCTGCCTATAATATCAAAGCGCGCGTCAACGCGCGATCACCTGCATCTAGAGACTTTTTCTCTGAGCGCCAACGCTCGCTAACGCGCGCTCATGTGAACAGTTGTATGAAAATACCACAATGTCCAGTCGCGATTTGAAAACGTGCGTCAAATTTTTGCCATCTGAACATAGCCTTAAGCTGTTTAACGTAAACATTTACAAATCACGCGTTTCTCTGGTATATTGTTAGAAGAAATATTATTCAATAAATAAATCAGTGGCCTTTTTAGGTCTGGGCCTCAGACATCTGTTTCGTAATAATTTGTCAATCTTATAGTGCACAGCCGGGGATCGAACCTACGACCACAGGGATGAGAGTCGCACGCTGCTCCAATTTAATAATCAAACTCGCATTAAAATGTATCAAAACATCTTTTTGAGTTTTTAAAACTTCACGATTTATTAAATACTAATTTACTAATAATATATTGATATTAAATAGTTTATATTAATTAAAAATAGTGCAAAACTCTTTACACCTAACGTAAACTGTTCTGTTTATGCTATTTTAACCCTGCTTAATAATAGATTTTGTGTAATCATGTTTATCTAAATGGCAAAAAAATATTGGTAATACACATTACCATTTATATACTTAAAGTGATAGGATTAATACCTGCAGCTGTGTTTCATCAAGCCAGAATTCGAAGTTCCACCCATTTAACCTTGACGGACATCCACAAATGAGCGTTTTTAATACAGTTTTTGTCCACCACCATTATGTGGAACCAGTTGCCCTCTGGTGGTTTTTCGAACCAATTCGAGTTAGGGTCAAAACAGACTTCCAAAACAGAGCGTATCAATTCTTAAAAGGCCGGCAACGCACTTACGCCCTCTGGCTCTCTGTGAGCGTCTATGGTCGGTGGTATTACTTAACATCAGGTCAGCCCCCTGACCGTTAGCATTTTTTTTTGTTACTGACCTGACCGTTAGCAAAAAAAGCATTTTTTTTTTACAGTAACGTATTACTGTAAAAAAAAAATGCTTTTTTTATACTACAGAATTGGATTTCTTACATTCAATCTTAAAATAATATAACATTGTTTCCGTTAGACATTTGCACACATAACGTTATTAATATCGCCATTATATAAACGAACAACGAATTTGTTTTGTTGCATGTTCCGTTCACAATAAAAATTGTTAGCCCCTAGAGTATTGAAATGTTACAAAAACTTTTCCCCGCCAGGCCTTCGTTATATGGCTTACTATTCTAGTACAGAAAGATTTCCCACCGGTGACGCATATTTTATTTACTTAATTGAAGATTCTTTATATCGTTTTATATTGATGACTTATTAAATTAATAAGTCTATTATTTATTTATAAATAATAACACAGCTAAACATATCCATATTATACAAGAAACACCTACACACTTAACACTTAGACAGTACACAATGCCAAAACAGATTACATTGTTAAACAAAATATACGAAACAGAAAACCTAAGTCAATTAAGAACATAAAAAAAAACTTTATACAAAAACAAACAACTTAATATTTAAAAAAAATAAAGAAATTGATTGAACCAAAGTCCTTCGCTTCCCAAAAAAAATTCTCACACCCTCTTTTGTAAGGTGGAAAAATCAACTACATAAATTGTATTATAGTACAATAACCTGAAGCACTGGCGAATTACGCAGATATTTCCTGTTCTTACGAGGCACATGGAACAATTGTGAATATGTTGTCGAGTACGGGGGAGGGATTCTTAAAGAAATGACTGCAAATATCTATCCGCCCATTAATAATAGCGTACAAAATTAATAGATCTATGATATTGTTTTTATGAGGGTTAGCCGAACATTTAGGCAATTCTTAGGTGACAGTCGGAAATACACAGATAAAAGGTTGACTTTAAAGACAACTGTATGGAAAGGACCAAGGGAATGAAGAAGAAGAGGTCACCCAAATAGAAGGCGTATAGAAGAAATAGAAGCGGTAGCAGGAAGCGAAAGGAGAAAGAAAGCCATAGATAGAGTCAGTTGGTAAAAGCTGGAGGAGGCCTTTACCCGTGAAGGAGTTTCGATCAACGGTACTGAAGATATATAGGATGACACGATAAAAATAAAATGTAAAAACCCTAAGCTGTATATTATGTTCTTTTTAGTCATGATTGGGAATTAAACTAGCTTTGTTATTATTATTATAGTTTGTTATTATTAGTATAGTCAGTCGAATCTCAAGTATGCACCAATAAATATTATATATGTGCAATTAACATTTTACGATATTGAGAACGTGGGTCAGACATGTAAAACTATACATTTATCAATAAAACAAATGCAGATCTAGTACTGTCAGCCTAGTGGCTTCAGCATGTGACCCTCACCCTTCGGGTCGATTCCCGGCTGTGCACCAATGGACTTTCTATCTTCCTAACTTGCTCGTATGAAAGAGAATATCGTGAGGAAACCGGCATGCCTTAGGGAGAAAATCTCGATGACGTTCGGCACAGAAGGCAGTCCACCTACTTGCCTATTATAAAATGCAACAATTGCCTATTATAAATCTGAGGCCTACAAAAGGTTGTAGCACCACGTGTTTTTTTAGATATGTATATACGGCAAGTTCCATCTGCGATACTTCATATTATGTCAAATCATTCTGTTGGTTAAACTTTTAATATCTAAAAGAGATTGCACAGCAAAGGAATATGTACAGAAATCTTAGAAAGAAGACGACAATTTGTTAAAATACGTTTTTGGTAGTAAAATAAAAACGGCCGACCGAAGTAATGATTATGCATTATATTTAATTTATTTAATGTTTTCATTGCTTATAAGCAAACATAAGCTGTCAAAAGCATTAAAATTTGACACACCAAGCGCCCCAGAATATCTTAAAAAGGCATCTTTCTTATTTAGAAATTCCACGTACCGGGCGAGCATTTTTTTGTCGTGCACGCACCCTTTGCCGTGTCTTTGACGTGAAATAATGGACCAGCCGCTCACCAAATGGAAATGTGGATTATGATAAATCACAAACTTTTGAAATTTGCCGCCTATTTTAGTGATTTATCTGCAAAGTACACAAAATTATATGCGCGGTTTTGTTGTCAGTAAATTGCGAGGCAGATGAGCGCGGATTTTAATAGTGTTCTTACGAGACAATGTATGTATGTATGCCATCTATTCGATTTTTAAAATCATTAAACCATTTAGTGTTACAGTTATATTTCGTAATAGAATCTATTTGGAAATATTTAAAACATGTCGTAGATACTTAACTTGTAATAATAAATGATGATTATTTATTTCCAACACACAAATATACAGTATTTACCTACTTGTACAATAATAGTCAAAATATATAATTATTTATAATAAAAAATTAAAACAAATTTAAAAAGTTCGGTCTATGTGGCAGTGTATCTTTCACGCTGGCAGCATTTCCTCGCTGTATTGAGATACTTATTCAAAAAAAGCACCAGCTCTGGGGTCACCGGTACTATCTACCAGGCGCCAATTTAAATCTTTAATAAGCGCCTGTGCACTTGAACCCCACGGCCCAAGAGTCTCTACTCCAAAGGGAACCAAATTGAAGTTAAGAGGAATGACTCTTTTATTTGAGCCGTTAACTCTTTTCGACCTGCTCTGCGGCCGCCCCAGCTTTTTTGCTTATCTGAGGGAGGTGAGACAGAGCAAACGTGTCCACACAAGTAGCACCCATATTAAAGCCCGTCCCATCCACCGATGGATCAACTTAACGTAATAATTATTATAAATTATTTATTTCACCAATATTTACGGTAATCTCTGTCAACTTGTTGCTTCTATAAAATATATTGGTTTTGGTTTCTGTAGGTGGGCTGACAAAATTATTACAAAAGTTACATGTAAGTTTTAGTTCCAACATCGTGTGGTAATAATTTAACTACTTTAGTTAGTTAGTAGTTAAACGTACAATATAGTTCATAAATATTATCAATCTAATGGCATTCTGCAAATTAACAAAAGTCACATTAGCTAATTAAGTTTTATATAGACAGGAACCTCTTAGAAAACTTTGTATTTGATAATATAGAGAGGGAAATTACTAATACTGAACTATAACAATCAATTATCTAACATTAACTAGGTGTTAGGCAATTAATTATTTCCGCAACTGCATTAGAGAATTACAACCAATAGTGGCTTATTAATATTCTGTACAATGTCTTAATAATCGGAAATCGATTGTACGTGAAGAGATTTCTAAAAGGAATGTCTATTAGTGGAAATTTCTTCGAAAACGTAGTTAAAATTGCAGAAGCATCACCTTGATGACTGGAAGTCTTCCACGGTCCGCTGCACAAGACACTTTCTTTGGAAACTAGCGAACTGTGTGTTTCTTGCCTGGGAGATACGACCCCTAATTGTTTAAAGAAAGAGTATTCTCTTATATAAAAAGAGAAGCATTTTCGGCGGTCACAAGAGCAGCAGAAAGGTGTATTAACGTGGTATAAGCATGTTATCAAAAATATACCATTATTTTTACCTGTAAAGAAACTAGTATGTTTATTTTATACTAGATGGCGCTAGCAGCCATCGCGGTTGGCAAAAGCAGTTGGTTTGAAGTTGACAGAAGTCAAAGTCATTCGGATTGAATTCAATATTGTTTGATTGTGAGGTTATTGTAAAAAGCTTAAAAAGGGATTGATAATTTTAATAATATATTTTTAATGTCGTTTCTTTATTTTCAGATAGGATAGTGTTATTTAAGTTTAAGATAACGTAATTAGTATAGTGTGTAAATAAAAATCTTCATTTTTAGAGCAACACAATTGTCTATTTGAATTTTTAATTCCAAATAAATTAAGATGTATAATCTTATATACCATTAATAAATAAATAACTCTGACATTCAGAGTTGTCTCTGTGTTGCATCGTTGTTTGAAAACTCGTTCAGATGTGCTCGATACAGATGTTTTTCCAAAGTTCCAAGTTTTATGCAATTTTTGTTCTGTCGCTTCTGCAGAAGTTTTTATATATGAGTGTAATACATAATGTTATACACAAGTAACAGTATAGGTACAATAGTGTAGTGGGATCACTATTCTTAATAGGTCTTAGTTTAATATAAGAAGTAGTAGGTCATCGATTTTTTTTTTATAGTACATGCAAACGGGCCTACGAGACGCCCAAAAAGGGCAACTATCGCATCCCATGAGCGTTTTTTAAGGCAGTTTTTGCAACCCCCATTATGCCAGTGTGGAACCAGCTGCCCACTGAAATATTTCCGGAGCAATTCGACTTAGGGTCCTTCAAGAAAAGAGCGTCCCAATTCTTAGAAGGCCGGCAACGCACTCGCGAGCGCTCTGGCATTGAGTGTCCATGGGCGGGGTTTCACTTAACATCAAGTGAGCCTCCTGCCCGTTTGCCTTATAAATTGCGTTTGTTTTATAAAAAAAAAACACCCATTTTGATGGGTGTGTTGCCGGCCTTTAATGGAGGAGTAAACGCTTTCTTTAAACAATTGAAGGTCGTCGTGGGTTTAAGATATATCTACACACGTTTCACAAGCAAATTTATTTCAAGAAAAACTATCAAATTAAGTATTTATCCAAGCCAACCAATTCCACTTTCTATTGAGACTTGTGTGCAGATAGTACAACGATGTAGTATTTGTAACCTACAAGTGTGTGTGCAAGCGCATTCTCTATTCAATAAATTATCTACTAAGATGGGAGGTACATGTTGCAGTAAAATGACAGCAAGCACCGGCACAAATTTCCCTTGTGTCGAGAAAACATACTTTTTTTAGAACAGCAAGAAACATTTTTAGAAAAACACCCACTTTATAACAAACAAAAAGAAAACTAATAATCTCCGATCGTGTTTAATTACGTTGCGTGTTCAGCTCCTATCTTTGCTAATAAGGAATAGTGTAACTAACGAAAATAAATGTCAATCGTGGCGTTACATTTTATATTGCACGCAACGCCTTAAGATTTATGGCCGCGCTAAATATATTTCTGAATGCTCCTAATTAATTGCTATCCTTGGTAAATAAATACACTTATAATAAATAAGGAGTGAGCTGTAATGTGATGAATATCGGATACAGAGCGACTCGACTCAGGGCTGTAACAAATACATATAATATTCTAGATATGAAAAAATCGCTAAATTTTAACATGACGTCTTACGTCCCGACCCTTAGAATTATATCTTCTTCTTCTTATACTCGTAGTGCCTTCTCCGAGGTTCGTAATCATCATGGCTAAATTAATTTTGGATGCCGCGCTTCTAAACAACGACTTGGTGCTTTGGCCGAACCATTGTTTAAGGTTTTTCAACCGAGACGTGCGTCTGCGGCCAGGTCTCCTTCCACTTGCCACTTTGCCTTGTATGAGTAGTTGAATGAGCTCGTATTTTAGTGTTACGTAAAACGTATCCGAAATACTCAAGTTTCCCTTTCTTTCTCCTTCATGAGCACTTCTTTGTTTGTCTACATTGTGTCCAGCACGGTTGTATTTCGTATGCGGTCCGTCCAAGATAATTTAAGCATACGTCTATAAACCCAGATCTCGAACCCTCCAGTTTTTTGGACATAGTCTCTGTCAGTGTCCGAGATTCTACGCCGTGGAGCAGCACAGAGAAGACGTAACATCGCGCAATGCGCGTTCTAAGCTGTAGCATTACATGGTACTGTTATACATTACTATCAGCACCTGTACTCCGTAACTCCCAATAGAGATAGCAATCACAACTATGTGGAACCACTGAAGTATTTCCGAACCAATTCGACTTAGGATCCTTCAAGAAAAGAGCGTACCAATTCTTAAAAGGCCGGTAGCGCGCTTGCGAGCCTTTTTGCAGTGCGATTGTCCATTGGCGGCGGTATCACTTAACATCAGGTGAGCCAAGCCACCTGCCCGTCTGCCTCCTGTAACATACGAAAAAACTAAGACATGCTGTTTTCCAATAATATTTTCCTTAACCGTATGTGTGTTTGACCCTGGATTACTCCAGCCTTTTTCACAGCGGCGAACGCGCTCAAATCAGTCGTGAAGCAGTCATTTCACGATTTGGCATTCTGATAAAGAGGTAGTTTATTGTTTATCAGAATGCCAAATCGTTTCGAGTTCGAGAAGTGAGTTACAGAATCGCAAGGCAGGTCTTGGGCCACTTGGCTTCTCAGTTTGTGTATATCTTACAAAATGTCGAAAATACATAAATATTTGGAGCCAATACAGCGGAGACCTAATAAGTTATTTATGAAGACCTTTGACAGTAAAACTTCGTTAAAAGCTTTCAAAGAACTCTGTAAACATTTAATGTAACCGTTTTCCTAACTTCTGCAGTTAATTACTAAACCATCCGTTTAATCATAGTTTAAGTAATCAACCATAGTTTAAATTAAAGAAATAAAATATTCAGTGTTTTATTACGTTAATTCTACATATTATAAAGAGAAAACTTAATATTATTTTGTATGTTAGTAACAAATTCTTGCGCCATTAGATTATCTCTGTACATGAGTTTTAATTAAATCAAAAATGTTAAAATTTAAGCTACTCGCACTAATCGTGAAAATATTTTATTTACTAAGCACAATTGTACTTGTAAATAATTGTATAAAATGATTCCACTGTCGTTAATTGATAACTTTTTTAAACATTTTATTTTCGTTACTCTTCATAGACATTTTTACGAGTTATTTATTTTCTATTTATTGGGAATCTATCATGCTGTTTTGTTGTTCTCCTTTCTTGACTGAACCAAACTTGATAAATGTAAATAATTAACTATGAAGGAAACTAAATTAATTTTCATTCATATTTTAAAGACCTATATACAAAATCTTTGTATATTTGAAACGAAAAATCTTAATAAGTGCTGGAGTATTGTTTTAAGTTCTTCCTTTAGAATGCTTGATTACATAAGCATTCTAAACATAAGCTAGATTTACTTTCAACAAAAAAATTGTCTTAAATACACTAGACCCATTTTTGGAGTTTACTCCTTAAGAAACGATTTGAGTTATAAGGCCCGGTACGGTTTATGAGGAGTAAAATCAAGTGTAACACGAAAAGTTGAGGCGTTATGTAGAAAGAGACAAATGGATTGAACGTGTAAAAGAATGAGATGGAATACATTACACAGACTTTTCTATTTTGAATTCACGTTTTGACAGCCACGTTACAACATTGTCAGTGTTGACAGGTGTAAAAAATAAAAGTAGATTGTCTAGCGTGCCATAGAGTTTTGTCAATAGTAATGGTCAGTGAAATTAAAACTAAAAAGATTGTTCATTCTTATTCTTCTCTTACTATAAAGGTAACTTTGGTCACAGAAAGAAAATCCTATTTGGGCATAGATGATGTAGGTACGTTTTATTACTACTACAAACATTTATATTATAAAAACATATATTCTTACCACCTTTAGTATGAAAATATGGTCGACAGCCACAGAACATTATCGCCATTTTATCGTTCGTAAGGAGTAAACTCCAATCGTACGTCGTAGCTGACACACACACACTTTTTTTTTTGTTACCAAGATCATAGTAAAAAATACCCCTTGTCTGAAAAAAAACCAGTGGCAATATTTTTAGGTCTGGGCCTTAGATGTCTGCTGAGCCTCTTGTGACACACGCCGTCTAGTCTAGTCGACAAGTTGAAAATGGTACAAAATAGAGATACTGCTCTTAAAATTATGAGCGATAGCTCATTGGATCCGGAATGACGTCTAGAAAAATGTGCCAAAAGAGTGTATTAGCACATAAAAAATTGCAAAAGTTATAAACAATTAAAGATAAAAAAAAGTTTTCAACTTGTCGACTAGACTAGTCGATTTTTTGGGTCTAAGGCAAGCCTGTTTCCTCGATGTTTTCCTTCACCGTTCGAACGCATATTAAATGCGCACATAGACAGAAAGTCCATTTTCACCCAGCCGGGTATCGAACCTACGACCTCAAGAATGAGAGTCGCACGCTGAAGCCACTAGGCCAACACTGCCTTGTCTGATAACTCGGGCAAATAAGCATGAGGATAGAGTAAATATATCGTCCTTAACGTGATCAAAATATGCTGATAGCATTAAAGACTATTCTAAATAAATTTGTTATCCAATATCGAAACTAATTCGGAATGCTTATAGATGCATACTGATGATATGTTTGATAATCGAATTCCCGTTGGTGGATGTTAAATTAGTTACTGTCGTATATTAGGGATTAAAATTCATATTTAAATTATTTTTGCTTATGAGATATAAAATATGACTACTATGTTTTTATATTAAATAAACATAAGTGGAAAAGGGCGGGGCATGGCAAGAAGAACAGAAAAGTGGATCAAGAAAGTACTAAACTGGTGCCCAAGGTACAATGAGCGAAACAGAGGAAGACAACTTCGAAGGTTAGACCAAATTAAGGAAACAGCAGATATATGGCAGAGAGTGGCACAGTGCCTTTGCCAAAAAAGGACACACAGATACCTAAAAAGAATGAGATAGAAATATAAATGTGTTTAAGTATAAAAGTCTCTGAAATAAAATGCTATTGTTATAAATGGTATTTTAATTTATAAAATAGTAACCCCAAAATTATAAAAAAAACAACGTAATTTTTACGCAACTTCTCAATTGTATGTAACGTAAACGTAACGTAAGTAGACGTAAATTAACCGTGGTAAGATAGTTCATTTGACACAATGTGACATTAATATTTATTTCACACCGTAGACGGTTTCACACACACAAATATACATCATTTACAATATTCTGAACCTACATAGTAATAACGGTAGTTTAAGTGCACAGGTGCAATATTTAAGTTGGCGCCTGGTAGATACCGGTGAACACAGAGCTGGTGCTTTCACTCGCTCTACGAATAAGTATCGCAATACAGCGAGGAAGCTGCCAGCGTTGACGGTACACTGCCACAAGGACCAAACTTTTCAAATTTATTATATAGTCTGTTTTACAATTGTCTATTATTATTATTTTTCACAAATTTTGCAGGACTTCAGATGCTAAAGACTAATCATAATCAATCAGAACGTGCCATCATTTCTTCTTTAGTTATAGTGATATTTCATACTGAAGTGGACACCATGGCCAAGCGACTGAAGGAGATCAAGCAAGTTATTATAAAATAAATCAGTAGCGCTACATCATTTTTGGGTTGGGCCTCAGATTTCTGTATCTGTTTCATGATCATTTGTCAATTTAATAGGCAATGTGCCTGACTCACGCCGTCGGTTTTTCGGGTCTAAGATAAGCCGGTTTCCTCACGATGTTTTCCTTCACCGTGCGAGCGAATGTTAAATGCGCATATAGACAGAAATTCCATTGGTGCACAGCCGGAGATCGAACCTAAATTAAAAAAAAATATAAAAGGTATATTTTATAATATACCATTTGTTAATGTATTTCCTAGTTTATATACTATCTGCGAGGTAATTTAACATATGAAAAACTTTAGAGTGTTTGTATACAAACAGTCGTAAATCTGATACTCCGCTCGGCTAATGGGTTTTCTTCTGTAAACAAATTTCATGTCACTAGCTGAGTTACATTTTAAGAGTCACTTTTGTTGACTTTAGAGGGAGACCGCAATACAGTACGCGTTTGCAAAAAATTCTAACAACTATAATCTGACCGGTTATACCATATCTTATTAATTACATTATCTCTGACAAAGATGTCGTTAGATTTTATTCTAAAATAAATAGTTTTAATCTATTGCATAGATTTTGTCGCGGGCTTTGAGTGCGGCGACCTAATCAAGAAATTCCGTAACGAAAATAAAAACCTAACACACGATGACGTAATATATGTGCAGCCAATACGCGTTAGAGTGGGACAGAACGCATACTGCGTATTCACATCTACCTGGCGAGATCGGTGACGTAGCGTAAGCGCGGCAGGTGTATGCTATATAGGCGTGTAAATACTGCATAAATATAAAATAAATAAATAATTATTATTGCATAAGTTGATAAAAAATGCTATGCAATAGCTTTACCGCGGTAGTCCCCGAGTGCCACACGTTTTTTTTTAGTATATAGGTCACAAGGAACAATATTTGAGTACTCACCTCACCGCTGACCGGCGTAGTTATGTAATCAATACTGGCCTGCGTTTAGTTCGTCCATGGTACAGTACAAGACAGTTCAGAGCGGGACAATTAGCCTCTACGTTCTGCCCTTTTTTACCAGCTCTTATGCGACATAACTGAGTTCTTGAGAACTCCGTTGCACGAGGTTAATTGTGTTATTACTAAACCAAACTATTTTAGAATTAGTACAATACACAACTCAACAATCAACACGTTAGTGCTAATGTTGATAAATCACTTTTATCAAAAAATAACTTTAAAGAAGTGTATAAAATTACGTTAAAATAATAAAAAAAGGCGCTCCACGTCAAAATTAAGATTATTTTCAACGTAAGAACGGATGATAGGGATATCATCCAACACAAGACAATGAAATCTGAACAATACAATGAAAAAAAAAATGAAAAAAAAAGAGAAACGAAAAAATCTGAACGAGGCTTTTACCATAAAAAGAGCCATACAATATTAGACCACTAAAAAAAACTAACTTAAATTTTTACAGCTTATAATGACACAACTAATACTCATATTAAGAAATGCTAACTAAACAATTTTTGTATGTCTTTATTAATAAAACTCTAATAATAATAATAAAGTATACTATTAATACGATGTTCTAAAACTGTTATGGCAATAACAGCAAATATATTACTCCTATTTTGTTTTAATATAGGTTCAACTAAAAACTGCTACGCATTTACCCCAGTGTGGCCTCACCACAAGAGTAGAACTTTTGTTGACTTAAATCTCAGATATGCGGCATTCGTTTACATTCTCCACGTCTCCTCTGCGTTATTTTAAACGAGATATTGCCGCATCTCCGTGTGAATTAAGAATAAAATGCTGATAAATATCGCAACAATATAATTAGACAAAACTTCCTTGTCTTAATGTCAGGTAGAATATATAATTACGCTTTGGCCTATAATATAGGAGATATTATATGTAATTCAAAACTCAAAATTCAAAATTAATTTAATCATATAAGTCATAAAGTCAAAAAAAAGAAATGTATATGAATTGCTTCTAACTTTACATTTATTGCCAGTTCTCAAATCAAGGACGTAGAAAACGGAAGAACGAAAGAACTGGCAATAAACTCTCCGCCACTCTTTTTAATCGCCTTTTTTCTTTACACAACGTTTGTAAGAAGCTGCAACTATTACACCATGTTCCATATGACATCTTAATTAATAATAATAACATAAATATACATTAAAAACAAAGACTTGTCCTCTATCAGCAGGAAGCATGGTGAATGACACCGATGTCCGACTGTAACATGACAAAAATGTAAATAGAAGTTTGTTAATTCTTACGTGTTGAAAGCATTGCTGTAACAAAATAAACAGCTTATTAATATTGGAAACGGGGAATGATTCTGAAGTATGAATTCCTTAATAAAAGGTTAAAAATAAAAAAAATTATTAAACAAAAAAAAATAATTTATACAGCGATTAAGTTTTATTACCAAATTAATATCCAATTATTGGATTAATTTAATATAATTACATCGTCTAAGCCGGGTAAGATTAACGCTCAGGACATGGACAGAAAAATCAATCAATGTGAGGGGATTATCCAAATAATCCAATATTAGATTGAATACAAAGATACTTATCTTGCAGTAAGTATTTATTAACTCACACATACAACACACCACTTCGTACAGGTCTTTTAACTCCTTTTTAGGCCGGCAACGCACTCGCAAGCCCTCTGGCATTGAGAGTGTCCATGGGCGGCGGTATCACTTAACATCAGGTGAGCCTCCTGCCCGTTTGCCCCCGTTCTATAAAAAAAAAAATCAAATGAAGGCTATTTTCAGTTAGTCTTTGTCACACCACTATGTGGAACCAGCTGCTGATTTAGGGTCCTTGAAGAAGAGAGTGTACCAATTATTAAAAGGCCTGCAATGCCTTGCCGTCTGGCAATGTGAGGGTCTATGGTCGGTGGTATCAGATGAGTGAGTGAATGTCATATCAGGGGTTAAGCAAGAGTCAGAACCGAAGCAAGTGGTGATCCGTGTACTAATATACAATTACTATTCGTCTTTTGTTTTGGTTTAAAGACTTTATTTATCAAAAAGACAAAAAATGTCACTTACATGAGAATAATACTTTAGATTAACATAACATTTTAGTCGTTCTTAAAATAATCACAATAAAAAGATAGCCGTACATGCAATAAACTAAAAAATAAAAGTAACCAAAGAAATATGAATTAAAAGTAATTTTGTCTTACATATTCACTAAGCTTCGATTTGAATGAATTGATAGAAGTAATATTTTTTATATTTGTGGGTAGTTTATTATACAGCTGTGCGCCTTCGTAGGTAAACATTTTTTTGCCGCAGTTCGTACGTATTTTAGGTAATGCAAGATAACTCGTTCAACGCATACTTCTATGAGTCACACCTGGCGTTTTGGAGAAAGTTAGACTCTTTTGTTTTAATCGAAAAACAACCAAGCCCAGACAAACATCAGAATTAAAAGAAAAGCTTTGGTTTGAAAAAAATAATACATACTTTCTTTTTTTTTTAATTCTTTGAGATAATCGTAGACGCAACGTGAAGAAGAGCGCTCCTCAAAAACATAGTTTCACACTATCTCTAAGAAAATATGACATTGCCTTTGTTTATTCGTAGCATTTTTAACCAGTGTTGGTAGAGGTTGGAAGTTGAGATTCCGTAGAGGGCCTCTTACGTTGACAAGAGACGTAAGTACCATTTTGTCTAAGTGTTTCTTGCTTGAATGGTACTGGCTTTATACACGGTATAATTCAAAGTATGTAGACAATAGACTAAGTTTTTTAGGTCAGGATAAATTACTGTCAAGATCTTAATGACATAATCCACAGATTAGAGAACGGTTATAAGCTGTTAGGAGTGTTTTATTTTCTATGTTTTTACTATTTTCTAACACAGATCAATTTAAACAATCGAGTGTTTACAACTTTTAAACATTTGAAAAGCGCAAGCGCATTAAATTAAAAATGAAGGAAAGCAAAGATTTGTAATCGTCATTTACCAACTTTTCAAGAAGCAACATATTGGTTATTAAACAAGGGGAGTCATAATAATGGTTGGAGGTCTTCCACAGTCCGTTTCACAAGGCATTTTCTTTTGCGAACTAGCGAACTGTGGAATCGGCTCCCGGGGGGGGTTCCCTCAGAGATACGACCTCCAAATGTTTAAAAAGCGAGTCTACTCCTCCCTCAAAGGCCGGCAACGCACCCACTAAAAGTGGGTGTCTATGGGCTGCGTATACCTCCCCTTTTTGGTCGTCCCGCAAGCTCGTTTGCCCCCCTATCATATAAAAAAAAAAATATTCTTTTTTTATATTTATCTTATTTGAATTTTAACTATATTATAAATCAGTGAAAACAAGCAAAATATATACAAATTTTTGCTCCAACATGGGAATTTCGAAGAATGATTTTTTAAATATTTTTTTAGATAATTAATTGCTTTTCATACAAAAAACATGTCGTGTGTAGGTATATCTGTTGTTTATCATCATAGAATGCATTTGTGACTTGATCTCAGAAGTGTGGTTCTGTTTACAGATTATTTTACTAGATGCAAAGTGGATCAGCGCTTTGTGTATGTATTACTGTTGGATACACAACGCTTTCCTCACCGAGAAATCAGTGAATATGTTTCCATCATTATAAAGTAAAATAATTAGCTATATTGACCTCTTGAGGGGTGTTGAGTTGGGGTCTTCATGTTCTGAGAGAAAAAAGTCATGCTTGAAAACTCTAATTCTAATCTAAGATTAATAAATAAACAATTATAAAAATACTATATCTGAGGCCAAAAGGTGACGTAGCTCCACTGGTTTTAACCAAACTGTATTTGTACTAATTAGATTTTGAACCAGGTAAAACATAAATAAATATTCTATAGTTACATTTAAATGTCAGTTTACTAAGTATATACCGACATGCTTAGCGCTAAGCCAACATTGCTCCCATTCCAACCAGACAAACATACATAATGCAATAATTTACAATCGCATTTGCAAACCTGGATAAATGCCCTCAAGATTTAGATTTAAGATCGTCGCCTGTATAGCATTGAGGACAGCCAACTCAGTAATAAATTATTTAGCTAGGTATCGTATCGTATACCTTCATTAATATACAGTAAGAAAAACTGTCGCAAGCCTCTGACATTCACAGTAATTTATTTAAAAGGAAATAGACTAAAAGCGAGTGTTTTGCCTTGTTGAGTAATTCAATACAAATTTATTCGTTTTCGTAAATACAGAACGTCAAAAAAAGTTATAGGTTCTTAAATGTTATTACATATGTCACGCAATTAAAATATAAAATTCAAAAAGTATAATTTTCGTGTAGACTAGCTAGAAGCAAACGGAAAATCACAGTGCAGTTTATGAAATGTTTAAGTAATTATTATATAGGTTTCCTCATCATGTATGTCACCTCACATGTCAGAAGTAAAACATCTTTGAAAACTAATTTATACAAATGTAAAACATTAGATTTCCGAGACTTAGAGGGAGGGAAAAGGAAGATATGTTAGGAATTTAATTGTCATTAAAATATTAAAAGTTTCGAAACGTAATACAAATAATAAATTTATTTATTTTTATTTATTTCTTTGATAATAAAACATGCGGCATTTTAATTTTCATCATTCGTGATTTCAATAAATTTATTAAAATATAATATTTCATAAATTCTCTTTACGAAATTTTAATTTAAAAAATAGTATTTCTATAAGGTAATTCGCCCTTCTCACTCTCTCTCAATCGGTCTCAATCGCTCTATCTCTTTTCTTAAAAACGCTGCACATCTTCGTGACTCTAATATTATTATTATTGCGTTTCATCCGAATAAAATTACCTTCATGCGCCTAAAGAATTTTCACTTCAAAAATAAATGTAAAAAAGCCTCTTATTATAATATAACCATGTTAAATAATATTATTCCATTATTTAATGAGTGAGAGTTAGTAATAGGGCGCATGAAAAGAAGTAGATCAAAAAGTAATCGAGTACCGTAACTGAATATAGGTCAAATTATATCCCTCAAGAACCTGACGGATAAAGAAGAAGTACAAAGAGTAGCAAGTACGTGGAAGAGATACAGGTTCCTAAAAGGTATTATGAAAAATGACGAAATACCTCAGAGACTTAAAAGCTAAGTTTTTGATATGTAACCTTGCGTTACTTACGGATGTCTATGTCAAATTGAGAGTGTGCCAGCAAGGGATTGAACGAAGCATGTTAAAAATCAAAAGACGAGACAGAGACTAACAAAAATAACAAATAGGACGAAACTCATTTAAAATGGCGATGGGCAGGTAGGATAAGAGATAATACAGAAATGGACTAAAGATATTGTAAAATGGGATCCAAGACAAGGGAAAGGAAACCGAGGAAGACCAATGATCCGACGGGAAGACGATCTTAAAAAAGTATCAGGCCCACTATGGAGAAGCACAGCCCAGGATAGACTACAGTGGAAAAATCTGGAGGAGGTCTATGTCGGATGACAAGCAAATACCGAGGAAGATTGAGTAGATATAAATATACGTATAATAAAAATTATTTTAAAGAAAATTTAAACAAATTTAAAAAGTTTGGTCCCTGTGGCTGTGTACCTTTAACGCTGGCAGCATTTTATCGCTGTATTGCGATACAATATAATTATTATTATTATTAATTCATAAGATTCGTAATTAGGTGTAAGAACTTGATTGTTTGAAATAAAAGCTTCATTAATTTCATTACTTAAATTCATTAATTTTCTGTATCGTCGTAAGATATTTTCTTTAAAACATAAAGCAATTTTCCGTTAATCGTGACATGATTCGAAGAATTTCAAATACATTTTGAACGAAACAAAGGCTCAAAGCGACATGGTGTAACTCCGCCCGATAGATAAAAGCTCTATTAAGATAGAACGTCTTGCCAGGGTTTATTGCATCTTTGTTTGCTCGGAAAGCAATACGAAGTCCCCCTTTCCGATTGTTATTACCGACTTAGCCTATACTTTAGAGTTATGTACGAGAAAGAATTTTTGCCAGTACACCGAGTTTCTACGTCTTAAATATTAGTATAGCAGAGTGTGGATGTTATTGAATGATTTTATTTAATCTAATTAAAGGCGCTAGCGCCCTTAATTGGTCTTAGAAACTTGATCACATTTATTTAAACGCCAATAAGTGGTCAGACTTTTGTGACTGACAGACGCAAGAGTGGATCTGGCATTCGCGTCACAAAGTTAGTAGAACTTAAGCTAAAACCATACACCTTTATTTCACCACATACTTTTTAATGTCCAGGTTCAGAAGGAGGGGTAATAAACCCATGATCTTCTGTCCCGATCCCTTCATTGTAGCAAGTATTAATTGCGCAGTAAAGAGAGATAGTACGTTAAATAGATAATAACGTATTGAAAGTGGCATTTCTAAATCCGAGGGCAAAAGAAGAGTGCAAAATACATAATTTACCATTATTCTACCCACCTTATGGCATGATATTGTTTTATTTTGTATACTGAACATCTATATTTTAATATAAAGCACTTAACGTTCCACAACTGAGCATTAAGGCAGTTTTTGCGCCACCATTATGTGGAACCAGCTGCCAACTAAAGTATTTCCGAACCATTTCGACTTTGGGTCCTTCAAGAAATCCGGTATCACATCAGGTGAGCCTCCTGTCCGTATGCCCCCTGTTCTATAAAAAATCTAGTCAAAGTTAGACACCGCACTTGGTGACTTATAAAACCCTTTCAATATAAAATTTAAACATATTCCCGCGACCTCCGTCTCAATTGCTACGGACGTTTTTCTTTTTATTTATTCATATGTACAAGTGAACTAGACCGGAGTTACTCGAAAGACGTGACTGCCAAAAACTAAATAATTTATAGGAATTGGCCTGGAATGTGAAGTTGATAGCCGTTGCAATCTTTCTTTTGTTTTAAGAAGAATGCTGTGGACATAGTTCTGAATACATCAGATGGCTAGTAGGATGGCATAGTGTTCAAAGGTATGTCATGCAACCGCTAGCTAATTAGTGAATCTCTCATAGAATAATTCAAGTCAAAGAACTGATACACGTCCTATTTAAATTAAATCCATATTATTGAATGTAACAAAATTTACTGGTGTAAACAAATATTCATATTCGCTATTACACTTAAAACTGAACTTAGAGATGCTTTTTCTATAGAAACGAGACTGCCTATACAATACACTTATCAAAAATATCAATCGAAAAGTCTGCGACGTCATATGTTGATTGATAACATTCAAAATGTCTTTAAATATAATAAAAATATTAAAACGTTATTTATAAATTAAATAATTGTCTAGTTAATAATTAAAGGTACACTGACACAGGGACAAAACTTATTTAACTTATAAAATTTATATTTCTCAATTTTTAATTATTATTATTATATGTAGGTTAAGAATATTAAAAATACTGTATGTTTGTGTATTGGAAATTTGTTTATAAATATAATGTAGTACCAGACAAGTACCATTTACAATCTTACATATATTTATGACTTGGATTAGCAGTATTCGCCTTTGGCTTAGTTATAGCGGTAAGCTCCTATTATTAATGAGGGTATTTTAGCGTCGATCGAATAATAGGCCTCGATATAAAAGATTCGACCTTGTGACTTCAAAGTCACTTTGTTGTTAACATGAGAATCCAGTGAGTGAGTGATACTGAAGTCTATGAAGATTATAATAAAGTACTTTATTTCTTTATCAAGAGTTTCATATTAAACAATTAAGGCGTGTAATTGTAACGACGGAAACTACTTAAATTTTGTTTTTATAATTGTTCTCATTTTTGTTTCTAATGCAATGAAAGTTTTAATATTCAGCCCAATTCGGGATAACACAATTAGAAGTATAAACTATGTTACGACACGGCGGCGTCCCATAAAATAATTGGTTTACAAAATAAATTTTATTTACTAGTACCTATATAAATTTATTTCATTGTTTTTTACCACTATAGCAAATAAACCTAAAACCAGTTCTGTGTTCATTAAAAAGCAAACAAATGCTTTTATAGAATGTTTTAGGTTAATCTAAGCTTTTAAGAGCACCCTTTCATAATCTCGTGAACCCAAAGTGGCGACGCGAATAATCCTCAAATACCTGCGTATCAACTAGAAAATTAGTGAAAATCCCCGAGAATGTATGAAATATTACGCTTATTAATTACATTAGATCACAAAAGACCACGTAGTAAGCAACTTGACTTAGGGGCCTTAATGATTCCATGATCCCTATTCCCAAGGGATTTACACATTTGACACAATTAGATAGAGCTTTTATCAAGCTTCGTTACAATCTTAATATATTCTTGATCTTATGTAAGCTTTTGCTAAGCGCTAATACAATTAGTATTGTTTAGAGATTCCCAACTTTATTCAGGTAAACCTTTAATAAAGACCTTTTGAACTGTCATTATTTTAGGTAATGGTATGAAAAGTGGGGTTTGAGAAGAAATTGACAAGAAACTCGATAGATACTTTCCATAGCTAAATATTTATAAAATTGACTATATTTTTAATTAGTTGTGCAACACGATTTGTTCAGTGTTAATTCAGTCATGGCTTGATGTTATTTATAGTATAGAATTTTTCTAATCAGCTTTATAATATACGTATATAGATAAAACAAAGTGAAAAATATAATATAATATGTTATGATATGATATGATATGAAATGATATGATATGATATGATATGATATGATATGATATGATATGATATGATATGATATGATATGATATGATATGATATGATATGATATGATATGATATGATATGATATGATATGATATGATATGATATGATATGATATGATATGATATGATATGATATGATATGATATGATATGATATGATATGATATGATATGATATGATATGAACTTTATTTGTACTTAGAACCGTAATATATAATGGAATATGTAAAAGTTGTTTTTATATACAATTCGAGATATAGTGTAATGGTAACAATATTAATAAAATTAAACTTATAAACATAAACTAATAATAATAAAATAATATACATTGAAATAAATAACGAAACTTAACATAAACTAAAATATATCATTAAAAGGAGTCCCTTTAGGCAAGGTTCCGAAGATACTGGCAGCGTTCCCCCTTTGAATTGCTAGACTAATTCTTTTTCCGAGGTAGCTGCCAGATCTTCGGTCTCCTGTGATGTCAACTAACCTTTTTGAAATTTCTTTAAAAAGCCTTAAAGCGCTAGGACCCCACGGACCAAGGGTCTCGACACCGAATGGGACAAAATCATATTCAGAGCCCAGACCCCTGTATTTGCCTGCTTTATTTTTTTCAGCCGCTTCACAAGCCGCACCAGCTCTGTAGTTGGTTCCATGTAGATGGGAAGGGGCCAGCGTGTCTTAACAGGTTGCATCCCAGTACCCGACCCATCTTCCATGGAATCAAACTCATACCGTCCGGTCTCTTGCCATCGTCTCTTGCAATACCACTTGGCTCAAGAAGACTTGGCACGTTGACGGTGGCAAGGGAACGGCGTATGATATCGTTAAGTGCGGCATGTCTCGAGAAGCGGCCTGCACTTTTTGGCATGACAGGCCGTGATGTCCTAACTTGTCGACATCACTGCCACAGGGACATATATGAGGAGCGCAGACCGGAACCCCAAGCCGTAGACAGGTTGCGATTCGAAGCGTGTCAGGCTCAAGAAAAGTTCCTGTATTTGACGATGGGTAAGCGTGAAGCCAGTAGCCGGCCTCATGCGTGCCCACGGCCAAAAGCCTAGCACGCGCCGAACCCGTACTACGACTCAAAAGATCGTCAAAAGTCAACTTGCAGTGTATGTCATCCCAGCTCCTCTGTGAATTTAGAGATAATGGAAAATTTTGACCTGGGCATGCAATCAAGAAAGCGTTTCTAGCTTCTTCCAAGCCAGCAATCTCAAAGTTTGAAGGGGATGCCCTTTAAATTTTACTTATGAGATTTGCTGAACTATGGACAGAAGATAGAAAGGCTGGTAAAGCGACACTGGAAATTTTGCGAATCCCTAAACCACCATAACGGATGGGTAGGGAAGCTTGGGTCCAAGATTTCTCGTTCAGCTGCATATTAAGAAGTGATTCTAAGCTAATTTTGATTAAGTCGTCTAATGGTGTTAAAATATCTGGGTGATTCCAAAAGGAGCAGCAACGGAGCACATACGTAAATTTTGGGAGGAAAAGACAGAATTTTAAGATGCAAAGTGCATAATGTGGACTAATTTCAAGGAGACGGTCAGCAGAATTTTGAAATTTAGTAATTGAAGTATGAATATAATCAGAAATAGATTCATTAAAAATTGGAGAACCTAAAAGGTAAAGGGAATTCCTGTTAACTATTTTAATATTTGGAGCCAAAATTTGAATTTTTTTTTACATCATTTAAATTTAAGTCGCAGTTATTTATGAAAAGTTCGCATTTGTTAAAATTAAGCTCCAAACCAATGGATTCAAATTTATTTTTGATTAAAAGAAGGTCCGAAAACACAGTATCCACATCACCTCCTAGGGTTCCGTCGTCCAAATACCAAACATTGAAATTAGAATTTAAATTTTTGATTATGGGATTTATAGCCAAACTAAAAATTGCAGGCCCAAGGGGATCACCCTGTTGACAACCTACTTCCGAGGAAAGTTCATTAGAACGATATAACAATTTAGTTGGATCAGCGTAACTGAGAAGAAGATAATTGTATATTTCCGGTATATGTTGTTTTATTTCAGTCAGCAGGGTATCCCTATTTACCGAATTAAATGCATTTTTCACATCAATTTTGAGCAACACGTCTGGCTGTCCGTGACTTAGGAAAGAGCGTAGGGCATGGACGGCTGCCTCACACCCTCCTTTCACACCGATATGATATGATATGATATGATATGACATGACATGACATGACATAATATAATATAATATAATATAATATAATATAATATAATATAATATAATATAATATAATATAATATAATATAATATAATATAATATAATATAATATAATATAATATAATATAATATAATATAATATAATATAATATAATATAATATAATATAATATAATATAATATAATATAATATAATATAATATAATATAATATAATATAATATAATATAATATAATATAATATGACACAGCCAGGTTATGCCCAGCCCCAAAACCCATGATTTGATTTTAAGCATATTTTTTGTTCTAAATATTCGATTTACAACATTTTTGGTACAAGAACTTATTTTGCATCACACCTCGGTAAACATGATTCTAAAACTTGCATGTTTGTAAAAACGCGTGTTTTTCACAGCCCCTTTACACAACAAAGATCCACCACCAGGCTATAACTAAAATTATAATAGATTACGTCTAAAAACGTTTATACATTAGAAGTTATGTTGATAGAGAACATTAGCGAAATGCGGGCTTAAAGCGCCATATACGCTTTTCTTTTATGCCACAATGTTGGAATACGTGATTAAGGTAAAGGTACGTTTTAAGCAGCACCGCACAAAGGAGCTTTATTTTGTTTGCTACGTTTATTCTTTTACCACCATTGTGGGTCGAATGTTTTATCAGAATAAACAATAATTAGGACATTATATTACTGTTAACAGTGAGCAGTGTTGGCCTAGTGGCTTCAGCATGCGACTCTCATCCCTAAGGTCGTAGGTTCGAGCCCCATCTATGCACCAATGGAGTATCTTTCTATGTGCACATTTAACATTCGAACCAAAAAGTCGGTTTGTGTCAGGCTCAGGAGGCCGATCAACTACTTGCATATTTGATTAACAAATGATCATGACACAGATACAGAAATAGCCCAGACCTAAAAAGGTTGTACCGCCACTGTTTTTTTTACTGTTAACAGATGCGCACAGATGTAGGTACATATAAAAAATAACAAAACAAAACAGCAAGAAAAATATTGTGGGTAGACATAATAAACTTGATCAGTCAACCAAGCAAAACACAGATGTTCGAATTTGATTTTTTACTAGATGTGGCATTGATGGCATAGTCTGGTATAGCAAGTTTATATTGATTATTTTATTATTTTTCATAACACTATTTTATTTTTAGTTTATTGTTCTATTTATATATTTTGGGTATATACATGGTTAATAAAACATTTTAAGTATTATTTTTTATTTGTTTTTGTTTAATTTAATTACTAATGTACAATTTTAATTTAGAGGTGTATACTTAATTTTATATAGATTAAGTCAGGGTGTGTTATTTTATTTTTGTCAATATATACATATACATATTATATTTTATTTTATTTTTTATTTTTTATTTAATATGCAATGTCAAGATTACTTATATCTATATCCGTAGCACTGGCCAAAAATTTACAGTCTAATTCCACAGTTTTAAAGTAGCTTTTTTCATAACAATGTAAAAACAATTTGATAGAAAGAGACAAAAGTATTTAAAAGAGAGCAATCAGACTTATTTAATTTTTATGAATAAGGGGTTAGTACTTCTGCATTTTATTGATTATTTGTCTGTACAAGTCGATTTACGATACGCCGGCGTCCCAATCCATAATATACATAATTGAACGCGTACCAGGCCATGTACTTAGAAACGTTACAAGGTTATAAGGCCTTGATAATGTTCATAGAAAACTCCAATATGGTGAATATTAATGTGAAAATACAATGACAAAAGAGATAATATTATTTTATAAAAATGTTGATAATACGGGAAATGTTTTAAAATTAGAAACAGGAAATTCCGGTTTGAGCCACGCTCTTTCATATTCATGCGTATGCATATTTAATTTTATCTAAATAATAGGGTATGGTATTAAAACAACTTAAGTTAATTGTGATATTTATAATATAGAATTCTTTAAAAAATCGTACATGTTTTTACGTAGAAGTTACCAGATTAGGAAGAGTAATCATTGCAAAAACCTCAATTTTAATCTGCCTCAATAGCCACTCATAGAACACAAAGATTCTGGGTTTGGTTAACTGTAAAACTATTAATGTTTATCGGTAGCACAGGTTTCGAGACTTTATTTATTCATACTTCTTTATTTTAAATATAAAATAAAATATGTTTATTATGAAATATAAGATACAGGTATCACTTATTCCACGTCATTAAATTTGTAAAGGTACACATCCCTACTCATCGGCAAAGAAGACAGGGCCGAGAGAAAAAGCCGGCGTAAAAAAACTCTCGGTAATATAATACAAAATATTAAGGCTATAGTGTGTCCGTAGACACGTAGGACACGTTAGCCTCTTGTATCACCCTCAACTTCTATGCAGGGCAACTCTAGTCCGCACAGCCCTACCCGTGTTTTGCAGATCATCCCTCCATCACCTAAACTGTCTACCTGTTTTTCTTCTCCCATCTCAGGGCTGCCATTCAGTAGTGAATCTTGTCCATTTCTCACTACATAATTCAGACAGGTACAGTCTACTATTAGTCAAATACAAAGCTTTGTTTCTTTTTCTTAAAATTGGGTAATTTAACAAATTTATGAAATAAGGGACTTTGCTAATTAAAAAAACCGCTTAAGCTCAAGAAAATTAACACGCTAAAATCTTGTTATAAACCAGATATTTAAGCAGGTTATAATTAGAATCTTGGGGTCTGGCAACATAACGATAATTGTTCGAAAACACCTTTATTATGACAGGTACAAGTTTGAATGAATCCCGCAACACATTTTGAAAATATTACCCTATAAAACGGCGGGAAACTCCGAAATTAGTTTTAAATGCTCGGCAGAAATATGCTTCAATTTAAACTTTTATGCTCTCAAGTGTGTGGATGTACAAGTCATACAAAAAGTTACTGTTATTATCTTTTTAGATTTTGCGAAAATTCATAATGTTTTATGATGTTTTTTATTTGTAACGGTCTCATTGTGAAGCGAGGTGTGAGGACCGTTTCTTGCCAGTTCTTCTCGTCCGACACTTGATTTGAGAAGTGGGAATAAATCTTAATTTATATTTCATTTATTTTTATATGCACAATAATGAGTTATATATAAAGAGGTGATCATTATGAACATACTATGTATATAATGATCTTGAGTTATAAGTGGTGTAACTAACACGACTTTGTTTTATAGATTTGTTTTGTAAGAAATTAGTTCACCTTATATAGGTCCAAAGGTCACTGTGTTACAGTACAATGACCTTTGGACCTATATAAGGTGAACTAATTTCTTACAAAACAAATCTATAAAACAAAGTCGTGTTAGTTACACCACTTATAACTCAAGATCGGCCGGACCGATGCAATGTTAGCTATCTCTTTTTTGGTGGATTCTTCTCCGCTCCGAATAGTAATAAGTAATAAAATATCGGATATGTTATCGAATAACAATAAATAAGTAACTTTATTTTACGAATGCAAACAGCATTTGGTGCCATCCGTTGACAAAACTACGCATCATTTTACGTCTAATTCGTGTCAGTTCAAGAAATTCCGATCTTGAGGTGAATGAGGAGATGCATAACCAGGCTTTAATCTTGATCGAAGACATGTGTTACCTTATCAAAAAATGTTGTATATCAGAAAGTGCTTGCTCAGAAACATGCAGTATCGCAATATTGGCGCTAGGGAGAAGAAGCCTAATGTGTAAAACTGCCATTCTTCTTTCGTAATGGCAAGAAATAAAACATTTCTGTATTTCAAAAGAAAGTTGTATTAATGTTATTACCTTAATAAAATCATAAAATAAGTTTAACTAAAGTAACAACGATATTTTTAGACTGTAAGGCGGAACGAAGTTTTTTTTTTAATAATATTTATTCACAAAAAATTACACTTTAATTCAAACCATGCCCCGCAATAATGGCAAGAAATAAAACATTTCTGTATTTCAAAAGAAAGTTGTATTAATGTTATTACCTTAATAAAATCATAAAATAAGTTTAACTAAAGTAACAACGATATTTTTAGACTGTAAGGTGGAATGAATTATTTTTTTTTAATAATATTTATTCACAAAAAATTACACCTTAATTCAAACCATGCCCCGCAAAACTGCTTACGCAGTTTGACTGCAGGTGACTCGCCTTAAATAAACATAACTTCTAAATCACTAAATTAGGGCCCACTAATACTTTACGTATTGGTACAGCATATTTAACAAATGGTTTTTTAATAAACCTCTAAATTTATCCAGTGAAGGCTCACGTCTAATGTCCTCGGGTAAACTATTGAGCAAGTATGGAACCCGTTTTATTTGTTTTGTTTTATGTAAGCCAGGTCAGGTAGTTTAACATAAAACAGACAAATAATCCTGATGGTGCCACTCGTTCTAATTAATATCTATTTCCATATAATGCTCTATATACAAAAAAAGGAAAGTTGCTGTAATCTGGGGGGACTTTAATGCCAAAGTAGGAGATACGAACGATGACTTTCTCCAAATACGGTATTGAAGAACATAATGAACGATGCGAGCGTTTGATACAGTTCTGCTGTGAAGAAAACATTGTCATAACTAACTCACTCTTCAAAAAATACAATCGTAGACTATATATATACCTAGATATTATTATGACATATTTATTATGTATCATCCCACCCAACACTTTTATCTATATACTGAGAATATTATTTTTATGTATTAGGAGACAAACGGGCAGGAGGCTCACCTGATGTTAAGTGATACCGATGGACACTCACGTTGTCAGAAGGCTCGCAAGTGCGCAGCAAGCCTTTTATTCTAAACGCGATTTCAGGTATATTTTCACATAAATAAAACATAAATTTTTCGCAATGTAAATAATCATAGTTATATAATTCGTTAATTAATGCTACAATTGAGTTCATTTAACAACCTAGATTTAAGTTCCACTTTGAAATGGCACTTTGCCAGAAAAAACTCAAGCTCACTGAAGTATGCAATAACGTTGTCAACAGAATGCATAGATTCATTTCCACTGAAGCAAGTATAAATAAGTCTTAACGTAATTTGATTTATCACAGCTCCAAACTTGTTTGAAATAAAATATAACATTATTATTTATGTACGGTTAAAAAGAAATAACACTATAAAATTTTGTTACATTAATATAATTAAAAAATCAGTGGCGCTACAACATCTTTAGGTCTTGGCCTCAGATTTCGGATTCTGTTTCAAGATCATTTTTAAATCTAATAGGCAAGTAGGTGATCAGCACACACGCCGTCGACTTTTTGGGTCTAAGACATGTCGGTTTCCTCACGATGTTTTCCTTCACCGTTCGAGCAAATGTTAAATGCGCACATAGAAAGAAAGTCCATTGGTGCACAGCCGGGGCTCTAACCTACAACCTCAGGTATGAGAGTCGCACGCTGTAGCCACTGGGGCAACACTGCTCAAAGGTGTAATATATTTGTTAAAAAATTTACGAAGAACTGACGATGGTGGACAATGCCAAAAACCTAAGATCTAGCAGTTTTAGAGCCATAGATGTATGACAACTTTGTAAGGAAATTCTACTCGCATTTGGGGTTTCATTAAAGGTTTTTGTACGTTTATGTGTACATTTAACATGCAATATGAATTTATAAGTAACAAACTTGTAATATAGTTAACATATGTTATCCTTTGTAGTATTACTGTATTCAACCACCTTTCCTTCAAGGGTCCTTCAAGAAAAGAGCGTACCAAGTTTTAAAAGGCCGGCACGCCCGTTTGCCTCCTATTACATAAAAAATACCTTATATTTTAATTTCAGATACCTATTCTTTATAAAGCAGTGTTGGCCTAGTGGCTTCAGCGTGCGACTCTCATCCCTGAGGTCGTAGGTTCGATCCCCGGCTGTGCACCAATGGATTTTCTTTCTATGTGCGCATTTAACATTTGCTCGAACGGTGAAGGAAAACATCGTGAGGAAACCGACATGTCTTAGACCCAAAAAGTCGACGGCGTGTTAGGCACTGGAGGCTGATCACCTACTTGCCTATTAGATTTTAAAATAATCATGAAACAGATTCAGAAATCTGAGGCCAAGACTTAAAGAGGTTGTAGCGCCACTGATTTAATTTTATTTATTTTATTCTTTATATCCGTATAATATATATCTTCTATATAAAAAATAACTAATCGTAAAATGTTGTTAGTAAGCACGACGGCTGGGACAATTCTAGTATTTATTTTTGTTCCTAGAATTCTGAGGAATGTTTTTATATAAACATATAAATGAAAAAAAAAAGAAAACATTTATTTAGATGTATAATCTGGAAAAGCGTACAGTCTTTATGGGGTAGCATAGCAAAACGTTTCAAATTTTGGTATGTACTAAAAAAGTAGCCAAAGTAAAAAAAAATATATTATGGCGAAACGAAGTTCGAGGCAGCTAGTTTTAAATAAATTTAAAGAAGTTTATAAACGCATCAGAAAAACATTAAAAAATGAAAATGTATCATACCACCATCGTATACTACGATTATTTTAGCCAAAAACCTCCGCAGGCGTTTTCGGAATACGAGTAGCAGTGGCGGGTCCACTTCCGAAGTAGAGGTTATATTTGTGCGACCATATTCGGTTCTGATTTGAGGTAGATCAATATGATATGTGTTATGCCTGCAACGTTTAAGGTTCAAGTTAAACTTCGTGTGGTTAATATTTTTTAACTCATATCCATTTTGTATGCAACAGATTAATAATTAAATAAACTGATAATGTTATTAGTCAAGGTAATTACGGCTATTTTTAAGTTATCTTCATTAGTAAGAAAGATTAAAACACTTCGCGTGTTCAAGTTTCAACGTCTGCGTGACCGAACCACATTGATCACCATTTCAAAGATAGAGGACATTTTTTTTCACGCCGTTGAGGGGGTGTGCTCTCTCATACTAACGCAATTTGTTACTTTAATGCGACGTTTACTTGGCGTTCGTAACTAGTGTGGGATTGAACGTGGGATTTATTTGTGGAGGACTTCGATTTGTTCGAATTTCAACCGTTATACTTTGTGCGTTGTTCTTATAAATATTAATAATAAAACATTTATTTAGAGCTCATATGATTTTTTACTTTGTGTTAGTTAGTTAGTTCGAATCACGGCGTTGTGATGACCTTTCCTTTTGTAGTTAGTGCGTATTGTCACCCGCACGCCAGGTGAGAAAACCAGCATATCTTAAACCCAAAAATCCACGGCTTGTGTTGGGAATAGAAAAGAAGTATATATACCATATACTTGATCAGTATTCTCTCTCAGTGATCACAGAAATAGGGCAAGGTCAAAAGTTGTAGTGCAAGTGGTTATTAATTTTAGTTTATAATAGTAAAATTGCATAATGGTTAGTAAAAGTTCATCATTACAAATATTCAGCCCTCATCAATACATCATATTCCTAGTGCTATATAGCCTACCTACATTGTAAGTATATGATATTTAATGCTGAAATTTCAAAGTAATTTTAAATCTTAAGATATCCTGTATGAAACCTTTTCGGTACTCAACTTCAAAATTGTACAACGAAACAACTCTTCAAACGGTTAGACAACTATACTTAATGGCAATATGCTGCATAAACGACGCAACCTACATATTATAAACTATACAAAAAACACATCCTTTCATCTGTAACTACTGTCTTAAACCATACGATTCAAAACTTAATACATTCACTAACACTCTTAAACAACATCTTCTCTATCCTATACTGAAGGGGAAAGTATTCTTACCGTCCAACAGTAAGTATTATGTAGAATTTACTACTGGTCTGAGATCCCGCTATACAACGACCTTCACCGAGATGCTTATTTAATGAAACTTATTTTATATTTAATTTAATATGTCAATAAATATAATCCATATGGGTTGCCTAGCAAATTTCAGTCAGTATTTTAATTAATATTAAAAAAAATATATTTTTTTAAACATTTCACCGGTATGATTATTAGATAAATTCTATACCAATCGAAAGTATAAAGCCCATAGAATATGCAAACGTTAGGTTGTTTTTAATCAATTAATTATTTATGTGTATATTTTTTATGTGACACTAAAGTATATATACATCTTTAGTATAAAAGAAGGTTATATTGATACATATATAATACTACCCTGATTAAAAATATTGATTGAAAAAAGTTCAAAAAATTTACTACATGCAAATTATAATAAACTTTTTTTTTTTAATATTAATTAAACATACTCTGGACTGAAATTTGCTAGACAACCCATATGGATTATATTTACTGACATATTAAATTAAATATAAAATAAGTTTCTTTAAATAAGCATCTCGGTGAAGGTCGTTGTATAGCGGGATCTTATACTATACGTCAAGTTCTTTTAATTTGTCAAATGGATAAGACTAGCTGCCCAAAACACGGGGAATCCTTGTGTAGGGGCAAGTTCATGTTATTATAACTAAACCTCTTATGAGTGAGTTTTTTTTTCATATTTTATAGCATACGGAGATCATTTGATGTTAAGTAAGCTGACCAAGGGCTGATCCATGCATTGAAGTCTCAATCCAATGTTTTTGTTATACGGGAGTCAAAATCAGCGCAATAAGATTTTTTTTAAATATGTAAAAGAGAATCGAATATTTAATATTTAATGCAACTAATTCTCTTTAATTACAAGCAGTTATCAGGTTTGTCACTGGGGACGGTATTTCCAAATGGCCACTGTGTTTATCCTAATTGTTCCACAACTATTAAGGCCATGATTAATGGAGTAAGTACTCTATTGTCTGTGGCTATCCCTGAGTATTGCAAGTTAATTACCTACTGTATTATCTATAGGTGTCCGAATTTGGAATTGATACGGTTGTCGGGTTTAAGTACAATCTCTAATATATAAATGAGAGTGAGACAATCATTCTCTTACTGATGTTCAATTGTTTTTAAAGGAATTTGTTTACAGATGTAAAACTGACAATTTAGTACTGAAAATGTATTTCAAATGCCTTAGCTCGTCAGCTGCAGATAGCATTTATAGAATAGTGATTCCGAAATACATACTAAATCTTTATATTTCTAGTCTTGCATTGTAGTATTTGAATGGCGATCTTCTTAAAGGAAAATCAAGGTCAATCCAATTTGTCTAAGCAATTTCTAAATTAAAGCCTTCCTAGGCCACAATATCCATTATTGCTAAACTATGTATTAAACACTCGTTTGCTGCTAATAAATCCCAAAATAGGACTAGGAATATTAAATTACAAACATTGACCCATATTTATCAAAATTTAAATTTTGTGTACTCTCTAGATACCCCATATCATTCAATTTGTCCCCCCTTTCCGAAGAACGCATTTTGGTCAAAGTTCACCGATATGCAGATTAAGCATTCAGATAAACGAGCTAGGTCTGGATATCCATAGTTTCTCCCCTCAAACTTTAAAATCAATTTTCGTTTAGTTTTCGTATTTCAGTTATTTTGTTAAATAATTGTTTTGTTTAATATTTGTCTTGTTTAATAATTGTTTTATAGTATTTGTATTATCTCTTCGTGTATGCCATGTTTACCTATAAGTGCTTGTCATGTTAAAAATTGTCTAATGTGGTTCTTTTACGAATGTATCAGTGTGCAAAGCGTTGGCAATCTTTAATCAATGAAAAAACTCTTGTCTGAATGAATTGAACAAGACACTGAAAAAAGTCAAAATAAAAATAAACTAGGTCTATTCCAATTGAGTGAATGGTAGTTAGGTAAGAGTAATAAAGAGATAAAAAAGGGCAAGTTACGGCTTAGTGAGGCGTAACATGCTTCAAGTATTGCGTGACAAAACACGGCTACCCTCTAATCAGATTACAGGCCCATTTCGTCCAAGTTGTCCACTATCATACCCTTTGCAGTTAAACTACGCAAACATTCGGGTACAGCAATAAAAAGGAACTTGTAAATAATTAAGGATCTAGGAGAAACTTTCGGTAGTTGCGACAAAATATATAGATGTGAGTGTGGTAATAGTAATAATGCGATGGCGTAGGCGGTTAGGGCGGTTGACAATATCGTAGCACATGCTACGGTGTTCTCTACGTACGTAGAGTGGTTGAGAGCGTAGGCGCTTGGTTCATGCAAACGGCGAAAACATTGATTCTAGAATATTGCATTGATAAATAAATATAAAACAAGAGTGAGACTTGAGAATATAATGGGTGCCCAGTTCTATAAACTGTCTATTATATAAAAAAGTTTGAACACAAGCGTTGAAACGCACCGTTAATCGTATTGAATAAACACTTATTCTATTTATCACATCAACTAAAATTATTATTTTCCCAAAATCTTTAACTTACTATATGACTATTGTTACTATATAAATATAAAAACTTATCTTTTTTATACAACAACCTTTTTACATCAACGAACAATATATTTTAATCGCTGTAACCTGTAATTAATCCACATAATGTACTCAATACGAAAGTTTCGGATAAGTCTTAAGCACTTAAGAGTTACTTAGGCCTCTGACTTTTTCAAGATGCCTAATTATTTAGCGAGTTCTTAGATTAACGAGTACTTACTTTGTAAGACGCACTTAACCCAAGTAACGCAATCAGGCCTTAAACATTGGAATATGCTATTTGAATAATTTTGGTCCATAAAAGTTTTCTTGACAAGGGTTAGTTTAGTGACTAAACATAATATATCCGGTCTTGGGGTCGTGCGGTCGAATCCCAACCGTAAAACGAACATCGTAAGGAAAGTGCTATGACTTTCGCAGCCATCTACTAACTACTCGGCATATGCTGCGCAAACAAAGGAGTGCTTAAAAAGTTGACTTGTGCTAGGATTTCTGGGCTTCATGATACTTAAAAGACATTTGACAAATGTATGTGTCTTTAATTAACATAATTTACGCATACACACATACCCCATGTGGTTTCCTTATATGTGCGCTTACACGGGCAACTAAAATTGCTCAATTCCAGTCAATACTCGTCAACTATGACGTCACGACTACATCAAGCAATTTACGGCAACGGCAACAAGCATCAATACTGCGCAATACAATATTGAGCGATATGGCGCAACTTCATCAACTAGGCAATACTGTCCTACACGAGCAATTAAGTATTCGCTCGCTATAGACGACATTGTTCTTGCTGCGGCGGCTTGTAGCGCTTTTTTTATTATTAATCAAAAACAAAAAAGAAAGAAAAGGAATAGGCGTATCTGGGTGCGATCGTTTTTGGCCGCAATTTTCATTGTGTAAAGAATTAGATGATATATTATTCAAAAACTTTACTAGAATGTCACGAACAGACTTTTAATTACTTTTGAATAAAGAAATTAGAAATTATTATTATTTAGACCTCTCGCTCGCCCCGCGGCAGCAAGACGGCAAGCCGCAAAACAAACAAGTGCGAATGAGACATATACAAATATTGCTAGGAATTTCCAAGTCCATTGGATATTCGTCAATTCGTATCTGCGACATTGAGCGATATGAAATATCTGGAGCAATTAGAAGCAATATCGCCGAAATAATTTATTGAAATTTTTTGAATTTATTGAAATTTCTCCATTAATTGCTACAGATCGCTGATCGGTCCATTCGTGTCGCCGAGCAATTATTGCCCTCGTGTAAGCGCACCTTTATATGTGTATTCCTATAAGTATTGCAATAATGATTGTTTATTATCACTAGACTTTTCTCTACTAAATATTGTATTGTATTCTTAGAAAACAATCTCCACAGAGCAAGTCGGACCGAGTGAGTATTGTATAAGACCTTCTGTCGATCCGATGTGGTGGAGGCCTGATGACCTGTAACACAGGTACTCTTACCTTTAGCAGGCAGGCTCACACGAACTAGCTTTTTCCCTAAACAGAAGTTAGACAATTATTTATTTATAATAGTATATAACTGTCACTTGCTTATGTCCTAAGTTTTTGTGAAAAATAAATAAAGATTATATTATTATTTTATTTTTCTTCTTTTGTTGCCTCTCCTTTTTTGGCCGTCAGTCTCGTGTCTTGTCTTGTCCTGTGCCAGATTTATTTTATGTTACAGAAGGCAAGCAAAGGAGGCTCATCCGATGTTAAGTGATACCCATGAACACTAGCACTGCCAGAAGCCTGGCAAGCGCACTGCCGGCCTTTTAAGATATGGTACGCTCTTTTCTTGAATGACCCTAAGTCGAATGGGTTCGGAAATACTTTAGTGGGCAGCTACGTAGTACGCATCCACTCTCTATCGTTGCGAAGCCATGGTTTTTTCCTTCTACCAACGCGCCGTTTACCCTGGATTTTATATCATAATTAATTGAAGGTGTTAGCGGTCATGGCGCAACACATGGCCCAGGTACGCAACTTTTCATTGTTTAATGTTATGCATAAGTATTCTCGACATTCCAACTCGATAATCCGATCGACTTTTCGTAAGACCTCCTGGCTCCAGCCTATATGAAATATGCGACGATATATCTTATATATATATAAAGGAATATTATTATGGATTTTTTCTAAATGAAAACACAAAATTGTTTCTCTGAAATACAAAGAAACGACATTTAATGTCCACTTATCTATCTTTTTACACTATAATCCACTAAATTAATTTACACGTCATCCGCCATTTTATCGCGTGTCACTCCGACGCGTCAAATTCAAATTAATGAAATATCATTCCATTACATCTCCCCCCCTAAGAGAAAAAATTCTGAATAATATATCTACACACTATACTTAATAGCTATCTTCATATTCGTTTTCCTTATATTTCATCTTCTTCAGATTCTGTTGTAACCGGTTGTAATTTTGTTATGTGGAACAAAGTTGATTCTGTTTTTCTGTTACCAGTGTCAATCCTATAAATGGAGTTCGATATTTTCCCTACTATCTTAAAAGGACCTATTTTTAATTCGTCTAATTTCTTTCTATTCAGTCTATTCAGAATTTACTGATAGTTTAATTACCATCGAGCTATACCAATCCAAACTGGAGTTTTCTAAAAATAATCTCAATATATCTATTTTTGTTTCATCTTTTGTTATATTAAAACGCTCACACTCTTTTTCAAAATTCTCTATCCATTGCACTGCATTAGGATTCTTACTTGTGAATTTTTCGATAATAAATTTCTCTGAAACATGTTTTAAATTATGTTGATTTTCTTTTTTGTTGTAGATTCTATTAATTTTTCCAGGATATGTTGCAAATTATCATCATTGCCTCTTGGTTGTTTTGTGCTCATTTCCTCTAAATATTGATCTAAAAATTGCATATTACCTTCCTCATCTATATATGTTTTCTTTAGATCTTCATCTAATTTTACCCATATCTTTCTGCTTTGGTGCCTTTTCTTTATACTATTTTTTATTTTTGAAAAAGTGTTCAATTTAACTATATATGTATGATGAATCACCGGCTTCAATTCATCAGGTAAAACATAACATTTTCCTTCTTCTGTCAATATTGAAGTTATGGCCAATATATTAGATTTGCCATCGATTGAGGCCATCATCGTGAACTCAAATTGCAGCCGGTCCATCTTCTTTTAGTTAACAAAAATGTCGTTTTATAAAGGAATATTATTATGGATTTTTTCTAAATGAAAACACAAAATTGTTTCTCTGAAATACAAAGAAACGACATTTAATGTCCACTTATCTATCTTTTTACACTATAATCCACTAAATTAATTTACACGTCATCCGCCATTTTATCGCGTGTCACTCCGACGCGTCAAATTCAAATTAATGAAATATCATTCCATTACATATATATATATCATGTATCTTTTAAGAACTTTCAAAAAATATTTATCTTTTATTTCACATATTAAAACGATACGGAAACTTGACAACTCGAGTTAGCATCTCATTTAACTTAGTTATTATGATAACGTATAAATTTGCACTCAGTTCACGCATTAATAAAGGAGTTACACCCTTTTGCGTGCCGCGTGTTATTAACTTACAATGCGTGGTTGACACGACCACTTAACGGTGACCTAAACTTTTCGCACGTTATCCTGATTTAATCACGTTCAAAGGGAAACGAGGTTCAATTAAGAATGGCTGTATAATTATTTTTGTGACCCTTGTACTGCGAAATTATATTTTAACGAGCTCATCCCCTCGATTTCATCTACGAAATTATTCTATGTTCATTTCTTATGTTATATAGGAGTTATTTTGTTTATATTAGGTCCTTACATATGAAATTGGCGTTTTGTATGGGAGGAACAAAAAGTCGAATATTTTTAAATATAATATATTTAATTAATCAAAGTATGAACCATTGTTTTCTATGCACTTTTGCCATCTCATAGGTTGTTCATTGATCCTTTTACTAAAAAAAACAGTCGGACGGGGAATCAATAAAATCTGTAAAGACGATTTGGACTGCCCCATCAGAGTTAAATTTTTTCCCTTGCAAGAAGTTGTCCAAATTTCGAAAAAAATGGTAATCTGTTGGAGCAAGGTCCGGGAAGTACGGAGGATGTCTTAGACATTCCAATTGAAGCTCTTCTAATTTGGTAGCCGTCTATTGTGCAGTGTGTGGTCTAGCGTTGTCGTGAAGTAGCAGTGGCGTGGAGCGATTGACCACTGACCAGCCTAGGTTGTTTAGCCGCTAGCTTTTCCATCATGGTTTGCAATTGCTGACAATAGACATCAGCCGTAATAGTCTGGCCAGATTTGAGAAAACTGCAATGAACAATACCGGCACTAGTCCACCAAACGCTTACAAGTAACATTTTTGGGGTTAATTTTCGCTTGGGGCAGGATTTGGCTGGCTGGCCAGGATCCAACCATTGCGCTGAGCGCTTCCGATTATCGTAAAGAATCCATTTTTCATCACAGGTAATGATTCGGTTTTAAATACCTTCATTATTGTGCCGGTTCAGTAATGTAACGCAGCAGTCGACGCGCGTTTGCCGGTTTGCTTCAGTCAATTCGTGAGGTACCCATCTTTCAAGCTTTTTAATCTTCCCAATTTGCTTCAAGTGAATTAAAGCAGTTTTATCACTAACACCGCAGCCTGCAGCTAACTTGGACGTGGTTTGCGATGGATCCGCTTCCACAATAGCCTTCAATACTTCATTATCAACTTGGGTCTCGAGCCGTCCACGGGGCTTGTTCTGCAGGTCGAAATTCCCAGAACGAAACGTTGGAACCAAAAACGAACTGTGTTTTCTTTGGCAACATGACCGCCATACACATCATTCACCCTTCGAGTCGTTTCCGCAGCACTAGTGCCACGGCGGAACTCGTACTCGTAAATAATGCGATACTTTAAGTTTTCCATTTTGTTAAATGAGTGACGCAAACAGAAAAAAAACAGAAGAAAAAACAAACGAATGACGGTCATCGAAGCACAAATACATGAGTAAATAGCTGTACAAATTTGAATTTGGAATTCCTAACCAAAGAAGAGAACATCGTGATTAAAGTGGCCAGTACGAAAAACGCCAATTTCATATGTAAGGACCTAATATTACAATAATCTGCCAGTACTAACACATGTAATTTGAGTAAATTACATCTTTAACGCATATAAATGCTAATTAATATAATATTAAATGTAATAAAAATTTATATTACAAAGGTAAACTATTATTTTATTGAGTTTTTGCAAATTTGAAAATGCTTCCACAATTCAAAGCTACAGTATTCCTTAGGACATAGGTAAAATATATTTCCAACCTTTTATTTTTTTAATGTAATAGGGGATCTAGTTATTCGCGTCCGTAGGAACTACCTAACCACTACCCTACACGTGCCCCCTGGGTGGTGCCAAATGAATAACAACGCCGGGTCTCGGGCGGCGGTAAATTTACCCGACCAAACCAGCCTAACCAGCTTGGTCTAACAGTGAGAGTAGGAAATGACTCCCACAAACCGCAACCCTGTTAACGCTGCTCGCAGGATCGGTAGTCTTGGCTTAATTGCCCGGACTATGAAGAAGACAACTTCTATAAAAAATCACCCTAAGTCTACGGTGAGATTCGTGCCAAGAGACTGCATGGCTGGTGGGAGACCAGTCGCAAACGATCCACTTCGACGGACCTGGCAAACGTCGTTGTATTAGCCTTCTAGGGAGAATAGGCGTCACCTTCCTAGTGACCTGTTATATCGGCCTTACTCGTGGGACTAAAATGAACCAATTAATTACAAATAATCAACAAACCCTACCAAATTCTAAAAAACCGACCAACCCTAATAACATGATCCAACAAACTTTGCATGAAAGCATGTTTATTCGGAACAGAAGCAACTCGACATCGTCTCTACCAGCAAAGCTTAATGACTCCAACCAACATAACAAGGAAAAAGATAACCTGGATTCACAGTCCGAGACCCAATTTGACAGTGACAACATAACGTCAGACGAATGGCAAAGGGATGAAATTCCCATCAGGAGAAAGAAAAGGAAAGAAACAAGTCCAATTCACAACGACGGGAATAAAAAACAGAAAAATTCCCCAGACTTTGTGATCCCTACACGCAATAGTTTTGAACTACTTGATACGGAGCCTACGGATAGAACCAGCAATACAGATAAAGTGTATGTACCAAAGCCAGAACCCATCTTTGTTACTGGCGTAATTAACGTAAACTCCCTTAAAGATGTACTTAACAAATTTATAAAGAACGAACTTTACATCATGACCACACTTAGATCTGGACACGTTATAAAAATTATACCTAAAGACATCCAGACATACAAAATGATCCGAGAGAACTTCATTGCCAATAATATCTCACACTATACTTACCAGCTTAAAAGCGAGAGAGCATATAGAATAGTACTACGCGGACTCCATGCATCAGAAAATACCACAGAAATTTCAAAAGAATTATATGAAATTGGACATGAAGTGAGACAAATAGTCAATATCAGACATCGTGTTACAAAGGAACCGTTGCCTGTATTTTATGTCGATTTAGAACCAAAGCCATACAACAAAGCCATTTTCGATGTGAAATACTTGAATAACATGAAGATTACTTTTGAAGCCCCATATAAGAAAAAGGAAATCATTCAGTGCAAGAGATGTCAGAGATTTGGGCATTCCAAGAACCAATGTTTTAGGCCCTATCGCTGTGTTAAATGCGGTAGCGCTCATTCCACAACAACATGTACAAAAAACCAGACACTGAGGCTACTTGCGCAAACTGTGATGAAAAACACCCCGCTAGCTACAAAGGATGCAAAGTGTACAAACGGTATAGAGAAAGAATTCTTAAATTAGATCCTAAGTCAAAAGAAAAACCAATGCCTAACAATAAAGAGACCAAAAACCCGGATCCCCGCCTGGGTACTAAGACTAACCTCAGAGACAATCAAAGCTTAACCAAAACTTCTTCAGAAGCAACAAAAACCAAAGAACAAGATACTCAGCAAGACACAAAGAACGACTTGGGCGACTTTTCTGATTTAATGGACATAATGTTTGAAAAACTACAACATTTAATGGTGACAATGATGGAAAAACTCATGGACAAATTGATGGACCGCATGGTCCAGCTAGTAAGCAGCCTGGTGAAAAAATGACCTGAAACCTCCAAGTAGTAACTTGGAACGCCAACGGCTTGACCGAAAGACGTCAAGAATTAGAAACTTTTCTCAGAACAGAAATGATTGACATAGCACTAATCTCTGAAACAAGATTCACACCGAAAACACACATAAACTTTAATAATTATACAGTATACACAACCAATCATCCATCTGGGAATAGCCATGAAGGAACAGCAGTAATTATTAAAAACAACATTAAACACTACCCAATAGAGGAATACCGAACAGAAAAAATACAAGCTACATCTATTAAACTTGTAGACAACAAACTAGAAACTACATTCTCCGCTGTGTATTGTCCTCCAAAACATACTATATCTTCTAACGACTTCGCGAAATATTTTTCTACACTGGGTAACAGATTTATATGTGCTGGCGACTGGAATTCTAAACATTTAAATTGGGGATCTAGGCTGAACAATACTAGAGGAAGGCAACTTTATAAAGGCACAGTAGAGATGAAATTAGAATGTCACTCCGGCAGAGAACCTACCTATTGGCCTACCGACAGACAAAGAATCCCAGACTTATTGGACTTTTTTATTGTTAAAAACATAGATAGTAACTACTTAAACATAGAACCTCGAATAGATCTCACATCTGACCACACACCAGTTATATTGAATGTTACAACAACAGTTAATCTGGTAGCACCGCCCCTAAGGATATACAACTCGAACACTACAGACTGGACAATTTATAAAAATATAATCACAACAGAGACAGAACTAAAGACCAAAATTAATACAATAGAAGAACTTGAAAGACAACTGGAACAACTTAATATGAATATTCACATTGCTGCCAATTCTGCAACTCCAAAAAGGGCAGGTAATGGACAACCTCTGAAACATAACTCATATCCAAAAGATATTAAAGAGAAAATACACGAGCGCCGACGTTTGAGAAAAATCTGGCATACTACGGGATATCCAAGTGATAAAACTGCATTCAATAAATACTCAAATGAACTCAAAGCTCTTATCAGCACCCTAGAAAATGATAATATTCAACACTATCTCTCAAATCTAGAACCAACGAGAGACACAAACTACTCACTATGGAAGGCTACCAAGAATCTAAAGCGCCCGAAAAACCATATATCACCTATCAATGATGAAAAAGGAGGATGGGCTAGATCAGATAAAGAAAAGGCAACAATCTTTGCGGAATATCTGAAAACAGTTTTCCAACCACTCCCTGAAAACAATCCCGAACATACTTTGGAAATCAAAGAATACCTCGAGTCAGCGAATCAAATGTGTTTACCACTAAAAAGTACCAGCCCAAAAGAAATTGTGAAAGAAATTAGGAACCTCAAGGATGGTAAAGCACCCGGCTATGACCTGATGCCACATTACTTAAAAACTTGCCTCATAAAGGTATCATGAAATTAGTTAACATCTTTAATGCTAGCTTAAGACTTGAACATTTCCCTGGGCAATGGAAAATTGCACATATAGTCATGGTGCCGAAACCCGGTAAACCCCCACACGAAGCTGCTTCATACAGACCTATCAGCCTGCTACCAGTTATTGGCAAACTGTTTGAGAGGATATTGCTTAACAGGATGAAAGAACATCTAAGTACACTATTACCGAACCACCAATTTGGATTCCGGGAAAAACACGGGACAATTGAACAGGTACACCGTATAGTTGACACCATTAGCAGGTGCCTTGAAAACAAATTATATTGCTCTGCAGTCTGTTTGGATATCAGCCAAGCGTTTGATAAGGTATGGCATGACGGCCTCCTGTTCAAGCTAAAGAAGCATCTTCCACATTGTCTATTCCTAATATTGAAATCCTACTTAGAGAAAAGATGCTACCAAGTGAAGTACGGCGATGATCTCTCAGAAGTACACGAATAAAATCAGGTGTCCCTCAGGGTAGTATATTGGGCCCTATACTATACCTCATTTTTACAGCAGACATCCCAACAACTAACTACACCACGACTGCGACATACGCTGATGATACGGCGCTTCTGTCGGCTCATAGCAACCCAGAAACGGCATCATCACAGTTGCAAAACCACCTGATAGAAGTTGAGAGGTGGCTGAAGCATTGGAGAATTAAAGCCAACGTTTACTCTTAGGAGAGAAACATGTCCTCCGGTAACGCTAAACTGCAAAGTTATCCCTCAAGAAAATAACGCAAAATACTTGGGCATGCACCTAGACAGGAAACTTACATGGCAAAAACATATTTGGACAAAGCGCAAATAACTGGATGGAAGGCTGCGGACACTGAACTGGTTACTGGGACGCAAATCACAACTTAATCCTAACAGCAAGATGCTAGTGTATAAAACCACCTTAAAACCAATCTGGACTTACGGGATACAACTGTGGGGGAACGGCTAGCAACAGTAACATAGATATCTTGGAGAGATTCCAGACCAAAGCTCTGAGAACAATGTTTGGCATCCCACATTGTATAAGCAATAGGTACATATACCTCGACCTCGGCCTAAAAACAGTTCGACAGGAAATAGCTCAAAACAGCCTGAAATACCAGGAGAAGCTGACCTCCCATGTAAATAAACTGGCACACGCTCTGAGCGGAGAAGGCGGACTTCAGTATAAGCGGCTAAAAAGAAGGGACGTACCGAGCCTATATAAAAGATTTACCTCTTAACATCAAGAGAGTCGTGGCTCTATGTCGAGTATGGCTCTTGAGGATAACATGAACTGAGTAAAATCAAACAAACAAGTGGCTTATTGCTGGATAGCAGATTGCCATGAAGCAGATACAACAAAAAAAAAATGTAAGGACGAACACGAGGCTCACCTGATGTTATGTGATACCGCCGCCCACGGTCAACCCACATTGCAAGGAGGCTTTGAAGTGCGTTGCCGTCCTTTCAAGAATTGGTACGCTCTTTTCTTGAAGGACCGTAAGTCGAATTGGTTCGAAAATACTTCAGTGGGCACATAGTGGTGGTGCGCGGCAAATACTGCCTTAAGAAACGCACAGTTGTGGAATGACGAAACTATAGATATCCGGCTGTGACTGTTTGCTACATTATTATATAATAATGTAATAAATTCGCTTTTAAATCCGTTAAAGAAGTTTTACTAAACGATACTATCATTAATAGTTTGATAATTTTGGACCGTGTTTTCCCACTATATATATCTTTCACCATACCAGCGTTTTGAGCATAGAAATAAAAAGGGGCATTCCTGGGACTCAAACGTTCCACCTCAGGCTTGAAAAATACTATATATATAATATAATTCAATATTAACCACTCAATATTCACTCAGAGAGGCCTGTAATAAGTAGGAAATCTTTGGATCGTTATTAGAAAATAATTCCATAAATCTAATTTTACATTAAATGCAATAAGATTATAACAAACGTACAAAACTTGCCCCATTTGCAAAGACGTATTGCGTTTTCAATGGTAAAATTATACGATCATTATTGCGCTCAATTTCATATACTGAAAGTTCAATTTATCATCGAAATATGACAAAGGGTTTGTACACAAGTGTACTGGATTGCTGACAAAAGAATCTTAAGATAGCTTTAGCAATTTGTGCGAGATGGTCAGGATAAAATGTGCTTTGCGAACCTTTCAACGGGATTTACTCTCTTAACTCAACGACTTTCTTGGTAACAAGTTGAAATGCATTTTGGTAAGTACTCGGGATTATTGAAACCAATTACCGTCGTATAAGTTTTTTTTAGTTCAGGATATTTATATATAAAACGTTTGTTAACAGAAATGTGTGTATATATATTATATTTAACAGGTGGGAAACGGGCAGGCTCATCTGATGGATTGCCAGAAGTGTCGCAAGTGCGCGTTGCCGGCCTTTCCGTGCGTTTATGGTTAATCCAACCAATCCATAACAATAATTATTTAATCGAAAATATATCGAAGTTACATTATGTGACATCCACTAAGCGACAAAAGCGATAGATATTGAACCACTATTCAAAAATCACCATCCAAACACCATCAATAATATTGTATTGTTAATGTTGTTTTTATGATAACTTATAATCAACACTTCCAATATTTTTCAGTCTTGAAAGACCAACGACGCATTCAAATTTTGATCCAGTAAGACGATTTTTTTTATTCATATATATATATATTCCCTTCCATACATAATCTATTCCGTACTGTATTTTAGTTTTGAATTATGTAAGTCTCCGGTCAAATTTAGCTACGTAATGAATCTTTTCATATCTAACATTATGCAGTAGAATGTTTTGAGATAATATAACGAAATAGTTTCCGGGAACACAATTTCCATAAAGCAATTCTCGACTGTGTTATTGCGTGGTTTCTCTGAATGAAAAATAACCCCATTTATGTCTCGTAATCTTTATTGGTAGAAACAATTGTTATTGTTTTATCTAAAGGATATTACGGCTGTATTGATCAATACATTATGGTTACGTATTGCAATACTGATTTCCCAGGATTTAAATTGAATGCGCTTTATTTAATTATAATCAATATAAATCTAATCTAAATTACTAGGCTTGACTTTCTGAATCTCTACATGTTACATGTTCAAAACAACTCAGAGTGCGTTGGTAACAAAGCGTCGAAAGATATTTTTTACCTGTAACCGTCTTAGGTTGTTTCCTTATCTGTCCTGGAAATCCTAAACTACTTAGCTTCTTACTTTAAAAAATATTTTAAAGAGAAATTATTCTAGTAGTATGAGTACATACAGGAAAATAAAGTGCACTAATAAAGTGCAAGGCTAAAACCTACCTTTAGTATCGATTTAGCCATCTAAAATAGAAGTCTGAACATGCAACAGCTTATGCAAAACACGGAATAAAATTACACAAAGCCTTTTGTGTTTCCTGCTTTAAATTAAACAAAATTGTAATTTAAATTACCATACAACTTTTTATTATATTTTAAGTTGGTTTATAATAACAAAAGAATTGGTATTATTTTGTTTCCAAGTTTTCTACTTCTACTTTTATTTTAAAAAAGGAATCTATAGAGTATATACATAAATTAACTTATCATGATGTAGAGAGCATTTTCACAGTATTGTATCATCGTTTATGGGACGTGAAATTCTCACAATACCTGGTTGGGTTATAGCGCCCCTGCTTTTCGTTTATATTGATTGCAAAACTACTTAAAAAATGTATAGTGAATGTTAGACACCACAGGAAACCGAGGAGCTGGCAGCTACCTTGGACAAAGAATTAGTCTAGCTATTCAAAGGGGGAAGGTTCCCAGTATCTTCGGGACCTTGCGTTAAGGGACTCATTTTAATAATATATTTTTTAGGTTAGTTATTGCTTTTATTGTTCTTTTTTTGTGTTGTTCCTTCTGTTATAATAATTAGTGTCAGACATTTGATACAAATAAGGTACGCCTTTTACCCTATTACGGCTCTTCATATATTATATTATCTGGATTATTATATCCATAATTATTACGGCATTATCCACTGTGGTATACTAACATAAAGTTAACAAGCCTACTCGTGTTCTATATGGGAAAGTCTCTATATGTAACGAAAACTAAATACTCTCTCGGCACATACAGACTTATATTAGTAAATACGAAATACATTGTACGTAGCAACACTATCAATAGCTATATACTACGAACATAACAAGCTTGATCATGTAGGTGTACATGTAAGCCAATATTTGCCCGCCCTGACACTTGTTGCTCAACAAATGTTTTGCTACGAGATCGTAACCAAACGAATCGGTCGAATAGTTTCATTTCTGCAATATAATAGTACCAATAATACGAGAGAAACTTCGTAGACAATGTTCAACAAAAATTTAATAGATGTCTGTCTTACCAAAACTTGCAGTCAATTTAATAACATAATAACAATAAAACAGTATTTCGTAAAGACACGTTCACGTTTATAAGTGCATTTGTTTATATGAATAACGTTATTTTGAGTTTGACGTTTTAAATAACCAATCAAAACAGTAAACGTTGGTTTCGAATTTCGATTGAATCAATCATTAGAATTAGATCATTGTTTACGATTCGTAGAACCCTTTAGCTAATTGAGCCATTACGGCTTTTCATACATAATTTAAATAATGCTTTGTTTTGATATAGGCTTAGCATAAAAAAATTATGGCCCTTCAGCTCCTGGTCCTGATCTAGCCACTTGGCCAGTAGATGCTGAAACTTCTGTGCCTAACACACAATATTGAATCTTAGGCGTGTGATATTTACCTACATTGTTTAAATATTACTTGCACAGACAGAAAATTCCACAGGTGTACTACCGGGATTCGATAGTACGAGTTGCGTACCTAGCCTTATAGATATGTATTCAAATAAAACAAGGGAGATTTAATAAATTGTTTTATTTCAACCAAGTTTTGATAGTTGACTAACTACAATACGGTTGAACAACCAAAGCTTCGTGCTAAGTATTTACAATGTTTTTACAAATAATTAAATATTCGTTAGTTTAAAAATGATGTTTTAGTCCAATTATAAGGGTTTAAAGTAGTTAAATATTTTGCCTTGCAGCGGTACTAAGAGTCGTTTATTAACGACTTTTTATAAAACAAGACAGTACAGTATTCGTTTTAACGTTTAAGAAACGAACTCTTGATCAGTTAATAAAAATTATATCCAATTGAAAATTAAACCTAATAATAACCCTATTTCGACTAACGCGCTTCAGATTTCGTTGCTAGGTTCTAGTTCTTTAGATATGCATCGATCACTATAGAGATAATTTAATGGACCATTCTGAGTACCACTGCTTTGTAAAAGTCAGCATGTTTTATTATGACTGTAAAGTCATATGCAAAACACTGGTTATCCTATTTTGCGACTTAATCAGAAATTTAGAAGAACATTTTTCAGTTAAAATTATCGTTTAATATATTAAAAAAAAAATAGTAAACCATTTTTTACATACTTTGACTGTCAGTCAGTGAGCAATTTACATTCATATACAAAATTTGTTTGAACTTTAAGTTCTCTAATCAAATATAAATAAAGGTTTCGAATATTTTCAAAAAAAATCATAAAAATGTTAAAATTGCGAAAATTTTGTTTGAGCACCTAATTTTAAGTTCAACGTAACATAACTAAGCACACATCTTCGGCGTCTTTGGTCATAAAATAAAAACATGTCTGAATTTCTAAAGTAGTACTCACATACGGTATTACTCGACAGTTTTACTCGAAGTCGAGTAAAAATCAACGTGTGGACCGCAAAACTCACAGCTCGAAGGTTCGATGGAATTAAATGAAAGTAATTTCCTTCGAACCTACTCGAAGCGAGCCGTCAATCTTGACTCGAACGCGGGTACGTGACTGCAAGTGGCGCGAGGCGAGCGTCAGTCTGGTATTGTTTATCGTGATTGAAACACGTGTTTTTAAGAGAAATGGATTTGCGAGTAAATTGCAAAAGCGCTATAGAAGACTTTATTAACACATATAGACAGTGTGAGTGTTTATGGAATGTCAAGTCCAAAGATTACTCCCACAAAATTAAGAGAAATGAATGTTATCATAAATTACTAGCTGTGCTTAAGGTTTTTTCTTTTCATTTTCTTTAATTTTCTTATAAAGCACTGTGAGACTTGCTAAATACATCCACCGTCTCCTTTGTTGCACAGACATCCTTTGGCTCGAACGGTTCGGTGAATACTGAATGGCGCGCCTCACTCGATAGATCAATGCTCAATGTGTGGACGAAAGCCCATGCCATGGGTTTTACTTGACAGTTTAGCTCTATCGAGTAATACCGTATGTGAGTACTGACCTTTAGATAACTTTTAAATATTCCGATAAACAGTTAAAAAGACCCAAATCATAATTAATAGAAATATATCGCTGCTAAAGTTTTAAAAATAGATAACATTTACGTACAGTTACGACTAAAATTGTTATAAAAGAATTATCTAATATTTACACTTACCTAAGAAGGCGATCTAGCTTTTTACAATTTACAAGGCCTAATAAAACTACAAAAATAATTACTAGCACATTTCCAATGAAATAATTGATAGTGACATAAGTACAGATATGTATTCGATGCTTACGAATTAGCTAAACTATCTACAGCAGTGTTTCCCAACGTAGGGCCCACGCCCCACAGGGGGCAATCGAAACCAGCTGGATATAACACAACGTGGAGAATTGAGACTGAAGCTAACTAAATTGGAACCCAATATAAAATCTCTGTGCCGCAAGCATCAAGAATCTCACTTAAATGAATAAAGAAAAATCTTTAATAAAATTATTTGATATTTGAATTTCTTTATTTTTTGAAAATTTACTTAATGTTTTGTTAACAATTTCATATTATAGACCTATCATTTAAATTTCTTAAGTGAACAATTCAATTTTTTAATATATAAATTATGTATGTTATATAGTCAAAAGAATTTTAGCTAAGGTGGGGCATGGTACAAAAAAGGTAGGGAAACACTGATCTACAGGATACCTGCATTCGTATACTGCGCACATACTTTCATAAATCAAAGCTAAAATGTTCCTCAAAAGCATAGAATCGGCAAGTATCCTTCTTGCAGCAATAACTTAGTATTCTAAACGTGGCGCGTTAAGGTTGTTAAGGCTGTTCACGCCGAGACCGCAACAAGAGAGACAAAGACAGGCGCGAGCGTCACTTGTTTTTAAACTTTGTATGGAGCAGACAGTACCGTGAGACCGAAGACAAAAAGACGCCTCTGAAGAATATGACGACACGTCTTATTCAGCTGATTAACATCCGACAGTTAGTTATACTATTTACACTAATAGCGTAAATGGTATTAGCTCAAAAAGGGCTCAAAATTGGATATTAATTAATATCACAGTGTAAATTTAGTACACAGTAATACATAATAACAACTCCATCGAAAGAGTACAATACTGTTGTGGCTTTGTTTGTGGGATTAACCCACAGAACATGCAGAAGGCACCAAGACATCCGTCGTGGTTTGTTGTCTCTGTACCTGGTCTCGGTCTCATGTCATGGCCGCAGCGCGAACCGCCATCTCTATATATGATACGACAATTAGGGCCTACTAATAAGGCCGTTTTGTTATCGACATCTACAAATAATCATCATACTGATAATTAACATAATCTTTGATATGAACTCGCACAATGTATATACGTCGCAGCCAACTAGCTTAATTAGCCGTTCAATTAACAGCCTAGCCGTTTAACTAAACGGCGCCATTTAACTAGTGGCCTGAAAAATGTTCAGCCAGTTAATCAAACAGCTAGGCAAATGACTTGGATCGATGACGTTTCATTACTTTTCTAGCCTGTTGACTGTTAATTTAAATTTAATTCCACCTTCTGCCACTCTCAAACTCGAAACGAAACTCTTCAAACCGTCAATATGACGTCGGCAAACCACAACTTTGATAGTGTTTTCCAGTTTCATGAAAAACAACAAGAGTGAAGTGACAATAATAATGTGAATTTCACTCAAGCAATTCAATTTTAAAAGAAATATTTATGTCTGTCAAATAATGACTCTATCGTACGAAAGGCCTAAGCATTAGCCAGCCAGTTTATTAAATGTTGTAACAAACTCTACGGCTGAATATCTTTCAGGCCGTTAGTTAAACGGCGTCGTTTAGTTAAAAGGCTAGGCTGTTAATTGAACGGCTAATTAAGCTAGTTGGCTACGACATATAAATTAATTGATTTAGAATATATGTTAAAGCTATAAGCAATACAACTTTGGGTTTGCGTTTCTCTATTATTCAATTAAAAAGGACTGATGGGATCCTTCTTTTATTTTTCTATAATATTGGATTTTGTTTTAATTTTGGTAATAGTATTCGATAACAAAGTGGCAGTAAAATGAATCACAAACTTACTTACAGAAATAAAGATAAAATTGTCATGACATTTTTTAAATATGCCAAAACATATTTAATGCAAAAATCTGTTTAAGTTAGCTTACATGTACTGGTCCATATTAATGACCATGAAATACGCTATATTTTAAATTATTTATACATATCTGGCCATCAGGAGGCCTAACGTGAAGATAATTAATACCTGCCAAGTTCCTGACAGGTCAACTTATAGTCGAGGTTTGTCAGGGTTTAATTTGTATCATGAAACCATTTGTGACTGACCAGTTAGATCATCTCTCGCTTTCGCTTTATTGTTATTATTTTCTCTGGGCAAAAACATAACCGGTGAGAGAATGACAGATTGTCGCCGGCTTTGTTCGTTTGAAAAAAGGACAGTTAAATGGTCAGCAAGTCGTCATGTGAGGCCCCCAGATAACGGTAACTTATTTTCCAAATTTAAAATGTAATTATAATAATACGGCTTGTTTTTTACAGAGTACAGTAAACAAATCATAAACAATAACTTTCCGCACACGTTTAGACGTCTATATTCCACAGATAAGTAAGTTAATAGATAATTCATCACGTCTCTGATTGTGTTAAGAGGATTTGAAGAAGAGAAAGTGTTAACAATGTTATACTTAATGTAGGCGCCACGGCTGAACTTCGCACTGTAACAAACAATAATTATTATTCAAGTTAATGGAAGAACTTGTAATTATGCTGTGAATATAGGATGAATCTTTGAGTATTTAAGAATCTCGTAAAAGTTTGGAACACTTGATTTTGACTCTAAGTGTCTAGGGGAGAGAAAATGTTTGTTTACGTGGGTTTTATCCTACAACTTTTATGTCAGATAAAACTTGTTAATTTAAACTTGAAACGACTTAACAAGTAGATTAGATTTTCTTTTCCAGCCCTGCGATTCTGTAACTCACTTTTCGAACTCACACAGCGGTTTTCGCATCGGCGGTCGCTCTGAAATCAGTCGTGAAGCAGTTATTTAATGATTTGGCATTCTGATAAACAATAAACTACAAGCTCCCACCTTTTCAGAATGCCAAATCATAAAATGACTGCTTCACGACTGATTTGAGATCGACCGCCGATGCGAAAACCGCTGTGTGAGTTCGAAAAGTGAGTTACAGAATCGCAGGGCTGAAAAAACATTTTTATTCCCAAGAACTATTTATCCTAGAGCACTAGAGAACTAGAGAACTAATTCCCAAGAACTAAGAAGCCTATTTAGCTAGAACCAGCTAAATCATTTGTATTTTGCAAACAAAAAATTTTTTTTCAAAAATAAATTAATAAGCTTCCAATACGAAAACTGAATTACATCGCTTGTGATTGGTCTATATTGTCGTGACCTAATTGGTCAAGAAACTCGATCAAACGTTTAGTTTTTTAAAAATGTAGTCTAGTACGAATATATAACATGATAAACAGTCCACATAGAATTTCAGCATTTCCATATTATCTTAAATTGTATATTCAAGTACGTGCTTTAAATCGAGTATCGTTGTAACTTGGTTGACAAGTTACTGAGGAGCACACGTTTGTTAGTTTCACACAATCCAATAACATTCAAATCTAGCCGACGTGTTCTGAATATTAAGTTAAGTAAAATTAAGTTGTGTTGTGTGAAATGATAATAGGGTGATAAGATAATGGATGTCACTCATAAGAAATATCTTCCAGGTATTCAGTATTAGGGAGATTTTTGTTTTTATAAAAAGAGAAGAGCGGCCGGTACATAATCCTAATTTGTCAAAAATAAAATCCAAAAACAATAAGTTGTAGGTATATTTGGTATAGGTGTATATTTAGACGACTCATTTGTCTAGTGGTTAGTACCCCTGACTGCGAATCCATGGGTCCCGGGTTCGATCCCCGGCTGAGACGAACATCGATGTGATGAGCATTTGGTGTTGTGCTTAGGTCTTGGGTGTTTAAATATGTATTTATATGTCTATCTATCTATCTATGTATGTATATCCGTTGCCTAGTACCCATAACACAAGCTTCACCAGCTTAGCATGGGACTCGGTCAATTGGTGTGAATTGTCTTTATAAAAAAAAAATATGAGTCAGTGAAAAGCTTTCAGTAAATAATGAATAAAGAATTACTATTCTTTAATACAGTAATACCAACAAGCATGTAATTTAATTACGCTTATTTCATAACCTCAGCTAAATGCTGTAATATAAACGGTTTTGTGAATACAGTCAATTTCTGAATTCATTTCGCTGAAATATCGTGAAATTATGAACTGTGATTAAATATAATAACACTGTATTTGGAATTGAAAATATCAGTCTCGGGATGGAAATTAGGGAGATATTTTCAATTATTTCCCGGAGAGTGTCGTTCAATCATGGGGTAAATGGACAGAGAGGCGTTGGTTTAATTCGAATCTTGAGATCCTTGAACGTTTTTAGGTAAATTTCTTTAAACGACCTCTTTTGAAATTACAAAAATATACATTAATATAGACGCAGGTGTTAAAAACATACCTACTGTTGACTGAGAAAATTGTGTTTGAATGTTTTATTTATTTATTTATACTTTATTACCTTATTCAAAAACATACACATAAAAAAATAAAAAAGCAGGTTACAAAAGTTATAAGGCAATGGGCGGCCTTATCGCAAACAAGCGATTTCTTCTAGGCAACCCGAATGTGGAACAATGAGAAAGAAACACCTACAGAGGGTAGAGGACAAGAAATGAAAAATTATTAACAAAAAAAACACGTACTATAACTAAAATAAAATAAAATCTAAAGAAAAATAACAATAATCATAAATAAAAATATGTATAAACAAAATTTTTAAAGCCAATCAAAAGGTTAACCGAGTCACAATAATTAATTTATATAAGCCGAGCTAACTACGAGGAAATGATCAAAAAGAAGCTTTGTGATGTGAGAAGACTCAAAGTGAAATATTTTAGCTTTTTGGAATTTCTTTAAAACCTTCAATAATTTTTATAATTTACTTCAATAATTCTCTAAGCTTAACACCGGTAAGAAACTCCCACTCTATAAAGTTTTTCTTCTACAAATTTGGATTTGTCAAGCATGTTGTAATGGTTTCCAATTATATAATGGATTCTTCACATGACATAATGAAGCAATGAGTTACTCTTACATTATAGTATAAATAACACGTTAACAGATACATACCTAATAACATGGCCTCTTTACTATCCGCTACTTGGCTATTACCAACCACGGCTTCACTGCCTTCCCGCCAAGCAGGAGCCACTCTGGCCGTGCATTTGACTTGCATGGTTTTCCCCGTTGGCACCAGCAAGCCCAAGGCTGTTGAAACCAACCCATGCGCGTGCTGGATTGGTGGGTATTGGACCAAAAGATTTGGGTCAGTCACCTGAATAGAAAATGGTGATTTTTAAAAACTATATATCATACGGGTAAATTAGATTTGTCATCACAATTAATTGGGAAAACTAGCTGTACTGCAACTCAACAATCACTTACTGACTAATGGCTGACCTAAGAACGTGGAACTAATTTCTTTTGTACAAAAGATTTTAAATCGCAAAAAAGGGTGCGTGTACTTATGTACGCGCGTAAGAAGTTATACTTCTTTGGCATTATTAAAAATAGTTTTTCATTGCATGCAAATAATTAATTACAATTAAATAATCAAAGACCGGAAAAGGAGTCATTATAGTCAATAAAGTTCAGTTTACATTTGAGAAATTAAATAAATAAATATTTATTTTTATTCTCTTACAGTAAGTGTAACATAAATTCTATTATTATTCGAATGTTGTTTTTAAATTATGTCCAATGCCGTAGCATCTTCCATGGGCAACTTCATTCTGTTAATTTTATATCACGGTGCGCGCGCATCGTATAATTTCACTCTCATCAATTTTTCATAACGCGCCTAAAGAAGTATAACTTCAAAAATAGTCTCATATAAAAAATACTATTCAATTATATCAATTCATATTAATAAAATAATAATATATCTATCTACCAAGATATAAAGAGGATTCAATTATTGTGTCATAACGTTTTTTTATCAAAAAAGTTGAACTGTTTTTTATAGCTTTTGATGGCTACGCTAATAAAAGGATAGAAACAAAATAATTATCGCTGTAATATTACAATAATATGTTTAATATAAGCGCAATTCATAGAACGTTACCATATAAAATAAATATGCATCTTATCTATGTAATATTAATTTAAATATGACCATTTTGGTTTATCAAGCGCAGTTTTTAAATCATAATACGGGCAATATATTTTTTATTTAAACTATTTTCTAATCAACGTCAAAACAACTAGAAAGCAAAAGTGAAAATATCGTAAAAATATGACATAAAATATGAGAGGCATGAAAATGTACACAAAATAATTTTCATTAGGCAACCAAAGTTCTTGAGAGTCTAATTAAATTCTAAGAAAATTGGAATATTTTTAACGTTTCACCGTTGCTATGGAGTTAAGTCAAACTCAATTAAGAGTAAGATTATTTTTATGTAATTTCGTAAATGTCACTTTAGGTAGCTTTTAAATCAAAGTTAAAATCAAATATTATTATTTGTAAATTCCAGTATACATAAACGTTGTTCCAACGTACGGCAGCTATAGTAAAAGTAGATTGCTTTTTGTTAACTATAAATAAGTGTAATTGCACTCTTTACTTCTATCAATTTAAGTTTCTATTTAGTTTTTACTGTTATTAGTAACAGTAAAAAGTATTAGTAACAATGTCTAATATGTATTTTACACACATACACATTTTTTGATGTGTATGTGTGTAGAATTTGTAATATATTTTCTTGTTGTTTTAGGACTTAGAAATAAAAACTGTAATAACGCTGTAAAAGTAACCCAAATGAGTGCTTTGCTTAAAAAGATCTTATGTTCCTTGAAAATATATTTGACTTTGTTATATATTATGGTTTTTGTAATAAAAATTATCTAGAGACGTATATAATACTAGGTAGCGGGCTTTTCTGCTTAACAAAAATTTATGGTATTTTTATATTTCGTAACATTAATGTTTACCAAAATTGTCATTTACTTTTGATATTATAACATATACCGTAGATATAGTATTATGTATGATGTGGTAAACTTGAATTTCTGGAAATAATAGTAAGTGATTTCTGTATATGTTTAGGTTAAATACAAAAAGGAATAAATATTAAGAAATTATTATAATGGGATAAATATATCCGTCACACACTTGAAGGCGAATACTCTTGAAGAAGAGTTTTGTTTACATATTACATAGTCAACCTACCTTTTCACCATCAATATCCCAACTGAGCACCGCACCAGGGTACGATCGCCCAGAGGTGCAGTTTAGGAAGAGAGAATCTCCTACTCTATTTTCTTGCTCATTCCCAGTTATTCTCGGACCCTCTCGTGGTAGATCTAAAAAAACAACAGTGATAGTTGTTTTAAATCAAATAGATACAAAATTATTATTTTTGGAACGAGGTGCAAACGGGCAGGGCTCATCTGATGTTAAGTGATACCGCCGCCCATAGGTACTTTCAATACCGCAGGTGTCGCGAGTGTGTTGCCGGCTTTTTACCTGAATGATGAAGGACCCTAAGTCGAAATGGTTCGAAAATACTTCAGTGGACAGCTGGTTCCACTTAGTGGTAGTGTATGGCAATAACTGTCTTAAATAACGCAAAATATTTTTACTGTAAAAATTAAATTAAAATTAAACATAAGTATCATGTTGTCTTACATATATCTATATTTATGGTTTATATAGATAATATTATTCTCTTACACGATGCTTGCTTGTAACATCACAGGAGAAAGGACAACTTCGTATATTGTTCCACGCCTTGTTTACCCTCAAATCTTAAAATAACACCCGAAAATCAAAAGGGTAATTAAAAGGGTTTTTTTAGCCAACCTGGAATTTGATTATTGGTTGGTGATATCAGCCAAGCGTTTGATAAGGTATGGCATGACGGCCTCCTGTTCAAGCTAAAGAAGCATCTTCCACATTGTCTATTCCTAATATTGAAATCCTACTTAGAGAAAAGATGCTACCAAGTGAAGTACGGCGATGATCTCTCAGAAGTACACGAATAAAATCAGGTGTCCCTCAGGGTAGTATATTGGGCCCTATACTATACCTCATTTTTACAGCAGACATCCCAACAACTAACTACACCACGACTGCGACATACGCTGATGATACGGCGCTTCTGTCGGCTCATAGCAACCCAGAAACGGCATCATCACAGTTGCAAAACCACCTGATAGAAGTTGAGAGGTGGCTGAAGCATTGGAGAATTAAAGCCAACGTTTACTCTTAGGAGAGAAACATGTCCTCCGGTAACGCTAAACTGCAAAGTTATCCCTCAAGAAAATAACGCAAAATACTTGGGCATGCACCTAGACAGGAAACTTACATGGCAAAAACATATTTGGACAAAGCGCAAATAACTGGATGGAAGGCTGCGGACACTGAACTGGTTACTGGGACGCAAATCACAACTTAATCCTAACAGCAAGATGCTAGTGTATAAAACCACCTTAAAACCAATCTGGACTTACGGGATACAACTGTGGGGAACGGCTAGCAACAGTAACATAGATATCTTGGAGAGATTCCAGACCAAAGCTCTGAGAACAATGTTTGGCATCCCACATTGTATAAGCAATAGGTACATATACCTCGACCTCGGCCTAAAAACAGTTCGACAGGAAATAGCTCAAAACAGCCTGAAATACCAGGAGAAGCTGACCTCCCATGTAAATAAACTGGCACACGCTCTGAGCGGAGAAGGCGGACTTCAGTATAAGCGGCTAAAAAGAAGGGACGTACCGAGCCTATATAAAAGATTTACCTCTTAACATCAAGAGAGTCGTGGCTCTATGTCGAGTATGGCTCTTGAGGATAACATGAACTGAGTAAAATCAAACAAACAAGTGGCTTATTGCTGGATAGCAGATTGCCATGAAGCAGATACAACAAAAAAAAAAATGTAATAGGACGAACACGAGGCTCACCTGATGTTATGTGATACCGCCGCCCACGGTCAACCCACATTGCAAGGAGGCTTTGAAGTGCGTTGCCGTCCTTTCAAGAATTGGTACGCTCTTTTCTTGAAGGACCGTAAGTCGAATTGGTTCGAAAATACTTCAGTGGGCACATAGTGGTGGTGCGCGGCAAATACTGCCTTAAGAAACGCACAGTTGTGGAATGACGAAACTATAGATATCCGGCTGTGACTGTTTGCTACATTATTATATAATAATGTAATAAATTCGCTTTTAAATCCGTTAAAGAAGTTTTACTAAACGATACTATCATTAATAGTTTGATAATTTTGGACCGTGTTTTCCCACTATATATATCTTTCACCATACCAGCGTTTTGAGCATAGAAATAAAAAGGGGCATTCCTGGGACTCAAACGTTCCACCTCAGGCTTGAAAAATACTATATATATAATATAATTCAATATTAACCACTCAATATTCACTCAGAGAGGCCTGTAATAAGTAGGAAATCTTTGGATCGTTATTAGAAAATAATTCCATAAATCTAATTTTACATTAAATGCAATAAGATTATAACAAACGTACAAAACTTGCCCCATTTGCAAAGACGTATTGCGTTTTCAATGGTAAAATTATACGATCATTATTGCGCTCAATTTCATATACTGAAAGTTCAATTTATCATCGAAATATGACAAAGGGTTTGTACACAAGTGTACTGGATTGCTGACAAAAGAATCTTAAGATAGCTTTAGCAATTTGTGCGAGATGGTCAGGATAAAATGTGCTTTGCGAACCTTTCAACGGGATTTACTCTCTTAACTCAACGACTTTCTTGGTAACAAGTTGAAATGCATTTTGGTAAGTACTCGGGATTATTGAAACCAATTACCGTCGTATAAGTTTTTTTAGTTCAGGATATTTATATATAAAACGTTTGTTAACAGAAATGTGTGATATTTTTATTATATTTAACAGGTGGGAAACGGGCAGGCTCATCTGATGGATTGCCAGAAGTGTCGCAAGTGCGCGTTGCCGGCCTTTCCGTGCGTTTATGGTTAATCCAACCAATCCATAACAATAATTATTTAATCGAAAATATATCGAAGTTACATTATGTGACATCCACTAAGCGACAAAAGCGATAGATATTGAACCACTATTCAAAAATCACCATCCAAACACCATCAATAATATTGTATTGTTAATGTTGTTTTTATGATTACTTATGATAATCAACACTTCCAATATTTTTCAGTCTTGAAAGACCAACGACGCATTCAAATTTTGATCCAGTAAGACGATTTTTTTTATTCATATATATATATATTTCCCTTCCATACATAATCTATTCCGTACTGTATTTTAGTTTTGAATTATGTAAGTCTCCGGTCAAATTTTAGCTACGTAATGAATCTTTTCATATCTAACATTATGCAGTAGAATGTTTTGAGATAATATAACGAAATAGTTTCCGGGAACACAATTTCCATAAAGCAATTCTCGACTGTGTTATTGCGTGGTTTCTCTGAATGAAAAATAACCCCATTTATGTCTCGTAATCTTTATTGGTAGAAACAATTGTTATTGTTTTATCTAAAGGATATTACGGCCGTATTGATCAATACATTATGGTCACGTATTGCAATACTGATTTCGCAGGATTTAAATTGAATGCGCTTTATTTAATTATAATCAATATAAATCTAATCTAAATTACTAGGCATGACTTTCTGAATCTCTACATGTTACATGTTCAAAACAACTCAGAGTGCGTTGGTAACAAAGCGTCGAAAGATATTTTTTACCTGTAACCGTCTTAGGTTGTTTCCTTATCTGTCCTGGAAATCCTAAACTACTTAGCTTCTTACTTTAAAAAATATTTTAAAGAGAAATTATTCTAGTAGTATGAGTACATACAGGAAAATAAAGTGCACTAATAAAGTGCAAGGCTAAAACCTACCTTTAGTATCGATTTAGCCATCTAAAATAGAAGTCTGAACATGCAACAGCTTATGCAAAACACGGAATAAAATTACACAAAGCCTTTTGTGTTTCCTGCTTTAAATTAAACAAAATTGTAATTTAAATTACCATACAACTTTTTATTATATTTTAAGTTGGTTTATAATAACAAAAGAATTGGTATTATTTTGTTTCCAAGTTTTCTACTTCTACTTTTATTTTAAAAAAGGAATCTACATAGTATATAGATCATAAATTAACTTATCATGATGTAGAGAGCATTTTCACAGTATTGTATCATCGTTTATGGAACGTGCAATTCTCGCAATACCTGGTTGGGTTATAGCGCCACTGCTTTTCGTTTATATTGATTGCAAAACTACTTAAAAATGTATAATGAATGTTAGACACCACAGGAAACCGAAGAGCTGGCAGCTACCTCGGACAGAGAATTAGTCTAGCTGTTCGAAGGGGAAAGGTTCCCAGTATCTTCGGGACCTTGCGTTAAGGGACTCATTTTAATAATATATTTTAGGTTAGTTATTGCTTTTATTGTTCTTTTTTTGTGTTGTTCCTTCTGTTATAATAATTAGTGTCAGACATTTGATCACAAAAATAAGGTACGCCTTTTACCCTATTACGGCTCTTCATATATTATATAATCTGGATTATTATATCCATAATTATTACGGCATTATCCACTGTGGTATACTAACATAAAGTTAACAAGCCTACTCGTGTTCTATATGGGAAAGTCTCTATATGTAACGAAAACTAAATACTCTCTCGGCACATACAGACTTATATTAGTAAATACGAAATACATTGTACGTAGCAACACTATCAATAGCTATATACTACGAACATAACAAGCTTGATCATGTAGGTGTACATGTAAGCCAATATTTGCCCGCCCTGACACTTGTTGCTCAACAAATGTTTTGCTACGAGATCGTAACCAAACGAATCGGTCGAATAGTTTCATTTCTGCAATATAATAGTACCAATAATACGAGAGAAACTTCGTAGACAATGTTCAACAAAAATTTAATAGATGTCTGTCTTACCAAAACTTGCAGTCAATTTAATAACATAATAACAATAAAACAGTATTTCGTAAAGACACGTTCACGTTTATAAGTGTATTTGTTTATATGAATAACGTTATTTTGAGTTTGACGTTTTAAATAACCAATCAAAACAGTAAACGTTGGTTTCGAATTTCGATTGAATCAATCATTAGAATTAGATCATTGTTTACGATTCGTAGAACCCTTTAGCTAATTGAGCCATTACGGCTTTTCATACATAATTTAAATAATGCTTTGTTTTGATATAGGCTTAGCATAAAAAAATTATGGCCCTTCAGCTCCTGGTCCTGATCTAGCCACTTGGCCAGTAGATGCTGACCCTTCTGTGCCTAACACACAATATTGAATCTTAGGCGTGTGATATTTACCTACATTGTTTAAATATTACTTGCACAGACAGAAAATTCCACAGGTGTACTACCGGGATTCGATAGTACGAGTTGCGTACCTAGCCTTATAGATATGTATTCAAATAAAACAAGGGAGATTTAATAAATTGTTTTATTTCAACCAAGTTTTGATAGTTGACTAACTACAATACGGTTGAACAACCAAAGCTTCGTGCTAAGTATTTACAATGTTTTTACAAATAATTAAATATTCGTTAGTTTAAAAATGATGTTTTAGTCCAATTATAAGGGTTTAAAGGATTTAAAGATTTTGCCTTGCAGCGGTACTAAGAGTCGTTTATTAACGGCTTTTTATAAAACAAGACAGTTAGTACAGTATTAGTTTTAACGTTTAAGAAACGAACTCTTGATCAGTTAATAAAAATTATATCCAATTGAAAATTAAACCTAATAATAACCCTATTTCGACTAACGCGCTTCAGATTTCGTTGCTAGGTTCTAGTTCTTTAGATATGCATCGATCACTATAGAGATAATTTAATGGACCATTCTGAGTACCACTGCTTTGTAAAAGTCACCATGTTTTGTTATGACTATAAAGTCATATGCAAAACACTGGTTATCCTATTTTGCGACTTAATCAGAAATTTAGAAGAATATTTTTCAGTTAAAATTACCGTTTCATATATTAAAAAAAAAAATAGTAAACCATTTTTTACATACTTTGACTGTCAGTCAGTGAGCAATTTACATTCATATACAAAATTTGTTTGAACTTTAAGTTCTCTAATCAAATATAAATAAAGGTTTCGAATATTTTCAAACAAAAATCATAAAAATGTTAAAATTGCGTAAATTTTGATTGAGCACCAAATTTTAAGTTCAACGTAACATAACTAAGCACACATCTTCGGCGTCTTTGGTCATAAAATAAAAACATGTCTGAATTTCTAAAGGTCAGTACTCACATACGGTATTACTCGACAGTTTTACTCGAAGTCGAGTAAAAATCAACGTGTGGACCGCAAAGCTCACAGCTCGAAGGTTCGATGGAATTAAATGAAAGTAATTTCCTTCGAACCTACTCGAAGCGAGCCGTCAATCTTGACTCGAACGCGGGTACGTGACTGCAAGTGGCGCGAGGCGAGCGTCAGTCTGGTATTGTTTATCGTGATTGAAACACGTGTTTTTAAGAGAAATGGATTTGCGAGTAAATTCCAAAAGCGCTATAGAAGACTTTATTAACACATATAGACAGTGTGAGTGTTTATGGAATGTCAAGTCCAAAGATTACTCCCACAAAATTAAGAGAAATGAATGTTATCATAAATTACTAGCTGTGCTTAAGGTTTTTTCTTTTCATTTTCTTTAATTTTCTTATAAAGCACTGTGAGACTTGCTAAATACATCCACCGTCTCCTTTGTTGCACAGACATCCTTTGGCTCGAACGGTTCGGTGAATACTGAATGGCGCGCCTCACTCGATAGATCAATGCTCAATGTGTGGACGAAAGCCCATGCCATGGGTTTTACTTGACAGTTTAGCTCTATCGAGTAATACCGTATGTGAGTACTGACCTTTAGATAACTTTTAAATATTCCGATAAACAGTTAAAAAGACCCAAATCATAATTAATAGAAATATATCGCTGCTAAAGTTTTAAAAATAGATAACATTTACGTACAGTTACGACTAAAATTGTTATAAAAGAATTATCTAATATTTACACTTACCTAAGAAGGCGATCTAGCTTTTTACAATTTACAAGGCCTAATAAAACTACAAAAATAATTACTAGCACATTTCCAATGAAATAATTGATAGTGACATAAGTACAGATATGTATTCGATGCTTACGAATTAGCTAAACTATCTACAGCAGTGTTTCCCAACGTAGGGCCCACGCCCCACAGGGGGCAATCGAAACCAGCTGGATATAACACAACGTGGAGAATTGAGACTGAAGCTAACTAAATTGGAACCCAATATAAAATCTCTGTGCCGCAAGCATCAAGAATCTCACTTAAATGAATAAAGAAAAATCTTTATTAAAATTATTTCATATTTGAATTTCTTTATTTTTTGAAAATTTACTTAATGTTTTGTTAACAATTTTATATTATAGACCTATCATTTAAATTTCTTAAGTGAACAATTCAATTTTTTAATATATAAATTATGTATGTTATATAGTCAAAAGAATTTTAGCTAAGGTGGGGCATGGTACAAAAAAGGTAGGGAAACACTGATCTACAGGATACCTGCATTCGTATACTGCGCACATACTTTCATAAATCAAAGCTAAAATGTTCCTCAAAAGCATAGAATCGGCAAGTATCCTTCTTGCAGCAATAACTTAGTATTCTAAACGTGGCGCGTTAAGGTTGTTAAGGCTGTTCACGCCGCGACCGCAACACGAGAGACAAAGACAGGCGCGAGCGTCACTTGTTTTTAAACTTTGTATGTAGCAGACAGTACCGTGAGACCGAAGACAAAAAAGCCTCTGAAATATGAAAGTCTTTTCAGCTGATTAACTCGACAGTTAGTTATACTATTTACACTAATAGCGTAAATGGTATTAGCTCAAAAAGGGCTCAAAATTGTTTAATTAATATCACAGTTAAATTTAGTACACAGTAATACATAATACAACTCCATCGAAAGAGTACAATACTGTTGTGGCTTTGTTTGTGGATTAACCCACAGAACATGCAGAAGGCACCAAGACATCCGTCGTGGTTTGTTGTCTCTGTACCTGGTCTCGGTCTCATGTCATGGCCGCAGCGCGAACCGCCATCTCTATATATGATACGACAATTAGGGCCTACTAATAAGGCCGTTTTGTTATCGACATCTACAAATAATCATCATACTGATAATTAACATAATCTTTGATATGAACTCGCACAATGTATATATGTCGCAGCCAACTAGCTTAATTAGCCGTTCAATTAACAGCCTAGCTGTTTAACTAAACGGCGGCATTTAACTAGTGGCCTGAAAAATGTTCAGCCAGTTAATCAAACAGCTAGGCAAATGACTTGGATCGATGACGTTTCATTACTTTTCTAGCCTGTTGACTGTTAATTTAAATTTAATTCCACCTTCTGCCACTCTCAAACTCGAAACGAAACTCTTCAAACCGTCAATATGACGTCGGCAAACCACAACTTTGATAGTGTTTTCCAGTTTCATGAAAAACAACAAGAGTGAAGTGACAATAATAATGTGAATTTCACTCAAGCAATTCAATTTTAAAAGAAATATTTATGTCTGTCAAATAATGACTCTATCGTACGAAAGGCCTAAGCATTAGCCAGCCAGTTTATTAAATGTTGTAACAAACTCTACGGCTGAATATCTTTCAGGCCGTTAGTTAAACGGCGTCGTTTAGTTAAAAGGCTAGGCTGTTAATTGAACGGCTAATTAATCTAGTTGGCTTCGACATATAAATAAATTGATTTAGAATATATGTTAAAGCTATAAGCAATACAACTTTGGGTTTGCGTTTCTCTATTATTCAATTAAAAGGACTGATGGGATCCTTCTTTTATTTTTCTATAATATTGGATTTTGTTTTAATTATGGTAATAGTATTCGATAACAAAGCGGCAGTAAAATGAATCACAAACTTACTTACAGAAATAAAGATCAAAATGTCATGATATTTTTTAAATATGCCAAAACATATTTAATGCAAAAATCTGTTTAAGTTAGCTTACATGTACTGGTCCATATTAATGACCTTGGAATACGCTATATTTTAAATTATTTATACATATCTGGCCATCAGGAGGCCTAACGTGAAGATAATTAATACCTGCCAAGTTCCTGACATGTCAACTTATAGTCGAGGTTTGTCAGGGTTTAATTTGTATCATGAAACCATTTGTGACTGACCAGTTAGATCATCTCTCGCTTTCGCTTTATTGTTATTATTTTCTCTGGGCAAAAACATAACCGGTGAGAGAATGACAGATTGTCGCCGGCTTTGTTCGTTTGAAAATAGGACAGTTAAATGGTCAGCAAGTCGTCATGTGAGGCCCCCAGATAACGGTAACTTATTTTCCAAATTTAAAATGTAATTATAATAATACGGCTTGTTTTTCACAGAGTACAGTAAACAAATCATAAACAATAACTTTCCGCACACGTTTAGACGTCTATATTCCACAGATAAGTAAGTTAATAGATAATTCATCACGTCTCTGATTGTGTTAAGAGGATTTGAAGAAGAGAAAGTGTTAACAATGTTATACTTAATGTAGGCGCCACGGCTGAACTTCGCACTGTAACAAACAATAATTATTATTCAAGTTAATGGAAGAACTTGTAATTATGCTGTGAATATAGGATGAATCTTTGAGTATTTAAGAATCTCGTAAAAGTTTGGAACACTTGATTTTGACTCTAAGTGTCTAGGGGAGAGAAAATGTTTGTTTACGTGGGTTTTATCCTACAACTTTTATGTCAGATAAAACTTGTTAATTTAAACTTGAAACGACTTAACAAGTAGATTAGATTTTCTTTTCCAGCCCTCGATTCTGTAATCACTTTTCGAATACAAGCGGTTTTCGCATCGGCGGTCGCTCTAAATAGTCTGAAAGTTATTTAATGATTTGGCTCTGATAAACATAAACCAACTCCACCTTTTCAGAATGCCAAATCATAAAATGACTGCTTCACGACTGATTTGAGATCGACCGCCGATGCAAAACCGCTTAGTTCGAAAAGTGATTACAGAACGCAGGGCAAAAAACATTTTTATTCCCAAGAACTATTTATCCTAGAGCACTAGAGAACTAGAGAACTAATTCCCAAGAACTAAGAAGCCTATTTAGCTAGAACCAGCTAAATCATTTGTATTTTGCAAACAAAAAATTTTTTTTCAAAAATAAATTAATAAGCTTCCAATACGAAAACTGAATTACATCGCTTGTGATTGGTCTATATTGTCGTGACCTAATTGGTCAAGAAACTCGATCAAACGTTTAGTATTTTAAAAATGTAGTCTAGTACGAATATATAACATGATAAACAGTCCACATAGAATTTCAGCATTTCCATATTATCTTAAATTGTATATTATTCAAGTACGTGCTTTAAATCGAGTATCGTTGTAACTTGGTTGACAAGTTACTGAGGAGCACACGTTTGTTAGTTTCACACAATCCAATAACATTCAAATCTACGCCGACGTGTTCTGAATATTAAGTTAAGTAAAATTAAGTTGTGTTGTGTGAAATGATAATAGGGTGATAAGATACTGGATGTCGCTCATAAGAAATATCTTCCAGGTATTCAGTATTAGGGAGATTTTTGTTTTTATAAAAAGAGAAGAGCGGCCGGTACATAATCCTAATTTGTCAAAAATAAAATCCAAAAACAATAAGTTGTAGGTATATTTGGTATAGGTGTATATTTAGACGACTCATTTGTCTAGTGGTTAGTACCCCTGACTGCGAATCCATGGGTCCCGGGTTCGATCCCCGGCTGAGACGAACATCGATGTGATGAGCATTTGGTGTTGTGCTTAGGTCTTGGGTGTTTAAATATGTATTTATATGTCTATCTATCTATCTATGTATGTATATCCGTTGCCTAGTACCCATAACACAAGCTTCACCAGCTTAGCATGGGACTCGGTCAATTGGTGTGAATTGTCTTTATAAAAAAAAATATGAGTGAGTGAAAAGCTTTCAGTAAATAATGAATAAAGAATTACCATTCTTTAATACAGTAATACCAACAAGCATGTAATTTAATTACGCTTATTTCATAACCTCAGCTAAATGCTGTAATATAAACGGTTTTGTGAATACAGTCAATTTCTGAATTCATTTCGCTGAAATATCGTGAAATTATGAACTGTGATTAAATATAATAACACTGTATTTGGAATTGAAAATATCAGTCTCGGGATGGAAATTAGGGAGATATTTTCAATTATTTCCCGGAGAGTGTCGTTCAATCATGGGGTAAATGGACAGAGAGGCGTTGGTTTAATTCGAATCTTGAGATCCTTGAACGTTTTTAGGTACATTTCTTTAAACGACCTCTTTTGAAATTACAAAAATATACATTAATATAGACGCAGGTGTTAAAAACATACCTACTGTTGACTGAGCAAATTGTGTTTGAATGTTTTATTTATTTATTTATACTTTATTACCTTATTCAAAACCATACACATAAAAAAATAAAAAAGCAGGTTACAAAAGTTATAAGGCAATGGGTGGCCTTATCGCAAACAAGCGATTTCTTCTAGGCAACCCGAATGTGGTACAATGAGAAAGAAACACCTACTGAGGGTAGAGGACAAGAAATGAAAAATTATTAACAAAAAAAAACTCAAAATAACACGTACTATAACTAAAATAAAATAAAATCTAAAGAAAAATAACAATAATCATAAATAAAAATATGTATAAACAAAATTTTTAAAGCCAATCAAAAGGTTAACCGAGTCACAATAATTAATTTATATAAGCCGAGCTAACTACGAGGAAATGATCAAAAAGAAGCTTTGTGATGTGAGAAGACTCAAAGTGAAATATTTTAGCTTTTTGGAATTTCTTTAAAACCTTCAATAATTTTTATAATTTACTTCAATAATTCTCTAAGCTTAACACCGGTAAGAAACTCCCACTCTATAAAGTTTTTTCTTCTACAAATTTGGATTTGTCAAGCATGTTGTAATGGTTTCCAATTATATAATGGATTCTTCACATGACATAATGAAGCAATGAGTTACTATTACATTATAGTATAAATAACACGTTAACAGATACATACCTAATAACATGGCCTCTTTACTATCCGCTACTTGGCTATTACCAACCACGGCTTCACTGCCTTCCCGCCAAGCAGGAGCCACTCTGGCCGTGCATTTGACTTGCATGGTTTTCCCCGTTGGCACCAGCAAGCCCAAGGCTGTTGAAACCAACCCATGCGCGTGCTGGATTGGTGGGTATTGGACCAAAAGATTTGGGTCAGTCACCTGAATAGAAAATGGTGATTTTTAAAAACTATATATCATACGGGTAAATTAGATTTGTCATCACAATTAATTGGGAAAACTAGCTGTACTGCAACTCAACAATCACTTACTGACTAATGGCTGACCTAAGAACGTGGAACTAATTTCTTTTGTACAAAAGATTTTAAATCGCAAAAAAGGGTGCGTGTACTTATGTACGCGCGTAAGAAGTTATACTTCTTTGGCATTATTAAAAATAGTTTTTCATTGCATGCAAATAATTAATTACAATTAAATAATCAAAGACCGGAAAAGGAGTCATTATAGTCAATAAAGTTCAGTTTACATTTGAGAAATTAAATAAATAAATATTTATTTTTATTCTCTTACAGTAAGTGTAACATAAATTCTATTATTATTCGAATGTTGTTTTTAAATTATGTCCAATGCCGTAGCATCTTCCATGGGCAACTTCATTCTGTTAATTTTATATCACGGTCGCGCGCATCGTATAATTTCACTCTCATCAATTTTTCATAACGCGCCTAAAGAAGTATAACTTCAAAAATAGTCTCATATAAAAAATACTATTCAATTATATCAATTCATATTAATAAAATAATAATATATCTATCTACCAAGATATAAAGAGGATTCAATTATTGTGTCATAACGTTTTTTGAATCAAAAAAGTTGAACTGTTTTTTATAGCTTTTGATGGCTACGCTAATAAAAGGATAGAAACAAAATAATTATCGCTGTAATATTACAATAATATGTTTAATATAAGCGCAATTCATAGAACGTTACCATATAAAATAAATATGCATCTTATCTATGTAATATTAATTTAAATATGACCATTTTGGTTTATCAAGCGCAGTTTTTAAATCATAATACGGGCAATATATTTTTTATTTAAACTATTTTCTAATCAACGTCAAAACAACTAGAAAGCAAAAGTGAAAATATCGTAAAAATATGACATAAAATATGAGAGGCATGAAAATGTACACAAAATAATTTTCATTAGGCAACCAAAGTTCTTGAGAGTCTAATTAAATTCTAAGAAAATTGGAATATTTTTAACGTTTCACCGTTGCTATGGAGTTAAGTCAAACTCAATTAAGAGTAAGATTATTTTTATGTAATTTCGTAAATGTCACTTTAGGTAGCTTTTAAATCAAAGTTAAAATCAAATATTATTATTTGTAAATTGCAGTATACATAAACGTTGTTCCAACGTACGGCAGCTATAGTAAAAGTAGATTGCTTTTTGTTAACTATAAATAAGTGTAATTGCACTCTTTACTTCTATCAATTTAAGTTTCTATTTAGGTTTTTACTGTTATTAGTAACGTAAAAGAGTATTAGTAACAATGTCTAATATGTATTTTAAACACATACACATTTTTTGTGTGTGTTGTGTAAACTTGTAATATATTTTCTTGTTGTTTTAGGACTTAGAAATAAAAACTGTAATAACGCTGTAAAAGTAACCCAAATGAGTGCTTTGCTTAAAAAGATCTTATGTACCTTGAAAATATATTTGACTTTGTTATATATTATGGTTTTTGTAATAAAAATTATCTAGAGACTGTATATAATACTAGGTAGCGGGCTTTTCTGTCTTAACAAAATTTATGGTATATTTTTATATTTCGTAACATTAATGTTTACCAAAATTGTCATTTACTTTTGATATTATAACATATACCGTAGATATAGTATTATGTATGATGTGGTAAACTTGAATTTCTGGAAATAAAAGTAAGTGATTTCTGTATATGTTTAGGTTAAATACAAAAAGGAATAAATATTAAGAAATTATTATAATGGGATAAATATATCCGTCACACACTTGAAGGCGAATACTCTTGAAGAAGAGTTTTGTTTACATATTACATAGTCAACCTACCTTTTCACCATCAATATCCCAACTGAGCACCGCACCAGGGTACGATCGCCCAGAGGTGCAGTTTAGGAAGAGAGAATCTCCTACTCTATTTTCTTGCTCATTCCCAGTTATTCTCGGACCCTCTCGTGGTAGATCTAAAAAAACAACAGTGATAGTTGTTTTAAATCAAATAGATACAAAATTATTATTTTTGGAACGAGGTGCAAACGGGCAGGGCTCATCTGATGTTAAGTGATACCGCCGCCCATAGGTACTTTCAATACCGCAGGTGTCGCGAGTGTGTTGCCGGCTTTTTACCTGAATGATGAAGGACCCTAAGTCGAAATGGTTCGAAAATACTTCAGTGGACAGCTGGTTCCACTTAGTGGTAGTGTATGGCAATAACTGTCTTAAATAACGCAAAATATTTTTACTGTAAAAATTAAATTAAAATTAAACATAAGTATCATGTTGTCTTACATATATCTATATTTATGGTTTATATAGATAATATTATTCTCTTACACGATGCTTGCTTGTAACATCACAGGAGAAAGGACAACTTCGTATATTGTTCCACGCCTTGTTTACCCTCAAATCTTAAAATAACACCCGAAAATCAAAAGGGTAATTAAAAGGGTTTTTTTAGCCAACCTGGAATTTGATTATTGGTTTCATAAATTTAAGATAAATGTAATATTATGTATAGCGTTCTGTTGGTTACAATGTTTTCGTTTCGTTTTTGTATTAATTGAGAGCAGTGTTAGCATAGCGGCTTAAGCGTGCGACTCTCATCCCTGAGGTCGTAGGTTCGATCCCCGGCTGTGCACCGATGGACTTTCTTTCTATGTGCGCATGTTACATTTGCTCGAACGGTAAAGAAAATCATCGTGAGGAAATCGGCTTGCCTTAGAACCAGAAAATCGAGGGCGTGTGTCAGGCGCAGGAGGCTGATCACCTACTTGCTTATAATACAAATGATCATGATTCAGAAATCTGAGAGCTAAAAAGGTTGTAGCGCCACTGATTTATTTATTTTTTGTATTAATTGTATTTTTTTAACTCTTTAGTTTATAAGGAATTGAACAATTTGTACTCTGGTGTAGCCCTTCAGGCACCAAGGATAAAACACTGAAAATGTTGAGAAAATGAAAAACGAATTAATGTAGAAAGTTGACAATACTTTTATTGTTTTTCGAAGTAATCTCCGTTCCTCTCTACACATCGTCGCATTGGAACCACTGAGAAAAGCAGTGGGCCCATTCTCTCTAAGGGGTCTCCTCTATGGCATTTTCGTACGCTTTCACCGCATCTTCAGGGCTCCTTAAGCGAATACCTCGAATTTTATCAATAGTTTTGGGTTCGTAGTAATATATCCAGCTTTCATCACATGTGAAATACAGCATTTGAGTCACCGCCGTCGAATTTATCTAACATTTGGCGACACTAGTCCATGCGAAGGTGTTTCTGGTCGTCGGTCAAAGTATGGGGCTTCCTGACGGCTAAATGTTCGTGTAATATTTTTTGAACTTGACTCATACCAATGCCTAGGCTTGCCCGTATCTGCTGATAGGTCACTCTCTTATCTTCCTCTATCATGCGTCGCACAGCACTGTTGTTATCTTTAGTAGTCGCTGTTAAAGGACGTCCCTCACGCGGATCATCATTGAGATTGCTACGTCAATCTGCTTCTCGTTAAATTGTAAATCGTGGCACAAGATGGGGCTTCATTAAGAAATGCCTATCGCAGCCTATCATAGCTTTGTTGTTGAGTAAACCCACAACGAAAGTCATAATAAATCATTGGCCGAAAATTTTCTCGCGTTAGGATCATTTTCACGTGTAACAAGAGTTTTAGATTTGCCGCCAATTTACAAAAACAAATGACAAATGAATGCAATATTATACTACATTAGGTTACCAAAGTGTTCTAAAAAAGAAATTGAAATTCAATAAAAGATTTCATTAGCAATGTTTCTTATCTGGCCAGTTCTAAACATGTTCAGTGTTACCCACGTATTAAGTAAAGATGTCGGACGATCGCGTTGAATCTGCGACATATATATTAAGCAATAAAAAAAAATCATTTATGTCATATTCACCAATATGTTTTGTGAAATAAGATTTTTGATCAGAAAATTTGGTTCACCGTAAAAATTTAATCTATTATATTATAAATTCCTATGCACAGGTTTACCCCATTTTCACGATAATAGATTGATTTAATTACACCTATTTATACTTATTCGTCCTAAATATAATGCAATCAGTTTTATTGTTCATTATTCCACACAATAGGCTTTACCATGATAGCCGAAACCAATTATTTCAGTTGATCACACAATATATGTATACTGTGGTATAATGGACACGCAATGCATTATTTCGACAGTAATTATTTTGTTTCTGTAAGCCCATATATCAATGTGCGATTGGAGATTTATGATATTCTGATTGATATAATTGAAGTTGTTAGGGATATGTAATTCATACCGTTAATGCCCTGTTTGCTATTGATTTAGTAAGGTTTTAACAGACCTTTGTTCTGTATGTATTCTTTTTTATAGGCTATTTAAGTAAGAGATTTGTGTAAAAAAATGTATCATAAAAGTTCTATTGGGTAGTGGGCTGAACAATTTTAAAGAAAGCATTGTTAACTGCCTATCTCATACCTAATCCGGTGTATTACTGGTATTTTTTTTTTCTGCTTAACAAAATTTGCTAGTAATTTTACTGTATTTTTTTTCTTGTAACATTTATGTTTAACAAAATTTTCATATATTTTATATAAAAGAGTATGTTACATACTGTAGATATAGTATTATGTATGATGTGGTAATTTGAATAAATAAATAAGTAGTGTTTGTACTGATGTCAAATTAAGACAATTAAATTTATCAACTATGAATTAGTGTAATCTTTATCAGGCATTTAACGGGCAGGAGGGTCACTTGATGATAGTATGAAATGATACTGCCCGCCCATGGATACTCAATGCCAGATGGCTCGCGAGTGCGTTGCCTGCTTTTTGAGAATTGGTACGCTCTTTTATTGGGTACATTGGGTACATAGGGTCCTTCTATGTCGAATTAATTCGAAAATACTTCAGTGGGCAGCTGGTTCCACATAGTGGTGGTGCGTGGCAAAAACTGCCTTAAGAAACGCAAATACCCTCAACGGACATTTTTTTAGGTCTGTGTAAATTTATCTACCCCGATTCACTCAACTACCTAAACCTGAAGTACTTGACATCAGGCGCAGTGTCTGTACGTGCTCATCCAAAGCTCTAACCATTGTTGAGAACGGGGCATGGGCTCGTGTCGGAGGATAAAAGAGATGACCTAATCTAATATATAAAATTCTCGTGTCGCGGTGTTTGTAGCTAAACTCCTCCGAAACGGCTAGACCGATTCTCATGAAATTTTGTGTGCTTATTGGGTATGTCTGAGAATCGGACAACATCTATTTTTCATCCCCCTAAATGTTAAGGGTAGTCCACCCCTTAATTATTTTTTTTAATTTTATAGATAAATTATTTATTATTTATTTTTTTATTATACAGCATTAAAAAATACATACAACCCCTAATTTTCACCCCTCTACGATCAACCCCTATTTTTTATTATAAATGATATACATGGCAAAATGACGTTTGCCGGCTCAGCTCGTATGGTTATAATATTTTTATACTTGCTAACGCTTGCTCGCCACGCCTTGCCTGCTATCCCGATACCGACAAAATCGGTCGTTACATTTTCCCTTAAATGTGCAATATGCATACATAATCGCGTCCCTTTATTATTTGTCCCCTTAAATAATAAAAAAACTTCCTATGTCAGGGCTTTATTCGTATCAAGTTGATATTAAGTTGTGGAGACAGTTTGTCAAACTCCAGCTTAACAATCTTCACCGATTCACAAGTGAAACTTTTCACATCACAAACAATTTTTAATCTAACTCAAGAAACAACTTTGTATTTTAATCTAGACGTGGATTTAACAATATTGAAAACTTTTATAAGAATTGTGGACTTACAAATGACGTCCATTCTTCCCTCGCCGGCGGTGGACGCGAAGCTCGGGGCTTCCGCCGACACTTCACATCTGTATAGACCTGACGACTTCAACGTCACCTGGTGCAACACGACGTGGCGATCGTCCGATTTTGAAAGCTGCAAAAGTGTTTAGCGGTAATTTAGTGTGAGAACTTGATTATTTCTAAATCATAACTTCAAAAGTCCAACGGTCTTAATCCTTAACTGAAGGTCTGGAAAAAACCGTTTATTTATTTGGAAAATGGAGACATTCTCATTGATATAAATAATTAGATTATTACACTGTTTTGTTGTCTCTTTCCTGGTAGTGAAAGCACAATTTGCTAGAAACAGACAATATTGAAATAGTGTAATTAGACCGTAGAGGTAGCATTACCCCTTAAATGCTAATGGGTTAAAAGTACAAAGTCTGTATTGTGGTAACACACATCCATACCTGAAGTCATTGGGTTTGACTACCAACGGATAAATACCGGGTATAGCAAAAACTACAGCTTTTTTTTAGTGTATTGCAAAGTCAAAGTCAAAAATCAATAATTCATGTAGGTAACACAATGTACACTTATGAACGTCAAAAAAATTAATATACATTAAATGCTTCTAATTTTACATTTACTGCCAGTTCTCAAATCAAAGGCGTAGAACGGAAGAGAAGGACTGGCAATAAATTATCCGCCACACTTAATCGCCAAGTTTTTTGTTTTACACAACGTTTGTAAGGAGCTGTAACCATTACACCATGTTCCACATGACATCTTAAGTAATAAATAATATGTGGTTGATATTAATGTTCATTATTATTCGATAGGTGTTTTAATAGCATTGCTGACTTAAAATATTATGTAATACTCATGATTAACAAAATAAAAAGTATATTTATTTTATACATGATATAAATTAGGGGAAAACCAAATAAAGCGCTTTAGGTACTAATGTTAAAAGCACTTTTAATAGCACTGTATTAAAATTTTAAAAAATTCACGTACATTGCAAATTTTGATTCTTATAAATTTTAATCTGTTAATAAAGAGTGAAATACTGCTATGTAAGCCTACAAAATACCTATAATCCTCCGTCGGGACATCAATACACAAAAATTGGTAATCGCATCATAAATCCGAATGTAACTGATTTATTACTGAAATCGGAGCTCGATTTCAAGAGATGTATGTGTTAGCTCTTTGTTTACAGTTGAAAAGTATAGAATTTTAAAATTCTAAAGGCTTATCCGTTAAGGTTCTATATTCTCCTACAATCCTCCGTCAAATTAGTTCCTATATTTTGTCTTTATTTGCGGTGCGTTTTTAGTTTATTTTTACATTGTGTTTGACAATGACTGATAATTAATATATATTTATACATGTATATATTATTTATTCAACCCAATAGATACAGTTGTAATAATTTATCAGAACCAAACAAGCTCGCGGCGTTATTGCAAGCGGCTTTGCGTGTATTAATTCGATAATATGATATTATATATAAATTTATTATCAGATATTTTTTTAACCAGTGGATATAAGGTTTTAGTAGTTATTAGTATTTATATAAAATAAAAAAGGGTGCGTGTACTTATGTACGCGCGTAAGAAGTTATACTTCTTTGGCATTATTAAAAATAGTTTTAGATTGCATGCAAATAATTAATTACAAATAATCCTCTCCCCTCCGGACCGCGGAAGCGCTTGGACGTGTCCACTGTGTTGAGTTTTGTGAGAAATTTAAATTTAAAATCTTAAATTAAAATACTAAATTGAACTATTTGGATTTTTGTGGTTTTGAACCCGTGCCTCTTCGTGGATAGGCTGTGTGGTGGGCGCTGTTGTTTGCCATTACACCAAACGGTTGAGTGCCGGCGAGTCGAAATTCTACATCACATTCGGCTAATGACGTAAGTAAGACTACGACGCTTGTGATTTGCTACGTTACTACATAGCTGTTATACCTGCTACGATCAACTGGTGCGATTGTCTATTGTTGCTTTGCGATATTGAACTCTGGGTTCATTGAAGATATGCCCAATATCCAACACTCACCCCCTCGTAACACTTCTGTGATGTCTTGTTCCCGATCGGAGTCTGATCTTTCGAAGTCTCCGATGACGAGTGCGGGCTGTATTGCCAAGGGTGACACCAATATAACAACGCGCTCCAAGCGACAACGAATGGAGACCTCTTCCCCGAATGCTCATTCTAGTTCCGAAAGTAGCGACTTAAGAGCGGATGTCCTGAAAATGCTTTCTGAATGGAGAGAGGATCAAGAACGAAACCTATGTGAATGGAAGTCCACTCTAAATGACACCTTAAACAAATTATTTTCTGAATTATCCAATATAAAAACTGAATTCCAGGAAATAAAGAAGTCTAACTCAGAAATAGAAAAAGGAATAGAATTTATAAACAAGCTTCAGGAGGAGACCAATGACAGAGTAAAGGAAATTGAAACTAACCAAAAAAATAATAAAAATGCCATAAAAAACTTAGAATCGCATATCCAGGATATACAGTTTCGTACAAGAGATGCATCTCTGGAGATCCGCAATATCCCGATTTCTGAAAATGAAAAGTTTGACAACTTACTCTCGACCCTTTCTGTCATCGGCAAAGCTGTGGATGTCGATATAAATAGGAGTGATGTACGTGACTTGTATCGGCTGCCGGGTAGACCGGGAGTATCAAGACCTGTTGTTGTTGAATTTACGAGTGTTAATGCTAAAAATGATTTATTGACTAAGCTGCGAAACTTTAACAAAGGAAGGCCGGTTTCTGAGAAGCTCAATACTCATACTATCGGGTTGCCAGGAATAAAGACTCCACTTTACATTGACGAACATCTAGGTCCATCTCAAAGAAAACTTATGTTTGAAACCCGTCAATTTGCCAAGAAACATAACTACTCGTGCTGGCATTCAAATGGAAGAATACTTTTGCGTAAGGATTCGACTGGTAGACCGATTTTAATCCAATCAGAAAAATGCTTATCTCAGCTGGCAAAGGAATCATGACTCATTGCATGTAACTGCTTTCTCATTAACCTATATTGCCAATTAACTGTATATTGTTATTTATTTCTATTGATTTACTTTAGTCTTGCTAGTAATAAAATTACCTTAGTCAATTTTTTCATGTTAAGTTCTCGTTTAGTCTATAATGTATTTTCGTTTGAATTTGTATTTGCTCTTGCACTTATTTTAACCTATACTCACACACTCACCGAAATTATACACCACTTACACTCAATATATACAAAGTGTACTCATAGAAAGAATGTAACTGTTAACAACAATCTCTGTCTGTCTTCGTGCCGTGTGTATGTGTATTGTGTTGGTCTCATTTGTGTGGCGTTGTCCCCGGGATTGTGGAATCCTCGTAGGGTTGTGCTGTACCGCGTGCCTTTTTGTCTTACCATAGTTGCGGACTCAATAAATAAAATTCGATAAAACTAATGCAATTATAAATGATATCGATAAACTTGATGTTGCACAATCTTCTCTTTGTGACATAGAGGACTGCCGGAGACTTATGAACTGCCCGAATAAGTGTCTAAAAATTATCCATCAAAACATTCGTAGTATAAATCGTAACTTCTCTGATTTTCAAACCTTATTGTTTAGATCCAGGACTGATTGGGACTTAATAATCTTAACGGAATGTTGGCTGCATAATAATCGTAACTTACCATCTCTTGAGGGATACAACTCTGCTCTAACCGAGAAAAACTTCACACAGAATGAAGGAGTTGTAGTATTTTACAAAGAACATTTGAAATTAGTTATATCCGAGCCTGACCTTTGTGATGCCAACTGTTTACTGATTAACCTTGAGGATAATGTAACACTATTTGCAGTATATAGACCACCTGGTTACAAAGATGTTCAACGGTTTTTGGTATCTCTTGACAAACTTCTTTCTGAGATTAGTAGTACTCATAAAGTTCTGATAGGTGATATCAATATTGATATATTGGATAACAATAAGGATGTTAATTCTTCAACGTATTTGAATATGTTGGCTTCTCATGGTTTATTGCCAGCCCACTTATTTCCAACTCATGGCAGGACTTGTCTTGACCATGTAATACTAAAATGTTCTTATCGCGTCTTCTGTTATGTTGCTGAAACCTCAGTCACGGATCACGACACTTTAATTCTGAAACTTGAACGTAGCACTATGACTGACAAATACTCTTCTCTGAAAAAGATTGATTACCCGTCTTTGGACGATGCGATGAAGAACTTAAACCTAAGCCTTGTATATAAAATGACTGATCCCAATGAGGCAACAGCATTTCTTCTGACTGCGCTTGACACTGTAATTAAAGCAAATACGAAAACTTTAACCATCCCAAATCGTAAAAGGATCAAGAGGCCTTGGATGACTGCAGGTCTACTAAGATGTGTAAAGCATCGTGACAAACTACATCAAAAATCAAGAAAAAATCCTAGTAACGAAATATTAACGTTAACTTACAAGAGGTATAGAAATTTTTGCAACTCACTTTTAAAAAATATTAAAAATACTTATGAGAGAAACCGCCTACTTAAAGCTGCTAAGACTAATACAAAAGTTCTCTGGGACACTATCAAACAACTAACCTACTCCAACAATACAACTAGCACTGCACTTGAATTGGTCTCTCCACTGGACCCGATGGTCTCTGTCAACAACATTAATAAATATTTCGTTTCTATCGGGAAAGAGATTGCCGAAAAAGCATATTCTAGTAGCTCTTATAAAAAACCATCAATCAATCCTACACTGTCCTCATTCGTCATGCTACCTACTGATGTAGTTGAAGTTCAATCTCTTATCTTGCAACTGAAGAAGGACGGTGCTGCGGGCAGAGATAATATTTCTGGAGCCTTTCTCAAACGTTATCATGAAATCTTAGTCCCTCCACTTACATATATATTTAATTTGATTCTTTCTACAGGGATCTTTCCGGACCTATTCAAGCTAGCTGAAGTAATTCCGGTTTATAAAGGTGGTAATAGAGATTGTGTCGGTAACTACCGACCTATTTCTAAACTATCTACGCTATCCAAAATCATTGAGAAATTGATAAACAAACGCCTCATCGATTATTTAGAAAGTAATAACCTACTCTCCAGCTCACAGTTTGGATTCAGACCGGGTTCATCAACAAGCGACGCAGTTCATCAATTAACTGATCATATTGTTACAAAACTAGATAAGAAAAATAAAATTTTAGCTGTATTTTTGGACATTGCAAAAGCTTTTGACGCGGTCGCTGGTCCTATTCTGCTGGATAAATTGGAGGCTTTGGGTATTCGTGGTTTGCAGCTTAAACTATTTGATAGCTACTTGAGTGATAGACAGCAAAGAGTAAGGGTGGGCAACATTGTTAGTGACGATTTGCCGATACGCTATGGTGTGCCACAGGGTAGTGTTTTAGGTCCGACACTGTTTCTGGCATTTATCAATGATCTTTGTGACCTCCAGTTACAAAATGGTAAAATAATAACATTTGCAGATGATACTGCACTTGTGTTTCATGGTGATAGCTGGAAAGATACTGTCGACATTGCTCAAAGAGGATTCGACGTTGTTAACAAATGGCTCAGAATGAATGCCCTAACTATCAATGTCAATAAAACTAAATGTATACCGTTCTATATAAAAACTCCTGGTTCTAGTACTAACCTTGGTTTAACTGCTCATGTATGTTCTGATACTGATTCTTGTGACTGTCAAAAGATCTTTGTTGCCAACAATACTAAGTATCTAGGTGTCGTTGTTGATAGCACGCTAAAGTTTAACTACCACATTGACCTGCTACTATCGCGAACTCGGAAACTTATCTTCACCTTTAAGAATCTCCGTAATATTGCTGAAAAATCGATAATTAAAATGGTTTATCAATCCCTCTGCCAATCCGTTTTAAGCTATTGTGTTACTGTCTGGGGAGGGGCTTGCAAAACTAATCTTATAAAACTGGAGAGGGCTCAGCGTGCGTTATTGAAAGTAAGTTATTCTAAACCATTTTTTTACCCTACCAAAGATCTATATCTTTTATCTGACGTGTTGAGTGTTCGTCAACTATTTATACTGAACACTGTGCTCAAACAACACTCCATAACTCGCTATGATCCTTCTTTGAATGACAACAAACGATGCAAATATAAAGTCTGCACCTCAGATACCCGCTGGTCCACAGCTTTCTCAAGAAGGTTTTTTGGTTTTATGGGCTGTCACCTATATAACAAGATAAACAGGTTGATCAACATATATCCGCTTACTAAATATGAGTGTAAAAAAGCCACAGTCAAATGGCTTAAAAATCTGGACTACGAGGGGACTGAGAAGTTGTTAGTAGTCCTCAGCTAATACCTAACACTAACACGTTATGTATACGAGTACATAGGTACACTATCACCCATGCTCATATATGCTTCACTAAGACATATATACACTAAGTCATAAATTCACTAACACATACATACATTAACACTTACATACACTAAACCATACATGCACCATCACACACACCCACTTAAATGTGAGTATATTTGTAATATTTGTAATAGTCTCTCGATCAAATTGATGTACCTACTTAAATTCCATTCGGTCCGGATGCGGAGGGACTGGCAATCTGTAATACAGGTATCCTAGTACAGTCGCCAGTCTCTCACACAGATTTTGCCTGTTAATGCTGCAATTTGTATTTTGTGTCTGTATTTTTGTGTGAGAGAAAACAAATAAATATTTTATTATTTATTATAATTAAATAATCAAAGACTGGGAAAGGAGTCATTATAGTCAATAAAGTTCAGTTTACATTTGAAAAATTAAATAAATAAATATTTATTATTATTCTCTTACATTAAGTGTAACATAAATTCTGTTATTATTCGAATGTTGTTTTTAAATTATGTCCAATACCGTAGCATCTTCCGTGGGCAACTTCATTCAGTTAATTTTGTGTAACGGTGCGCGCGCATCGTAAAATTTCACTCTCATCAATTTTTCATAACGCGCCTAAAGAAGTATAACTTCAAAATTTTTTATCAAAATTTCGTGACTGTATTTGTACTAAATAGATGGTAAAAATAATAAATAAGGTGAAATAACATATTGAAAAGAACTACAAAAGAAAGGTGAAATCATTTATCTATAAATATTCTAAGGCCGCCCAGACGTTAAGTGATTACTGCGTGCCCATGGACGCCCACGAAGTGCTTTCATCTTCAGCGCGAAAACGATCTTCAAACGATATATTGCTTGAGTGGGCGCTTTTTTATATAGTTAGGAGTCAAGAAAGTTAACATTCAATTACGCTAAATATTCGTTAGTTCGTCATCATACAGGAATGCCGGTTAAAAAAGTGGAATTTGTTACTTTAAAAAGTCGACCGAGTTGAGATTGCTTATTTAATTTCACATCATTGCGAATTTTTGAAACACATAAAGAAGAAAGCTGAATTATATTGATATTTTCAATACAGATTTAATGGAAACGCAAAAATGTTATCCAACAAGAGGCTGCGGGCTAGACAATACAGACGGAAATTAAAGAATAACAAGGGACCCACATGACAAGAAGACTTTATGACAATTTTCGGAATAATATTTTCCTATCATATTTGATATCAAAAGCAATTTCTTATACTAATAACGTAAAGTGCTTTGTAATCAGTAAATTATTAAAGTTATTTACTTTGTGAACAGCAATTGAATTTGTAAGTGGTATTTACATGTTGAAGGTAACAATTTGTTTTAGAAAGCAAGTGTAATAAGGAATTAAATACTAGTTTTATAATTTTATTTTATTTATTTATTTATTCCATATCATTATTCTATCATTACAGTTATTACTAATTCGATAGAACGACACAACATTTATACCCACACCAATTAACCTAGATAAAAAACATTTAAAAAAATATATATATTTATGTTCCTTTCTGGCGGTAGTTTTGATTTGCGTTTCCTTGACAATCTTATTCTTGAAACTCTTATTCGTAAAACTGAATTCTAACACTCCTTTACTATGCAAGATATCCTGCTTTGAAACTCAATACCTCTTGATATCAGACGAGCTGTTTTTAAAAAATCTACTTTTTGAGCATTTTATTTTCTGCCTCGTGATTAAATACCTATATATATTATTTCTGAAAGATTAACCCTAAGATTAGCTTTTACATTTTTGTTCATATTAGTATTTTTATTATTTTTTTTTTAGTTATGGTTAGTGTTACATGTTATTTTTCTGTTTTATATTTTTTTGTGTTTTTATAAGGTAACGAAGTGTAAATAAATAAATATAAGTGAGATAGAAGTAGTACAGTTCTGCTTCTGAGAGGTTGGTTCTGCTCAAATCAAATATCAAATCGATATTTTTTAATAGTCATCTAAAGTAGTTTAAATTGTATGTAACCGGCTAGTCTGTAGATTGACATAAAACAATAAAAATAAACCTTCCGCCGTCGACTTTTTGGGTCTAAGACATGTCGGTTTCCTCACGATGTTTTCCGTCACCGTTCGAGCAAATGTTAAATGCGCACATAGAAAGAAAGTCCATTGGTGCACAGCCGGGGATTGAATCTACGACCTCAGGTATGAGAGTCGTAAGCTGAAGCCACTAGGCCAACACTGTCCGGTGGTTTTTGGTTCTTTTTTTCCCCCAAAGGGCTTTAATTTTTTCCCACGCCAGGGGGGTTTTGGTTTGTTTTTTTTTGGGGGGGGTTTTTTGTCCCCCCCCGGGGGTTTGTGGGCCCCCCCCTTTTTTTTTTTTTTTTTTTTTTTTTTTTTTTTTTTTTTTTTTTTTTTTTTTTTTTTTTTTTTCCCCTTTTTGCCGCCCCCCCCCCCCCCCCCCCCAGTGAGAGTGAGTGAGTTGTGTGCTGCGATATTGCGGGCTATTCGATTGTGAGGAAGTTGCATGGATCTGGTTTGGGCTGCGCCTTCTAAAGTTCTCATGTTATTTTCACACATGTCCTTTCTATAACATATTTCCATAAGTATCTGATTGACCTCCTTGTAATGATGTGATGTTTAAAATTAAATTAAATTAAAAATACAGCACCAAAACAGTTATAGGTATTTGGGCTCGCACGTCGTACAGTGCGGTCGTTGACCTTGGTGGTTCGAGTAGACAATATGTTAAAGTGCTTGCTTAAAGAGCGCCATTAGGGGATGATAACTTAATATGAATATAGTACTTACATCAACTTTAATCCCGTCGAGTTTATACGCGTGTTTTGGCGGATCATATTTCGGCAAATATCTGTAGAACTCCTCATTATCTCTATACCACTTCACTGAGTATAATGTGTCGTCACCCAATTCATACTCGCAATCTAACTGAGCTGGCTGGCCCCTCACACGGTATGTAGGGACAGAAACGCGTACTATTCGTAGTAAAAGACATTCTGAAACAAATGAAATTCTCATTAGTATTGTCTTGAAATACCATTCCTATACAAGTCGTAAGTAAGTAAGTCATGGTGACCGTTACGACTTGTATGGGAATTTAATTTAAACAAAAGAAAAGCTTTTCACTGCCTAAAGCCCGGCAAAGCGCTAACGTTCTGGTGTTGCAGGTGTCCATAGGTGGCGGTAAGAACTTTAAGTGACCCACGTTCTCGTAGCTCACCTGTCCCATAAAAAAATACTAATGGGGTAATGTCATGGTAGGTAACATTTATTTAATTTTTAGTTCAGATGAAACCGAAGATATAATTTTTTTATGGGACACCGGATAGACAATGCAATGCCGAGGGGCTTACCGTGTCCTGACGCTTAACTTAACTTAAAAGCTCCTGAGTTGTTACGGTTCAGTAAATCCGTTAATACCAGGTGCTGTATGCTCGAAATCACGAGCCCAAAAGCACGAAAAAGAAAATCTGATTTTACCTTCAACTGAAAATAATAATTGTTTTGCTGGACACAGATTTAAGACCTACAGTCTATACCGACGCATCACCAACATACTCATGTCAATTTGTAAAATTGGTTCGTAATTCGCTGAACGTTATGGAACAGAATATTTATACACTATCATATTCATTTCATATTTATTTAAAATATTTCATACATACTGTAATAACATTAAATCCAATATTTCGATAAAATAAAAACCGCAAAAAATCGTAAAATTGTAATATTTTGCCGCATTGAGAGTTCTTCTGAAGGACTCGATTGGCGTAATTTTTTGTATAACTCCGAGTCTGCATTTTCAATATTTGATATTTGGTTATATGAGTGTGCTATTTAATAGTGGATTTTATCTAGATAGTCAAATGCAAAACTGAGACAGACATAACATTTATTACACGAAACATACACAAAATAATATTAATAATCAGAAAAGAAAAATAATAAAAAATTATGAAGAGAAAAAACGGAATGAGGTACATCTTAGGTGTGTAATGTGTGTGTGTTGTGGTTGTAACTGGCCCTGGCTCAGACGTGGTGAAGCAGACGAGTTCCACAGCACTGTTCCCTGCCAGAGACTACAACAGTTAGTACGCGGCGCCTCAGACGCAAAAAAAGAAATAATAATAATAGAAAAAAATAATAGTAAAAATTAACAAAAAATACGAATGATTATTACTTAAACTACTATAAGAAATAGATAAATAAATATTTATGCTTTGCTTGTTCATGTTACTGGTCATAAAAACATGGTTTATGTATTAATACATTTTGATTTAAATAGCTACTGATGGCAAATAGTATTTGAAAGACGTCGGTACATTGTATAATATAGAAAAGAAACGCGATGTAATCTATTGTATTCAAATTTAATCACTAATGGTATCCAAAGTTCTGAAGAATGACACGAATTAAATTCATAGAAAAAGTTTGAGTATCGTAAAGATATTGAAATTGCTTCGAAAAGTCTAGTTCAAGAGTTAACTAATTGAACCGACCGTAACTTAAACTTCCTTCGGCTTATCTTACAGTTTTAAGTTTGTCACTAATTGTTCGATGTTCTACAGTTTATCTAGATTCAAAGTTTCTTATTGGGCTTGAATATTAGTTTTATCTTTATAATATTAGCTCATAATACATAATTAATAAACGTACGCTACGCCTTAATAATTCATGGCCGGAGAGAACCTCTAATCATCAGCCATGGGAGCTATGCAATGAAGTGCCAATTGGTAAGATGCCGGCCAAACGCTCTGGAGCGGTCCAAGTCACATTACTAAGGAATCCTCAAGACAAAAGGAAAAGTGTCCGCCCAAAACAGACCAGGCTATGAAGCATCATTGCAGAGGCCAGAGAAGCTGGAATGACGTGGAGTGACAATAAGAGAGCTACCCAAGACCAATCAGGCTGGTTTCCTACGCAGGATGCCTTGGGGATATATGACTTTAAGTCAAGTGAGTCACGTCTTTATTGCCATTAATATTTTGTTTTACCGCTGTCGTTTCGGTTTTTAAATAAATATTTTAATAAAACCAAATTATTTAATTAATTAATGCCTACTGCAACTTTTCTAATCCTTGGGTAGAATGCCACGCAAGACGTAAGTGGTCTAGGCATACAAAGGACAAGAAAATATGCGCAATCCCAACTTTGTCACCGTACCCACCACGCTATATCATCAGAAAGTAGCAATGCTCTAAGCATCTCTATCACTACTCCATAACTATGAATAATCTTCATAAAAATCAAACTACACCGCAATTTTGTTTACATCATTATAGAGATACATCATTTTTTTAAATAAAAGTAAGAGATGTTTATGAATTTCGTATTAAATCTATACCTTTCCATTTCTATTACGAGAAGGCTAACTCGAATTGAACTTACTTTAATACTAGCCAAATGAAATTGCATATAGTTTAGTTATAGACTTCCATAATAATGTATAATACAAATGTCATAGAATCTATATAAAGTTATTCCTTAATATATATTTATTTACTGCATAAAATTACTACAAGTTATAACAAAAGAAAGTTAGCGCAACTATCATTTTATTCGTCACAACATTAAAAATTCATTCCTAATGATTGCCTTGTACTATTGTTTGAAGAATAAAAATCAATCCTTAATAACTAAGCTTGGAGCATAATAATAAATATTGAATAACTGTCATATATTGTGTAAAATTACGAATATGTAGAACAATTTTCAAATGTCTAAGAATGGATATAATTGCTTGACCCGATAAAAATACCGACATGAATATAGAGTTAAGTTCGGTGGTGGTTGTTGAAGGGATGTTCAAATGTATGTAAAAATAAAAGTCTTTGTTTAGGTATCAAATGGCGTTAATCGTTTAAAACTTGAGCTTATAACTAACATAAAATTAGGGGCTGTGGTGTTGCGACGCGACGCTCGACTAACGAAAAACTTACTTGACTTATTGAAAGGTTCTTAAATCTAAGTGACACGTCTTATCTTACCTAAAGAATATATGTAGTCGACCTATTGAAATTGAAACGAGAATGTTATATTATAATTTATGAGTGTGGGAAAAAGGGCAAATTTTAGCTTCAAGTGTGCGATAATTGCTAACATTTTGTGTGTGTAATTTAAAAAAATAATATGTTTGGTTACATAACTGAACTGATGTTGGGTTACATAACTACCGTCAATGTAGGTTTTTTAAAACAAATAGAATAAGGCTTTTGCTTACTTTGTAAAGCTATATTTTTTTATAGAAAAGAGGGTAAACGGGCAGAAAGTTCACTGTCATGTAAGTGATACCGCCGCTCTTGAATGCAGACAAGCTAAAAGCTTATAATTATCTCTTTCTTGGTAATAATAATAACACTTTATTATCATCACAATAACAAAAAATTAAGAAAGATGAAGAACTGGCGGGGAAAAACTGGATGAATGTTGCTCAAGACAAGGAGAAATAGAAAAATATGGAGGAAGTTTTTACCCTTAAAGGGGCCATACAAAAACTAGACCACTCTCACTCACTTAAAATAATAAAAAAAACGAACTAAATAACTTAATTTTTTAAAACTTATACTAACACAACTAATACTAATATTTAGGAATGTAAAGGAACCAATTATTGTATGGATAATAATAATAATAATAAACAAAAATAAAATAAAATAAGAATAAGGATGTAAGTGGGCGGTCTGCAGTTTCTTCTACTAACTTCACTAAAACTATATCTACTTTCTTAGACAATGTTACTTTGAGATATATTCAAGGATAATAAATAGTTATTTTATTTAGAGCGACAGTGAAAATTGGCTGACATATTGGGGCTTTAGTGAAGAAAAGTTAGGACAGTTTCCTTTGAATATTTGATATGGTTCTTTATTTGTGACAACGTCCATTCTCTTGTTTGAGTTGGGTACGAACCTATCAATTTTAACATTTCATAACTTACCACAATTTATGTAACTTTCTAGTTTATTTTCATTTATAAATGAAGAATTTAGTTCATTAAACCTAAGCAAATAATTATATAGTGAGTTGTTATGTGTATATGTTTTAATATAATTTATGTGTAAAATTTGTGATGTCATGTTTTCTTGTATAGTTTATGCATTGATTTGCATTAAGAGCAGTGTTGGCCTAGTGGCTTCAGCGTGCGACTCTCATACCTGAGGTTGTAGGTTTGATCCCCGGCTGTGCACCAATGGACTTTCTTTCTATGTGCGCATTTAACATTTGCTCGAACGGTGAAGGAAAACATCGTGAGGAAACCGACATGTCTTAGACCCAAAAAGTCGACGGCGTGTGATCGGCACTGGAGGCTGATCACCTACTTGCCTATTAGATGGTAATGAAACAGATTCAAAAATCTGAGGCCAAGACCTAAAGTGGTTGTAGCGCCACTGATTATTTTTTTAATTTTATGCATACTCGCTTTAGGGGATGGTTCTTATCTCTACGCCTCTTAATCAATTTCACTATACTTTAGCAACTTGAACGAGTATTTTTGTTTTTTACATTGACAGCTTGATTCTTGAGATATTTAATATTTATAACTACAAAATGCAGAAATTAATGTGCATTTATTAAAAATATACAAATCAAGGACATCATGTCTTATGTTACTGAATCAATTTACAGGTCACGTCAGGTCATTTGTTCAACGTCGTGTCTGGCTCGGAGATCAGTCGAAAATGTTCCGTAAATGTTTACAAAACTAAATATTTTACAAAAACCTTAAAATATTTAAACGCAAGCGTATTATACGTAGTTGTATATTAAGTTTCAAATGCTTAACAGATGTGATAAAACAATCACTACACAAACAAATATACAGATTTCTGAGAGTTTTTACGGCCTTTTGAACCTAAAAGCCTACTTAGAACCCATTTAAGCTTATCAAAAACCGACTTAAGTATGTCTGTGGCTTTACGCAGCCATATCGAATATTATACTAAGTTGATGCTTAAGGGCGAAGTCAAGAATGACCTCATTGATTCTCTGGACTTTAGTTAAGCTAGTTATTATGTTACGCTTTACAAGTGTTTAGACCACGTATAAATAAAATTATTTTACTAAAGATTAACTAAATAGTTATTATGTAAAACTACTATTTATAGAGACAATATAAATATATAAAAGAAAGTCGTGTTAGTTACACCACTTATAACTCAAGATAGGCTGTACCGATGTTAGTTATCTCTTTTTTGGTGGATTCTTCTCCGCTCCGAATAGCAGAATAAGTCATAAATCGGATAAGTTATCGAATAACAATAATTAAATAATTAATTTTACGAATGCAAACAGCATGTGGTGCTATCTATTGACAAAACTACGCATCATTTTACATCGAATTCGTGTCAGTTCAAGAAATACCGATCTTGAGGTGAATGAATAGATCCATAACCAGGCTTTGATCTTGATCGGAGGCATGTGTTACCACATCAAAAAATGTTGTATATCAGCAAGTGCTTTAACATGCAGTATCGCAATATTGGCGCTAGAGAGAAGAAGCTTAATTTGTTAAATTTCCATACTTCTTTCGAAATGGCAAGCAATAAAACATTTTTAAATTTGCAAAAAAAGTTGTATTAATGTTAACCTTAATGATATCATAAAATAATTAAAGTAAACACGATATTATTAGACTGTAAGGTGGAATAAAGTTCGCCGGGTCAGCTAGTCATTATATAACTCAATTTAATATTTTTGACTCATGGTACTTTATTCACACTTTCAATAATTATAGGTTGTAACAAAAACTCGATGAAAACTAATGAATTAACCGTACACCTTAATCAAATAATATTTATCAGCACTGATCATATGCTTAAGGCGAAGTAAAGAACGACCTCATTGATTCTCTTAACATCAGTTAAAATACGCTTTAAATATTTAATAATTATAATGATTTCAATTACCATAAAATTCAAGTATTTTTTTACTCACAGACGGGAATAGCATTCTAGTTCATGCACGTGTCTTCCTATACAAAAAAAAATTGTAGTCAAAGTAATCGAACGAACTTTAAAAGCTTTTTTTTGTTTAGCTCGTAAAGTAAAAAAATGGCCCAAAACGAAGCGGTCAGTTTTCTATTAATACCAAAATCTTTCTTGTTGTTGTGTAATTGTTAGCTTACTATAGTACAGTTGAATTACTTTTATTGGATGGTCTGTGATTTCTAAGTCATATTCGGTGGCCATTTTTCTTTTAAGTCCTCTATTTTATCTTACAAAAGTCCTATTTTTGTACTTTTAAGCATGTCGGCTTTCTAGCAATGTACACCTTCTCTTTACAAGCACGTATTGTATTATGTTCTTAGAAAAATCAATTCGTAGACAACCAGAGTTTGAACGCACTAGCTCAAGTTTCAGACTGTAGCTTATATAACCGTTATTTAAGTGATTGTTTCTTAGTAAACAAATATAGTAAATTAAATTTTGATGCTATAATTTTGATTGAATCAAGAAGGGTATTGATGTATACACTAAATCAAAATTTAATAGAGCGGAACGTGTCATCGCTTAGCGTCGCTCGTAGCCCCTCTGAGGCTTAGTTAATAGACCTCTAGTAAGCCATTACTAACTAACTTTAATATGTAGTTTTGATATAGTAAGTATTATCACATTTGAAAATAAAAAATTAATAAAAAATAAAATATGTTTATTATGGAACATAAGATACATGTATCACTTATTCCACGTCATTAAATTTGAATTTGTAGGCATCCCTACTCATCGGCAAAGAAGACAAAGGGTGGTGGCCGAGAGAAAAAGCCGGCGTAAAAAACTCTCGGTACTCTTTTAAAATAGCAAATCATCAAACAACACTTATTTTAAAACAAATATCGCAAATTAATTAGAGGTAGCCTGTCTAGCACTAGTCCCAGGCCCTTTCATCAACTACATAGTCGTTGACTTTATAGTAAGCCTTTTTACACAGCTTTTCTTTATTACATTTCTTAAATTTATTGAAAGGCAGAGATAAAAGAGCCTCTGGGATTTTATTAAAGAAGAGTATCCCTTTCCCCAAAAAAAAATTACTAACTTTAGATAGTCTAGTACGGGGAAATTGCAGCCTGCGTTTGTTCCGTGTATTAACATTGTGCGTATGTTCTATTCTAGTAAACTTATCACTATTTTTGTATATATACATAATATTTTCATAAATATAATGCGAGGGAAAGGTAAGTATATTAATTTCCTTGAATTTGTCTCTAAGAGATTCCCTACATTTTAAATTATAGATTGCACGAATAGCCCTCTTCTGCAGGATGAAAATAGTTTCGACATCAGCAGCATGACCCCATAATAATAGGCCATAAGTCATTAAGCTATGAAAGTAACTAAAATAAACAAGTCTAGCTGTATCGACATCAGTCAGTGAGCGAATTATTTTAACCGCGTAGGCTGCAGAACTAAGTCTCTTCGCCAATCCGTTAATATGAGGGGACCATTGAAGTTTTGAATCCATGGTGATTCCAAGGTGATTTGGGCAAAAACAATTGTGTTTACAACCATAAGTTTGCAGATAAAACATTTATTCATAAAAGTCAATTAAAAGACTGTTTAATCTTTAAATTATAGGGTAACTCGATACAAAAATATTTAAGCGCAAATTAAAATGCCAAATTACAAGTCCTGTTTAAATATAGAGTTTGCATGCATGAAGTTTAATAACTAGTAATATATCTAGCCCATGAATATAAGACTAGTCGTGGAAAGAAATTGCAAGGGCCGCTTCCGTTTTCTTTGGATAATGTTTGTGATTAAAAACCATGATAGTTAAGCCGCTTTAGTAACTCATGTAAACGCGATTTCTTTGAAGAGCCTCAGGTTTCTACATCGTATTAATTAATCATTTAATTACGTGAAAAATATTGGTCTCTAGTTCCGGACACACACCGCTGATTTTTGGGTCGAAATGTTGGGCCCTTCTTTCACCGCGCACCGAGTTAGTGTTATTTTCATATATAATATGTTGATCGCACTACGTTAACACCCTTTATAATACGATCATTCACTTTTAACCTTTGAAACTGAATTTTATATGCTGTGAGGTCACAATAACGTCCTTATTTTCTTTGAAATACATTTTTACGGGTTTTTATGTTTCGCAAATATCCAGTAGTTTTCATTGTTTATATTAACAATACGTACATATTCTTTATTAGTGGTTACAATATTCTAATGAGTAATTTCTGCAATCATTAAGGATTATTCATTTAAACAATTAAGGCTAGTCCCTTAATTGTTTAAATGAAAATAATGGGTTAGTTTTAACTGTTAAACTTGTTAACACGTATTTTGTAATTTAAACTTTCTAGAAAATATAGCTGCCAATTTAAATCTATTATCTATATAAGACAAATTATATACTCAAGTGGTAAATCATATGAATTCATGATTATTCACATTTAAAAATATAAATTTAGTCCGTTCAATAAAATTTTTTGCGTTATTTTACCATAACATCATCTTCTAAATATATAAAACAAAGTCGTGTTAGTTACACCACTTATGACTCAAGATCGGCTGGACCGATGTTGGTTATCTCTTTTTTTGGTGGATTCTTCTCCGCTCCGAATAGCAGAATAAGTAATAAAATATCGGATAAGTTATCGAAAAAAAATTACGAATACAAACAGCATGTGGTGCCATCTGTTGAAAAATTACGCATATTAAAGAAACATACCACTCTGTTCTTGCGCCGGATAACAAAACAAAAGATGTTGTATATCAGTAAGTGCTTTAACATGCAGTATCGCAATATTGGCGCTAGAGAGAAGTGTAAAACTGTCTTTCTTTTTTCGCAATGGCAAGCAATAACACATTTCTGTATTTACAACGTTGTATTAATGTTATTACCTTAATAAAATCCTAAATTAAGTTTAACTAAAGTTAGCACGATATTATTAGACTGTTAGGCGGAACGAAGTTCGCCAGCTCCGCTAGTGTTATATAAGTAATACTAAATAAAAATGATGATTATTGCCGTAATATTTATAAACGACATTCCACGTTTTAACGTTCTATATAGGGTATTATAGTTACAAAGGTAAACGACCGAATAAGTTATTCTTAACTCAAGACGCCGTCTGCGTTGACATTATTTGCAATGTAATCAGGCACTAATATATAAAAATAATTATGTAATAAAGGATTGTAATCTGAATCATTCCTATTTATTACACGTTTATAAAAGTATTAGTATATTGACCGAGAAAAACTGGTTGATGAATTAAATTATACGATTCAGTTATATCATTAGAAAGTTGAACTCGTTGAAATAGTAGCACCAACGTGTGATTCTCATCCCTCATAGGTTCATTACCTTGCTGTTCATCAATGGACTTGCTGTCTATGTGCGCATTGTTATGGTGCACTCGCTCGTACTGTTAATGAAAGCATCGTGAGGAGACCGAAATGATTTAGGCCAAAATAAAACAGAAGGCTGTACTCTATAAGAACTTTTCTTCTGGGACCCAGACCAAAATACGTTATAGTATCATTAGTTTTATATTATAATTATCTGAACCAGATCTATTCACTACAAGCCCTATTTGACGAAATAGATCATTAGCTTCTCAGTGAATAGTTGCTCTCAATTGACGACAACATATGAACGACGTGGAGCATTTGCGGTTGAGAACTAATTGAGAGGGATAGAAATGTTAAGACATAATGAAACTACAGCCAGTGGGTTTACAATGTTCTGGACAATTATGCAATTTCTTGATATAGCATGGTACTACCATATTGATTTTGAATAAAGTTTTTGGTTGAAGAGATGCTGGTTTTCCAGTATTTTAAAGTACCAATTGGAACATGGGGTTGACAAAAATGTGTAAGTATTGTTAACTTGATTTTTAAGTTAATTTGTTACTGTTATAAATCTGTATTAAATTTATACGTAATTTTCGTAATTTAAACTCATGTAAACGCTTTCAATGTTCAACTTTAAACAAACGATTTGTAGTAAATTGTAGCTAAGGCTACGAGAATCTACGAGAAGCTACGATGTGTAGCGTGGTAATTATTTATTGTAGCTTATTGGTAATAAGCTAAGCAATGACTGATTTTGTGCGATCATTTAAAAGTCTTTTATGAAGCTTTTGGCGTCCGTATCGAGGCTTAATTGTAATTATTTAGCATATTTAGATTATCTGGGGACTGTTTGTCTTAATATCTATAAACATAAATGCTATATTTGTTGAAAGAAAACTAGTACTACTACTAAAAAAACAATATAACTAAAACTGTTATTGAATTTACTTAAATTGTTTTTTAACAATAATAAAACTTTGTTTGTTTTAAATATAAAACCTGCATTAAATAGTTCGGAATCATTTTTAATTTACTTAAGAATAAAGGTCGAACTTTTAATATTTATTAACAATGCTTAATAAACTGAACTACATATAATAAACTGAGCGGCTCCTTCAACTAATCATACAAGGCAAAGTGGCAGGTAGAAGGAGACCTGGCTGCAGACGCTTGGTTAAAAAACCTTAGACAATGATTTGGCCAAAGCACCAACTCCTCGTTTAGAAGCGCGACATCCAAAATTAAACTATCCGTGATGATCGCCAATCATCGCTAGAAGATGAAACTATGAGAAAAAGACGAATTAACTAATTTAAACTTTGACTAAATTTTGACTAATTGTACAAGAACTTCTATGTAATAGGATATTGGCTTAGTATATTATTAAATAGAGGATTAAGAAGTACCCCTGCAGGCAGGTTGAAAAATGTGCATTGATAACTTTCATGTCGTAATATAACGAAATTCATATAAATTGGTGTAGTATTACTTGTCCAATCAACCCACAAGGTCGTATTTGATGGCATAAACGCAAATCCTTAGAAGCGTACTTCTTTTTAACTTTATAGCAAAGTACCTAACATTATAAGCCCATTGACAACGCAGGATGGAGTACCTTGAGCTCGACATTACTGGATCGAGTGACCTGCTCGTGGATCGAGGACATTAAATGTTTCTCGTTTCAGAAGCTATTACATATTTTAGGTCGCAGAACCAGTAGATTGAGTTATATCTGAATATATTTTATCTATTATAAAGAAAAAAATATAATATAAATTCATAATAAGAAAAATTTGAGTTTGTATAAAAAGACTCTGAAGTAATCGATTTCACAAACTCATGTTTTTTGTGTTGATTTTGGTCGTGTTTGTTCTTTATTTAAAAAAAACAAATAAGTTTTATAAAAATAAGATTTGTTCATCTACAAATAACTTCCATTTAGAATTTGTCACATCAAAACCAATTTCCACATTTATATTTTCTATATTTAGACCTGCACTGTATTCAGTTACATACTAAAATATTCTTAAATGTGCTTATATATTATGTATACTAAATCATACCTTTTATCAATAAGCTCAAAATAATAATGAAATACATCCTTAAATTTTTCACACTATCTGATCACATATCACACAGTTACACAGAACACGCGCTAATAAGTATGCGTACACGATAATATATTAATCTCATAGATACGTCTTTCTCCATGGAGAGCGCGCGCACGACTGCCGGCTAATGCTTATTCTGCCCCGCACCCGGCCGAGGTCACAAAGGCTTTTTACATTTTCATGATCTTATGCTTACAGTCTAAGCTACGTTTCTTTGTGTTTCATCAAGCTTTTGAATACCTCATTGCTCAATACATCATTAGGGGTTATTAAATTTTATTGAATAAGAAATATAACTAATTTCTAATACTGTATTACAGTGATTTATATTGTTCTGGATGTCTGCAACTTAAGTATAATTTTATAAAATTATAATTTTTATAATATAATAATAATACTAATGAAGCCCGTTTATTACAAATCTTTAAAAATGTTGACAATATGAGATTTGTTATTTTTATCTTTTACTTGATTTTTGATATCCTCACTTTCTTCAGTACCATTTATCGGAACACCGTCACGGGTAAAAACCTTCTCCAGTATTTTCAAAAAAATTCTATTTTTTTTTATAGAACAGGGGATACCTGATGTTAAGTGATACCGCCGCCCATTGACACTCCCAATGCCAGAGGGCTCGCGAGTGCGTTGCCGGCCTTTTAAGAATTGGTACGCTCTTTTCTTGAAGGACCCTAAGTACCCTATACGTGTCTTTCTTTCTCCATTCGCTTCCAACTAACGTCTATATCTTGTTCTCTTCTATATCCACCTTTTTATATCTTCTCCTTCTTTCCCATGGTGTTTTTATTAAATTATATTTTTACGATTTCATAAAACAGCCTTGCTAGGTTATTTAAATGATCTTTTCAATAACCTACTTTCTCCCAAACACTTCATATTATAAAGGTTTTTGTTTTCATACATAGTTGCAATGAACTTCTAAGCTTCTTTCTTTATTTTAGCCTGGTTTTTTAATCAACTGATGAATATGATCAAAAAGCTATATCGTTGTGTTTACATTAATTTTTCACAGTAAGCGTACAAAAAATAGTCGCGCTACAACATTTAAGAGGATAAGGTTTCAAAACTTCAATTCGGAGTCCACATTTATACAATACATGGAATTTAAGACAAATTTTTGACTGCAATTATTATTTATATAAAAAAAATTAAAAATAAATTAGTGGCCCTACAACCTGTTTAGGTCTTGGCCTCAGATTTTTAAATCTGTTTCATGATTATTAATGTAGGCAAGTATGTGATCAGCCGCCTCCAGTGCCTGACACACGCCGTCGACTTTTTTCATTTAAGCTTTACTTTAATTTCACATTTAAGCTAGCTAAGGAAGAATGCTTTTTAACTGTTCTAAAAATAGACAAAATTAATTAATCTTGGATTGTTGATGTTTGTGTTTAAGTGTTGTATTTATCATCTGTTGTTTCTTTAATTGTCGAGTTTATTCATATCAATGCAAGAATTTGCGGTTCAAGAAACCGTCTAACTTCACACATTCAGGAAGTATGTTAATAACTTAATTCAATTCGTTCTGCAACTACAAATATAAACTGCAAATGTTTTCGTAAAATATAATTTATTTTAAAATAGCTAACATCTTCATATACCCCCCTAGATTTTTTATACGTATAATATGTAATCTTAGCGGACCCGACTGCTATATGTTATACTCCGAAACGGCTCGACCGATTCTTATGAAATTTTATATGCATATTCAGTAAGTCTAAGAATCGGCTACTATCTATATTTCAAACCCTTAAGTCCACCCCAAAAAAACATTTTTTTAATTTTTAGAATTTTTTTGTTGTTTTTATTTTGTATGATACAGCATACAAAAATACATACAACCCTTAATTTTCCCTTCTACGATCAACCCCTTTTTTATTATAGTTATTTTTATTGAACTAAAGCAATGTTTCTTGGAAATAATATACATAGGTATGTATATATTTAACATTTCGGCAATTGAAATAGACTGAGACACACCCAAAAGTTTCATAACATATACAATTCAAAAGATTTTCCGTAGCACAGATTGTAACACACTCATTTTCCTTACAAAGTTACAGATTCCATTTGAAGAGATATCATAAAGCCATAAACATACAGTTCCCAAACCCGGGTTAGCGTGAACGGTCGATTATGAATTTGGCACTATACGTGATCCTTTTTTCATCACGTCATCAATATACCGAATGAGATACGTGTTATTGTTTGTTAGGTGAAGCGTGTATTCAGTGATTTGAAAGCATTTTATATAAGCTATAATAAATAATAATTTAGTTTTCTTATAACTCAAACTCAAAATAACTTTAATCATATAGGTACCTTAGTACACTTTTAAGGTCAACAGAAAAGATGTTAAATTGTTTCTAAATTTACATTTACTACCAGTTCGCAAGTCAAGGGTGTAGAGCAGGCAAGAATAACTGGCAAGAAACTCTCCGCCTGTCTTTAATCGCCAAGTTTTGAGTCATACAAATTGTTTGAACTAGAGCAAATCGATTCCAAGGATTACTTTAAAAACATATTATAAGGACATCAATATATGACTGTAAAGCGGCTTGCCTTTGACCTTTGACCCAACACGACGGCGTGTGCCAGGCACATGTGGCTGATCACCTACTTGCCTATAAGACAAATGATCATTAAACAGATTCAGAAATCTGAGGCCCAGACCTAATAAGGTTATAGTGCCACTGATTAATTTGATTTATTTATAAAAACATTAGGTACTGAAAGGTATCTTAACCACCAGTTTCTACTATTATTTATACAGGGCTATCTTAGTATCACCAGATTTTTTGAAGAGCATCTCGCTTCATGATAACATATCTAATATTATTGGATAAATAATAGTTATTTTGATTCATAACTTTAACTACCATAGATGCGTTTAATTCAGAGTTCTAACCTTTATAAAACGAGGCAAAACAACTAAGCAAGAAAAAAGTTCTAAGGCAGAATCTAGTAATAATTGTTAATAAGAAGAGGTAAATTAAAACAAATGGGTAAATTACAGTAAAACTTGTGATAGGTTTGATTATATCTTTCTTTTTATTTCCTTAACAATATTTATATATTACAATAAAAAATTCACAAAGCAGTGATTCTGCTAAATATGTATGAGTAAGTTACATAATTTATTTTAAAGCCACATTTAGATCTATTTATATTTCCCAGGTAATTAAAAGAAAGCTCTTCAATACTTGTACTAACATAATATGGATCTCAAAATTGGGCGCCCACTAAAGCGCAGCATACAAAGCTACAGGTGTGTCAAAGATCAATTGAACGATGTATGATAGGGAAGAAAATAATAGACAAAATAAAGAATACAGCTTTAAGAAAAACAACTAAGGTAACAGATGATACAATAAAAAATAAATAAACTAAAGTGGAAATGAGCGGGGCACATGGCGAGAGGAACAGAAAAATAGATCAAAAAAAGTACTAAACTGGTGCCCAAAGTACAGCAAATGAAAAAGAGAGTGACAACTTAGAAGGTGGATAGACCAAATTAAAGAAACAGCAGGTGGTACATGGCAGAGAGTGGCACATTGCAGAGAGGATTGGCGGGATTTGGAGGAGGCCTTTGCCAAAAAAAGGGCACACAGATACATTAAAAGAAGATTGAAATAGAAAAGTGTTTAAGTGTAAATGTATCTAAATAATTATCTGTATGTATTATATTTCCCACGATTTGACACCAATTAGCATTTGACATTCCAACTTTTGAAACGTCATCTAAATTGACAGTTGACTATAATTTTTGACATATGAAAGATGGTCATTAAATGATCTATATTAAAATCGCACAGCCTATTATAATATCTGTAGACATTTATTGAAATATGCTTTAGTTTTTGACGATTAGTGACTTCTCTATATTTTGTGTCGTGTAGACTTAATAGAAAGTAACAGGTTCCAATAACAATTTATAACAATAAAGTACTATTATTGGTACGCCGGGAATGGAACCCGAGATAAACGTGCTAATTCAATACTGAGCCGGCAAATTCAATAATACGATCTCATTTACTAGAATGACGCAAAATATACAAAATCGAACGTAAAAGATACAGCTCTTTTATTGGAGGGAATGAATAATATCAAAATTATTATGAGGCCAATAACTTTTGATCAATAGAGCGCTTTACGAACCTCGCTTTTACAGAAAGCTTCACATTGACGCGCTGAATAAAACTCTGTATCGCTGTAATATTCATAATTATTCTTGGTATATTCCAGTAACTCATTTCTTTTACGTTTCTCTTTATGAACTTTTGAACTGGAGGACAAACATAGGGTATTATTGCGGTCTTGATTTGTAATTAAAAATGCGTGCGTACAAAGTACATATGTCAGAAGTGAAACTTGTTTGGCAAACTAATTTATTACGTATTGTTCATATTTGTACAAATCTAAAACTTTAGATATCAGAGACTTAGAGGGAGTAAAACAGGAAGATATGTTAGGAATTTAATGAATTTAACTGTCATTAAAATTTAAAACAAGTCGAAAATTATTACAAATTATAAATTATTTAAAAAATTATTAAAATTTATTTGTTCGATAATAAAATCACATGGCATTTTAATTTACAATTCGTCATTTGAAATTTTAATAAATTATTTTGCATAAAATATAAAATGCTAATATTTCATAAACTCTCTACGAAATTTTAATTTTAAAAATAGAATTTCTATAAGGTAATTCGCCCTTCTCACTCTCTCTCAATCGGTATCAATCGCTCTCTCCCTTTTCTTGGACAAAAACGCTGCACATCTTCGTGATACTAATATTATTATTATTGCGTTTCATCCGTAAAAAATTAACCTCACGCGCCTAAAGAAGTTTCACTTCAAAAGTATTCTATAGTATATATTTCGATATCAAATTAGTGACTATCTATTTATACTTTGGACATAAAAAGCCTTCATTGCCAATAGAGAGGTCATTTTTCTCGCCGCGCTCAACGACATCATATTCTATTGCCTCTGTCAATGTTCCAGCCATTTTGAAGCCAGACATCGATGTCAAGCCGACATATGGGTTTTCTTTGATCCCTTCGAGGATGGGACGGGCTTTTGTATGGGATGCTACTTTTGGACACGTTAGCCCCGTCTCACCTCGCTCGGACAAGCATAAAGTTGGCGCAGCCGCCGAGCAAGCGGAAAATAATAAAGGGCTCAAATATAAGTCTTTCCTCCAACTTTGATTTTGTTCCCTTTGGAGTAGAGATTCTTGGACCGTAAGGTTGAAGTGCACAGGCACTAATTACAATATTAGGTTGTTGGAAATAAATTATGTTTATACTTTGGTAATATTTAAAGAAAACACTTTTTTACCGGATTGAAGTTATGTATTATTATAAATTTACAATTATTTTGCATAAATTAAAAATTTTCCGACGTTTCGCGTGCTTTACAGCGTGCGTGGTCACGGCGACTGAAGACAAAAGTTGTTGAATGTCAAAAAGTATCACAGTTTCACAGACAAGTTATGTCAGTATGTGTAAGTTTTAAAGATATCCTACACTGTATATGATAGTAGGCTCTCAGCATATCTCTCTATAATTTATATAGTTGTTTATTGTAAGTTTATTATTAGTTTTTATTATTCCTCATTTGTTATTATTATGTAATCCTAGGCCATAGATTATTTTTCTTTAAAGACTTACCTTTTCTGGCAGACGACATTGATTTTATTTTGTGTTTAATTTGGTAATTTCGCGACCAAGTAAATACATTTAAACTGGGGTTCAAAGTTTTCAAGGTTAAAATCCCACATACCTATGTATTTGGATCGTTTTTCTTATTACAAATTAAAATATTTATTTCTCACTAAGGACATAACATTTACTTACTAGAGAAAATATACTAATACATACATTACGCTTATTAATTAATAGTATATTGCAATTGTAAAGTACAACAGCAGGCAAGACTTATTAGATAAAAATACACCAACAAGAGATTTTTATCGCCTATAACGGGACCAAGAAGTGCAACACTTGATATGCCATACATTATAAATACACCATGTGAAAACGAGCAGTATTGGCTTCAGCGTGCTCTCTCCTCCCTCAGGCCGTAGTTTCGACTCCTGGCTGTGCACCAATGGACTTACTTTCTATGTGCGCATTTAACATTCGTTCGAACGTTGAAGGAAACATCGTGAAACCGGCTTGCCTAAACCCAAAAATGCGACGGCACAGGAGATAACCTTCTTGCCTATTAGATTGACAAATGATCATGAAACAGATACAGAAATATGAGGCTCCAAGGAAGGTTGTAGTGCCACTGATTTATTTTATTTTTTAAGAAAAAACTACACATTTATAACATGTTATAAAAACTCGAGAGATAAGAAATGGTTTTTCTACGTTGATTTACTCAACTATACTCGCGATATTCTCGACAAAACCTCTAGATGCGATCGTAAATCGTTTTGGTTGACATAATAGCGTGAAGGGAACGGCCTGGATTTATGCACGTTTGATTTGCAGAAAGGTGAGGGCTGTCATATTCGTACCTTATCACTGAATTATTACACTGTATTGGAGAATTCCATATGGCTAAGAGCATTATACTATTATTCTCAAAACTCGGAATAAATTTACTTTAGGTTTAAACTATTCCTGTCTTCTTTTTTTCTCAAATACCGAAAAAGGTAAGGTATATTAAAAATATCTTCGTTCTTTTATCTTATAACCTGGTCTATAATTTAAAAAGAAACGTGTGAGTACTTATGTACACGCGTTAGAAGTTATACTTCTTTGGCGTAACAAGATAAAAAAGTCTTTTAAATTTTTTATCTTTCGCCTTATTCTACGTTTGTAGAAAAAACGACACTAACAATAGAAAAAAATTTACTCTCATCATTTTTCCCTAACGCCCAAAAGAATTAACTCCAAAAAAACTCAAAATGTTGACTATAGTTAACTTCAGGGTGTCGGTTTTTTGTGACGGTGTGCGCGCGCATCGTAAATATTTACTCTCATATTTTTTCGCTAACGCGCCAAAAAAAGTATAACTTCAATAATAATAATAAAATCCCGTTTAATTTCCAATCATTGCAAAAGTAGAATATACAGCTTAGATTTGTTATATACATTTTCTTGTTATCCTGATATCCTAGCTTCCTTCAGTGCCGTTGATCGGAACCCCTTCACGGCCTCCTCAAGCTTTTCCAAATGTCTCTGTCCATAGCATTCTTTCTCCATTAATTTCCTCCCAACGCTTCTATTTCTTCTCTCCACCTGTTTTGGGGCGCCTTTTCTTCTTCTTTTCTTTGTACCTTTACTTTTCCATTCCCTGGTCTAACATAAGTCTTTGTTTATTAGTAAGGCGTTTACATACACTATTATTTTTTATCTTGTTATCACGATTGTCTCTTGACTGAGGCACCACAGATCATTAGGTTATTTAAGATTATTACTAAAAGAAAGCCAAAAGGTCCCATACGATGTTTATTTATTCAATAATTATAGCAATGATAAGGGTTACCAAAATTTAGTAATTATCAATAGTGAAATGGAATAGGCGTGTTACAAACGTATTTTTATAATAAACTACAGTTTTAAATTAATTATTTTATAAGAAAGGGGGATAATAGAGAGGGACGTTGGCCGTTATTAAAACCACAAAGTGGGTCGTGAGTGCGCTGTTTGCCTTTCACGTTTAGACAGTCTTAAATGACAGAACCGATAGCAGAGACTAAGAAATATTATAGAAATATAATCTACCACAAGCTTGTCTAAATATTTATTAAATGAATAATATTCATTACGAATATTTATTTATCCGTAACGTAATTATCAGTGATAATGACGAATAACTTTTGATTTTATTAGTAATCATAGCATATATTTACAATTTTCTTACATAGTTAAATAATTAAAAATTAATAAAAAGAAAATTAAAACATATTTAAAAAGTTTGGACCCTGTGGCAGTGTACCTTTAACGATGGCAGCATTTCCTCGCTGTATTGCGATATTTATTCGTTGAGCGAGGAAAGCACCAGCTCTGGGGCCACCGGTACTACGAGTATGTACCAGGTTATAGAAAGGATAAATGTGAAAATAACAAGTGAACTAAAGAAGGCGCAGCGCTAACCAGATCCATGCAACTTCCTTACAATCGAGTAGCCCGCATTATCGCAGCACACAACTCACTCACTCTTTGTATTGAAGAAGTCGGATGGTCGCGAATATACAATGTAAATACATACGTAGGAATAAAGAAAATAATAAAAGAAAATAATCAACACAGCAAGGCTGAAACGACTCTCTCGTCTCTATGGAGTTACTGAAAAGGTCCACCGAGTCATTGTTCATCACAGTTTTATTGTTAATCTGACACATGTGGAACGAATAAGCCAAACCCACCACTGCGACTTGTGATGAAAATAACTCAATACTGAAGTTGCAATCAAAGTCGCTATTGAATAATGGTTTTTACTTCTAGTAGAGAACCTACAATATGCCAAGATAAGCAAGGATTTAAAGGAAAACTAAATAAACTCCATCGCCTTTAATGGTTTCATTTGGAGCAGTCAACTGATAGCCTGCATTCCCGTATACTTAGCGAGGTATTTGTACCACTTTGAAGTGAAGTTGGCCGCGACCCAAACTGATGATATTATTTTATATTATAATGTTACATTTGTAGATATTACTTGGACGATTATGGGCTCATATCTTCGGTGAAATAGGATCTTTGTAGTCGAGTTCCTTTGTTCGGAATATTCTTTGTTTGACTCGAACATTTTGCTAACATCACGATATTGGATTGAACAGGATTCCTAGTTGTATCCTTTCTTATTGGTTCTGCGTGCTGGTAAAAGGCTGTATGATTTTACAAACAGTGCCACATGATATCACAGGTGTATATCAACGCTCTTGCAAGCCCTCTAAAGTTATCCCTAATAAAATATAAAAAAAATTGAGGATCACGATTTAAGGTTCTTTTTATACTTTACTATGTTACCCCCGCCACAACCCAAATTCTATAAAGTAAAAAATTTTTTAATATTAGAACGTAATGTACAATTGATTTAGAGAGCAAAAACTCTCCGCCACTCTTTTTAATCGCCATTTTTTTTACACAACGTTTGTAAGGAGCTGCAACCATTACACCATGTTCCACATGGCATATCAAGTAATTAATAATAATAACATAAATTAAAAAAAAAACAAAGACTGGTCCTCTATCAGCAGGAGGCATGGTGAAATAGGAGCTCGCACTCGTGGGAACAACACGCAAACACATAGTCGAAATAACCAACATCACCGCACGAATTCAAGTACGACCAGTCACCACAAGCAGCACCCGTTTACGAGCATGACGCATGGCCAGCCATCGGCCCCCTCACCATATTTTAGGGAGAGAGACAACCCGACGCATGGACGCCGCCACAAGCCCCTAGCCCCTGGTCCTGGTCTATAGTCTCTGGTCGTTCTTACATGTTCAAAAAAACTTTCAGCTTTTACAAAATAACGAAGGTCTAGCCGTTGTGGGCTTTTGTTCTAGAAGGAGTCATACTAATTGTACGATTGTACAAAATATATAATATAGTTTTTCACGCACTGTAAGAAAAATAAAAGACAAGAAAAAAAATCTTTCTTAAACATTGATGAAGAATTTTATTTAATATTAATCTAATATGCTAAAAACACGTGGAATATATAAATCTCTCCTTCTTAAAGTCAGTTTAACTAAGTTTCCGATTAGCAATTCTGAAATTAATTACAATTACTTCAAGCACATAAAAGAGTACTAAATTATTCATTTATTGTTAGTAATACAGAAGTCCTATAATGAAAGCCACTACCGCAAATTTACGTGAATTTATTAAATGTTAATTGAGAGAGCGATGCAGGAATTTTATGGAAGCATTATAAAAATATTATTTGGTTAATAAAATAAAGTTAATGCCAGACAAATTTTTAATAATAAGATTGTTATAAAATGCCTAAAGATTTTTCTAATTGTAAAAGTTAATTAAAGCGATATTAATTCAAAGTAAGTTTTCGAAGATTTTAGTAATTAATATTTCTTGAATTTATTAATTTCTACTTAATTCTATGACGTCTCAAAGGTCAAATGCCAGCCATATTTTAACGTAATATTATTCTACTTTTCTTGTTAACCGATTTAAAAAAGGATGTCTCAATTTGACTTGACTTGTTTGAAATTCGATGATTTTTGAGTGTCTATTTAGTCTCTAAAGAGATGGTTCTTAAACCAGTTGGAATGTTGGAAAAACTTGTGCAGAACATTAAACAACTGAAATTTGCGAACCGCAACGTTAGGGAGTGGTACGGGTTTTGCCTCTGCGGAAGAGTCGCTGCATCTGCCACAAGACAAGACACTCCAGTAATGGATAGGCACTAAAAGAAGAAGAATTTAGTTTTCCAAGCACGTGTCTCTTCTTCTTTCTTCACATCTTCAACATCTTACACACGTACCTATGCGTGTTTGTAGGTTTGTTCACTAGTACCTCGGAGGCTAAAATTTATACCGAGATTATATTTTTTTTCTTAATTTTGTAATAATCGAACTTGGGAATTACATTAAAATGCCTTTAGCATTTTATGGGATATATGTATGTTTGCACTTCGAAGGGGCATTCATAATAATATATAAGAAAATCATGCTTTCAGATCATCACGTTCTTTTAAGTCAGTTTCATTTTTGTAAACACTTTCATATGGAGTCAATCTACTGTACTTTAACCTAATGTTTTAAATTGTTTTAGTCTTTTCCTTTTTTAAAAGGGTTTAAAAAATTTCTCCCCCAAAATTTTTTTCTCATTTAAAAAAAATCCCTCTCTTTTCTTTTAAAAAATTTTTAACTAAACCCCCCCCCCCCCCCCCCTGTTGGGGGGGGTTGGCCCGTCGAGAAAAATCTCTTTTTTTTTTTTTTTTTTTTTTTTTTTTGCAAAAAAAAAGGGAATTTTTTTTTTATTATTAACTTTTTTCCCCTTTTTCCTTTTTTTTTTTTTTTTATTTTTTTTTTTTTTTTTTGTTTATAACAAAAAAAACCCCCCCCCCCCCCCCCCCCCCCCCCCCTTTTTCCCCTTCCCCCCCCCATCTATTTATTATCTTCCCCCCCCCCTTTTTTTCTTTTGGTTGTTTGGGGTTTCCCCCCCCCCCCCCCCCCCCCCCCCCCCCCCCCCCCCCCCCCCCCCCCCCCCCCCCCCCCCCCCCCCCCCCCCCCCCCTTTTTTTCCCCTCTTTTTTTTTTTTTTCCCCCCCCCCCCCCGCCGGGGGGGGGGGGGGGGGGGGCCCCCCCCCCCCCCCCCCCCCCGCCCCCCCCCCCCCCTTCCCCCCCCCCCCCCCCCCCCCCCCCCCCCCCCCCCCCCCCCCCCCCCCCCCCCCCCCCCCCCCCCCCCCCCCCCCCCCCCCCCCCCCCCTTTTCCCCCCCCCCCCCCCCCCCCCCCCCCCCCCCCCCCCCCTTTTTTTCTTTTTTTTTTTTTTTTTTTTTTTTTTTTTTTTTTTTTTTTTTTTTTTTTTTTTTTTTTTTTTTTCTTTTTTTTTTTTTTTTTTTTTTTTTTCCCCCCCCCCCCCCCCCCCCCCCCCCCCCCCCCCCCCCCCCCCCCCCCCCCCCCCCCCCCCCCCCCCCCCCCCCCCCCCCCCCCCCCCCCCCCCCCCCCCCCCCCCCCCCCCCCCCCCTCCCCCCCCCCCCCCCCCTTTCCCCCCCCCCCCCCCCCCCCCCTTCCCTTTTTTTCCCTTTCCAATTTTTTTTTTTTTTTCCCCCCCCCCCCCCCTCCCCCCCCCCCCCCCCCCCCCCCCCCCCCCCCCCCCTTTTAATTTCCCCAATAAATACCCCCCAAATTTTTCCCCCCCCTCCCCCTTTTTTTTTCCCCCCCCCCCCCCCCCCCCCCCCCCCCCCCCCCCCCCCCCCCCCCCCCCCCCCCCCCCTTTTCCCCCCCCCCCCCCCCCTTTTTTTTTTTCCCCCCCCCCCCCCCCCCCTTCCCTTCCCTTTTTCCCCCCCTTTTAAAAAATTTGACATTTAATTCTACGAGTCAAGGCCAGCAATTGAAATATAAAATTTTATTATTTAATACAGTAAAAATCGGTTTTTAAAAATTCATTGTAGGTATAACATACTTTATTTTATTCAATCTCTGTACTCATGATAAAATATATTTAGTAGGCAATTAACAATGAAGCCTTGTTCACGACTAGAAAAGCACGACAGGCTAATGACATTAGCGCTAAGTCGTCTGCTAGCCTTAATTCGCTTTTTTATTTAAAAAGGAAAAAGGATATTTATTATATGAAACAAACAACACCAAAGAATTTTTTCCTTAGAAAATGAATCATAAAGAATTTGAATTGAAATAAAATATTGTTTGACAACGTTTATAGTAGTCAAGTCAAATTTGATATTTAATTTTTGTATAGATTATTCCCATATTCATAAAAAATATTGGTATCTTTATTGCAACGCGAACATTGGTTCAAAATGATACGTGGAAATATTGTTCTATACTTATTTTTTTAATCGTTTATTTGCAGTACACAAATATACAATATATAAAATTTTCTTAACCTACATAGTAATAAGAATAATAATTAATAATTAATGAATAGAAAATTAAAAAAAAAAAGTTTGTAAGTTTTTATATTTTTAAATTTTCGTATTTCATAGAGAAGTAGGGAGGGGTATGACGGGTCTGGGCGTTACTGCATACGATGTTTTGCATTTTCTGAGAAGATTTACTATGGTAATATATATATATTTTTTTACCATAGGAAAGTAGAGATTTCAAAAAACTGAAAGCACACCAACTTTTTGAAAAAAACTGAAATTTTGACGTCAGAATTTTCGATTGAAAATTAGGGTGTTTTTTCGATATTAATTCAAAATAAGGTGAAAAAATAAATATTTTTAATCAAATAAATTACAGTATATTTGGGACATAATAAGGTAAGTTTTCACCAAATTTCGTTAAAAAAAAAAGAAATTTGTAAAAGATAAAAATTAAAAACCAAAAACTTGGTTTTTTGAATTTTTTCACATAAATTTTGAGGTTATGTGAAAAATGTGTGAAAACAAAAGTTTTAGATCTTTTTATTACCTACAACTTTGCCATTTAATTTTCTTCGATAGGACTTTTAGTTTTGCCGGAAATCGAGATAAACCGTTTTTTACCCTTAAAACCAAAAGTCTAGACTCACTGTAGCCTATTTTAATTTTTAAAATAAACAAATAAGGCATAAATTTCAATCTAGAAGAACTCCACTTCCCCTAACAGCGATGCTATTTATTAATCATGAGTAAATACCTGCCTCTTTCTAAATTCCCCAGACAATAATCGCGTAGCATCAAATGAATTATGAAATTTTATATTCAGGGAATCCTTATTTGAGGTGGGAATGATTTATTCGTCTATATAACGCACTGAGTCGGCTTGAATGGCATTATGTTGACACCTTATGAACTCCTTTATTTGTATTTGATTTATGTACGTATATACCGCTAGTCATTTAAGTGAGGTATGGCAGGTAGTTTATCACTTAAATTATATTAAATTATATTTAAATTAAATATGTTATTATTTCGAAAAAAAGGATTTTGTGGTTTTATGAAACCACGGTAAAAGTGAAACTTTTTTTCACATTATAGACATTTAACGAAAAATTTTTTGACTTTAATTATATCTCCCACCTTCTTTCTTATTAATCCTTGATGAGGTTCAACACACGTCCTCAGGTTTGACTATACCAAAACCGCTCACTCACTGTTAATACTATTTTGTTATATTGTATATAAAATACTATGGAAAAATGTTTTTTTTAAATACAAAATTTAGTTTTTTTAACGTTGTAGAACCTTAATTTAAGCCCTACATAACTAATAAATAGCACATTCAACATTATTCTATGCAATAAAACGTCATTTCAAACATAACCTCATTTCGTACGTTTATTTATGATTGCTCATACATAATTTCAAGGAAGGATAAATACTCATGGGATTACAAAAACAAATCGTTTGATATGATGTTATATCATGCAAATTTGAGGGCTCAAAGCCTTTGTTTTAAAAATAATTGAGATTGTCACCTATTGTTTGTCACTAATTTGTTTTTTTTTATTAAAATCTGCTTTCTTGCAGTTGCGGGATACACACATATACATATACATAGGAAATATACATTAAATGCTTCTAATATTACATTTACTGCCAGTTCCCAAATCAAGGGCGTAGAACGGAAGAGAAGTACTGGCAATAAACTTGGTAATATTCCATTCTAACGATGTTTCCCTGTATTGTTTATTAAAGCATAGCCGGGGAACTCACAATTGAAAATTGCCTGCTTAACATCCTAAAACAATTTCATATAAAGAGGCCATGCGGACCGCATCTTGCAAGTCCTGCCATCTCTAGGGACATATGAAGCAAGCACATTTCTACGTGTTTCAGCGCTCATTTTCCTTATCAGACAAGATAATCGCTCCGCCTACCAAACAAATTTTTTCGGATAGGGGGACAAACGATAGGACATAAAGTCATCACTGTTCATGAACACCCATTTTAGAGGATGCATTTTTGATGAGGAGTATACTCTTTTAAAGTATTGTAGATCGTATCTCCAAGGGAAGACCTCAACCGGGAGTTGATTTCACAGTTCGCTAGTGGTTCGATAGGCTTCCAGCGATAATTTTTTTATCATCCGGGATTCGCATCTAAGAACGCGACCCAAGACTGCGTATCAATACATCACGGTACAAGAAAACCAGGTAATAGAATACCAGGTAATAGAATTAATTACTTATACACAAAGTAAACAAAAGGCTATGTTCGCTTTAGAAAATTTGAAAGCTTTTGTTCGAGAAGCTTTAATTACCACCAAAAGCGTCGCCTCAGTCATTATAGATGCCGTGACGTTAGCTATAAACCAGGAAAATGCTTTATGCAAATTATTTTGTGGCGGTGCTATTAGTAATAATCGTATAAGTCGGAAAACGTGAGTAAATATAGGCACCTGCTGCTCGTATTGTACGAAGTATGTGCGATATATGTAAAACGCCGGCACGCTAACATTTCCTAAGTAATGAAGTCTTAAGCCGAGTTCCAAATTCAAATTAACAGTCGTAATTGCTACGGATTGTCTATAGAAAATGTAACAGCTATTTTTTGTTTGGGCTTTTTAATTGATTGAGGAAATATATATACTCAAACTCAAACTCAAATATCTTTATTCAAGTAGGTAACCAAGTACACTTTTGAATCGTCAGTTAAATTAATCGTAAATTTACATTTACTACCAGTTCGCAAGTCAAGGGCGTAGAGCGGGTAAGAAGAACTGGCAAGAAACTTTCCGCCACTCTTTTTAATCGCCAAGTATTGTCATACAAATTGTTTGAACTGGACAATTCAATCCCAAGGATTAGGATCATTTAAGTAGTCCTCAAATTTATAAAAAGCTTTGTTGATTAATTTTCGTTTAACGAGGGCTTTGAATTTATTTAGTGATAATTCTCTAATTTCGCTTGGGAGCTTGTTTAAAACGAATACAATTTCCATATAAGGAGTGGTTTATCTTTTGGAGCCTGGTTGGTCGTACACTCAAATTAGTTCTATTTCGCGTATTATACTGGTGAAAGTCACCATTTGTTTTAAAATCGTTTATATTTTTTGGACATACAACAAGGCTTCAAGAATATATTGACCAGATAGTGTCATATATCATATATACTCATGGAGCGAGTTTGCTTATCTTGCCGAAGCCGCGTACAAATTATTTGAAGAAGTGTATGAGGGTGTGCAATTATTTAATCAATTACCGTCTAAAATTCGTAATATTAGCGTGTTTTACCAATTTAAAAGGGCATTTAAGATATCAGAATGAGCCTTGTAGACTAAAATTGGGATTGCTGATGGCGACGCGTATCTCGTGAATATATGTTAAGTTTCTCATGTAAATAAAATACATTCTTTTTTTTCTAATGAGCAATAAAGTTATTTACATATTAAATATTAATGACCGCTAATATTTGATAATATTTAAAACAAATCACTTTAAGAAATATATTTTCCAACATAATTAAAGTCTAAGTAAATATTGCACATTACAAATACTGTGTTATGCTTGATTCTTATCTATTTTAGATAACATTTATAGGTAAGTATTTAATCTTCCGGTGCAAGCTCAGACAATTATAGTTACGATACCAATCGATCGGCCGGACGTTATGTACGCGTTATTACCAACTAGCCTCGCCAGGACTACGTTACAGAAGTATATTTTGTATAATATATTGATGTGAGCATAAAACGACATCATGTTATGATTATAAACAATAATTAATTTGAAATTTAAATATACGAGTATATCTATATAGATTCTTTTTAAATTATTTATGGTTTTTTTAGTTAAAGCCTTTTTCTCTAGTTAAAGCTGTTTCAATGTTAATCTATGAGGCCGATGAGTGCCGTCTAGGTAGTTATGTAAAATATTCTTTAGGTAATTTTGATCGGCGCTTGTTCCTTTAAGCTACATATAACTAAATAAAGATTTGAAAAATCAGAAGCTAATTCGTATCTTACACTGCCCTATTTATGAGCAAATATTTTAATTCGTATTCCGAATTTATGTTACAATAATGTAATTTTTATTATTTATTACCCTGACTGACCATGGAGGAGATTAAAGTGCACTAGTGCAGGGGCACAAATGCTTTCTATTATTGCATAGAATACTCATACTCTGATGATAGATGTAATAACCTGCACTCAACGCATTCCATCCAAAGAAACGTCTTTCCTTAAGACTAAGTACTACTAACTTTTTTATATGAATAATTTTCCCCCGGCATTTGAACCTAATCTGTTTGAGTAAAGTCAAACATAACCACAAACAAAACTGTACACATTTTTAATCTTCCGATTATAAACAATATTTATAATTTATTTCAGTGTGTATATTAATGGCTATTTGAAATTAGTTACAAACTAATATAGTAAAAAAAACAACAATAGTAACCGAATTTCAAAAAACTCGCTTTTGTGGTAAAATAATACTCACGTTGTAAACATTCCAACACAGAGCAAATATTTGTGTTTGTTTTGGTCGAAGTGCCCCTAGCCATGATTATACTAAAAAGAGATTTTGACAATCAAACAGGGTTACCCCAACCTGTCCCTTTTTATTAACGTTATTTGTTTAACGTTTATTATCAAAGCGACTTAGATATAGTTGGCCATAAACTTTGCTTTCTATTTTTTCGGTAAATTCTTGTCGGCACCGTTGGTGGTCACGGACCTCAACAATTTACCATCAATAGTGGCTGGAGTTATCTTGCTGCTAAAGAAATGGGAATAAGGAATCAAAACTATAATTTATGCAAATATGAAAGACCAGATCTCAAATAACTAAAAAGACCGTGGTGGTATCTTCTATCAGATGTAGGCATAGTGAAAAAGAATTATAATCATACAGCTAACATAAATTATATACAACAAAAACAATTGTACTAAAGAAAAGCCCAAGATGGAATAAACATATACAAAAAGGTTCAAGCATTTACAAAAGGAAAAAATCCATAAAAAATAATAAATACATTTAATAATAGCTAATATCTACTTCGAATGTTTTGTGTCAGGCTGTGTATGTGTGTGTGTGTGTGTGTGTGTGTGTGTGCATACACACATACACACCGCGATATTAATACTCCTTTTGAGCATATTCCGCAAGAGCTTAACAAATCAAGGCTTATATATAGTGGTTGTTGTATGTGCAGGCTGCGCGATGCAAACCTGAGATTTTAGCATAGTTGGTGTTGATGTGAGGATCATGAAACAAAGCATGATAACAATTCTGGTAGACATTATAGCTGAAACAACATAAATACACATTATATCAAGGTAAATCAGTTGATAGTTGACAGTCACCGCAAGTAGCTCCGTCGACTATCAACGTAGAGTACGACGCATGTCCAATTGTCCAGTCATCGCCCTCTCCCCATATGATTAGGGAGATGGAAGTATGAATGATTGGGAAGTGACAAATTAGTTTTATTGTTTGTCATTGAAACATCAATGTAAAGAATGTAATAATATTGCTTTTATATTTCATGTAAATGGACAACAATTGTTAAATTATAAAACATAGAAAAAGCAAAAACTATGAATCACATACAAGAAACATTGTAGGATTGTTCAAGACAAAGTTTTGTCCAACGTATATAAAAATTCTAGTATAAAATAATGCTTAAATAATTTTATGAGCAGTGTTGGCCTAGTGGCTTCAGCGGCTCTCATCCCTGAGGTCGTAGGTTCGATTCCCGGCTGTGCGCCAATGGACTTTCTTTCTATGTGCGCATTTAACCTTCGCTCGAACGGTGAAGAAAAACATCGTGAAGAACAGGCTTGCCTTAGACCTAAAAAAGTCGACGGGCTGTGTCAGGCACAGGAGGCTGTTCACCTCCTGGCCTATTAGATTGACAAATGAGCGAGAAACAGATACAGAAATCTGAGGGCCAGACAAAGGTTGTAGCGACACTGTTTTTTTTTTCAAATCATTTTATACGCCTACGAACTATGAAGGTTCTTGAGTAAGGTTTTAATTATTATAAATTAATTTGGTTAATCAAATCACATATTCTAAAATAAATACCCTGGTCGTGAAGTTATGCAAATGATTTTGTAACATTAAATTAACTATTAAAATTAGCAAGCCAGTACCAATTAGAATGTAATTAGAATCAACAAATAAAAGTATATCGAAGCGGGAACTAATTAACAGCGCTCTAATTATCGTGTTCGGATAAATATTCCCAAGCATTTTGAATAAAAATCTCTGATTTTAAACATCTGACATGCTTATCTCGAGGATAACTGTGCAAAACTGCAAGCAAAAAAAGTTTAACTAAATTATCTCGGGAATTTTTAGACTTTGATGTTTCTGGATTTGTATTCAAATATTTTGAAGCCCTCGTTAGATCAAATGCGGTGTCGGTTGAAATGTAGAGTGAATTCATTATCGCGGTCGGGTAGTCGTTAGTGGTTTACAGCCCTGTTCACCATCTCTTTGAAATAATGCTCCCTTGGTACCTTCATGTATCACGAACCCGGCCACATTGGAAAGACATTTAAAATACAGAGCCGTAGGCGCTCGAACAGGTTAACAATAAAACTTAATTTATAAGGCGTTCTATTTTTAAACTGAAATATCAAGCTTTTGACATGAAAGAAAAGCAAATGCTGGATTAAAGAATTCTGTAGCAAAACAAATTTGTACTGAAGCGACATTATATAATTATTAAAACTTTAAAAAATTATTTCATTTGCTATTGCCAGGATAAGTGTGGGTTTTGAAATCTTCAGATCACATTACAATCGAATTTCGGCTCTTAAATACTTTCTTTCTATATGCGTAATCATCAAATAACATAAACACTGACAAGTGGCAAAGGAAACTTTTCTTAAAAAAAATTATAACCAAAATAGACCAACACACAAAAAATAAGGTCAAAATTATAAATGAACATTACTGTATATAAAAGTAGATTCCTAGATATTACAAAAACAACTATTTTAAATCTTCCCGAGATCGTCCCGGTTTCTTTGTAATTATGACCCAACCCATGATTTTGCCGCGCACCACCACTGCACACTAAGTGCCCTCCCTTTTTACCACCACAAAAGGCCGGCAACACAGGCAATGTGAGTGTCCGGCGGCGGTATCACTTATGCTTAGTGCCTCCTGCCCGTTAACCTCCTATTACATTAAAAAAACCCAAGATGGTTAAACCAAATAAAAAAAATATCGCATAGAAAATAAATCACCTTGCTTTAATCCATAATATTCCTAATACAATTACGGCGGTTTGTCAAACGCTTAATATCATTAAGGGGATCGCTTACAAAAAATGAAAATAATTTTTGCGTTCATTCGTCGGTGAGCCAATTAGTTAAACTGCTTGCGCAATTATGTCCTTAATCTTTGTTCACTGCTCATATTTTGTAATAAAGGTCAAACTTGAAGGGTCGTTGGACAAAGCCGCTTAGTGCGCTGCTCAAAATATGTATTAGCGTACAAATTAGTTCGGATTTTTCGGGCATAATAACTTATGTTGTTCGAGAAAATAGGTTTAGTTTTCACGAATAATTAAAATTAAATAGAACTGTGTTATACAGACACAAGCGTTTTGTTAATGGTGTTATATTTGATTTTTGTAGAATAGTGTTGGCTTAGTGGCTTCCCTGAAGTCGTAGCTTCGATCTCCAGCTGTACAGCAATAGATTCTTTCTATGTGCGCATTTAACATTCGCTCGAATGGTGAAGGAAAACATCGTGAGGAAACCGACTTGCCTTAGACCCAAAAAGTCGTTGTACTGGCTATTAGATTGACAAATGATCATGAAACAGATACAGAAATTTGAGGCCCAGACCTAAAAAGATTGTAACGCCACTGATTTGCTTTTGTTTAAGAATTCTTTAAAATTTTTATATTTATAATTGTAACAATCACGCGATGTTGTTCTTCTTTTGTTTTAAGATTCGTTCTTAGGGACTATAATCGCACTGACTGAAAGCGAATGCATTTAGAATTTCAAGAGTGGCGTCCAGGCGTCTTCAAACTTCACTGCACTGGACTGTTATTTTACGAATAACACTTGAATAGCCCTAACGTATCGTAACCATTTGAATATTATGTTTTCAACATTTTACTAAAACACTTTTTCCGTCTATAGGGTAAAATATCCGTAGGGAAAATGCAGTTGTGAAGGTTGCAAGAGAACTCTTAGAGTCGAGTAAACGATTTTTTTATGTAATAGGAGGGAAACTAGCAGGAGGGTCACCTGATGTAAAGTGATACCACTGCCCATGGACACTCACATTGCCAGAAGGCTCGCAAATGCGTTGCCGGCCTTTTAAGAATCGGTAAATACTCAGCAATGCCCAATACAACCAGCCTCTACCGTCTAACAGACCTCGAAGTGGCTTTCATTCTACCGGCCACCTGGTTTCGTCGTTTTCTCGAAATTGAAAATCTTATTTAAATTCTTTCAATGTTAAACCAATTAAGGAATTAAAAAAAAGCGTGTGGCACTCGGGGACTGCCGCGGTAAAGCTATTGCACAGCATTTTTATCAACTTATGCAATTATAATTTATTATTTATTGTTTTTATATTGATGCAGTATTTTTTTTCTTTGATATTAATTCAATCTACCACTCTACCAGACTCAGACTAACACGCCTATATAGCCTGTCTCACTCTAACGCGTACAGGCTGCACCGGCCGCGCTTAAGCTACATCACCGATCTCGTCAGAGAGATGTGAATACGCAGTGCGTTCTGTCGTTCGTTAGCATATCACGTCATCGTGTGTCAGTTATTTTCGTTACGGAATTTCTTGATTCGGTCGCCGCGCTCAAAGCCCGAGATAAAATCTATGCAATAGCTTAAAAATAGGGGTAAATGTCTCATTTAGATATGAGCGCTAAATTTGACTCCCGCGCGTCATAAATGTATTGGACTATTATGGAAGTCACGTGACTTGAAACAGGTTTATAAATGTCACCCAAAAAGTCATCTTCCAAGTAAAAATATGTTAGAAAATCTGTGATATTTCCCTTTGCCTACTTAGCTATATTTTAACCACGTAGGCGTCAAATATGATGTAAATTAGAATTGGAATGTTACTTTGTCGACCAACCCACATTAGAAGCTTTACCGGATAATAAAAAAGCGTGCGTGACCACCGACTCAATGCAAATTACACTTCCATTTTATACAATAAAACCAAATGAGCCCTTTTAACGCGACATGAGAAATCGATAAAAAGTACGTCTACGCTTGCTTCTTGGTAATTTCTTGGGTATTTACTTTGTAACTACGACAACTTGAACGTTTAAAGTGTTGCGGATTATTCATATTTGAGTTGTTGGTTAAAAATATTGTAAATACTGTATATTTAATTACTATTAAGTTTTACAATGTATAATTATGTATAACAAAAATCAAAAGTATATTTAACATGCATTTAGTTAAAGAAGTGAAGTGTTAACAGTAATCAACTAACCTACTAAGAGAACAGTGAAATTTTCAAACTTTACAGATGAGATGGTGAGGATGCGACGGAACAGATGAAGATAATTCAAGATGTGAGGGTCGTTATGACCTCGCATCTTAGTTCGCATTTTTGTATAATATTTTGCAGTAGGTACATAACATGCTTAGCAGGCGTAGAATGCTACCTTCTTTTATCAATAGGTAAAGTTACATAGTGCGTGAGACGTGCAAGAAGTCAAAATAGAAGACGCACGCCCACATTACAGTATACAAATTCGTTTATTAGTAAAATTATTTTTCAATTCTTAGATTTGGGGATTAAGTAAAAAATACTTGTCCCCAGCGCCCCATATAAAAGAAGTTACTCGTTGAAGACGTTACAAATTTTATAATACATTATAATTTGATAAAAATCTTTTTACTAGTTAGAATCTTGTATCTGTACTCAGGATTTGATAGAATACTCCTAAATGTATAGCTGTTTACTTCCTAACAATTTATATTGCTTAAATACATTAAAACGTCAGCTACTTTATTCCTTAAGAATATTTGGGAGGTAAAGTGCGAAACGTTGTTTTAATTTGTGTCAATGTACGGTACGGAGTGCTCCTGTTTCCTTAAAAGCAAAACTTAAAATGTTTCGACTCACATTAACTTGAATATTTCATTTGTATAATGCGTGTATGAATAACGAACAGCATCAGTATAATAGTATTATTTGTATACACTTTTTCTAGAGAATTGTACGAACCAAGACTGGACTAGAAATTATAAATGGTCATGACCTACGCCTCAGAAGAGAGCTTGCTGTGTCAGTGTACTTTTTTAGGATACTTACGGGTCGTGATATAATGGAGAGACTGGGTCTACGGGTACCAAGTAAAAACCTGAGGCGGAAGTCTCAACTTTTGGATGTACCGCGCGCATATTCCAACTTGGTTGGCGAAGCGCCACTCTCGCGAGCATTACATATAATAAATAGAATTGCTATCTATTGTTTGTACACTGGCTGAGTTTCTTGCTATATTACTAGGTATAAGGTCTAGGTATATATTTTTGAAGTTATACTTCGTTTGGCGCGTTAGGGAAAAATGATGAGAGTAAATTATTACGATGCGCGCGCACACCGTCACAAAAAACCGACACCCTGAAGTCAGCATAGTCAAAATTTAAGACTAAAAAATGTCAATTTCTTTAATTATGTAGAATTTTTTTTTTAATTTAATAAACTAAATTTAACTAGATAATGCGTTATAATAAAGCTTTCAATGTACTAAATACCTTTTTTCGATTGTTAGTAGTTTATACAAACGTAGAATAAGGCGAAAGATAAACAATTTAAAAAGATTTTTATCTTGTTACGCCAAAGAAGTATAACTTCTAAAGCGTGTACATAAGTACACACACGAATGTTTATTTTTAATTGTAGGATTATTGGTGTAGGTATTATAACGTAGTTCTATCGCATAAGTAGTATCTGTTAAGATAGAATAATGATGTGGATATAAATAAATAAACTAAATTGAGTTTAATTTTATCTTTGTTTGACCAATCTACTACATTTTAATAAAAATCTAATATATAAAATTCTCGTGTCACAGTTTTCGTTGCCATACTCCTCCAAAACGGCTCGACCGATTCTCATGAAATTTTGTGTGCATATTGGGTATGTCTGAGAATCGCACAACATCTATTTTTCATCCCCCTAAATGTTAAGGGTAGTCCACCCCTAAATATTTTTTTTATATTTTTTTCTGTTTTTTTTATGATACAGCATTAAAAAATACATACAAACCCCTAACTTTCACCCCTCTACGATCAACCCCTATTTTTTTATTATAAATGATATATATGGCAAAACGACGTTTGCCCGGTCAGCTAGTCTTAATATATATTATATTTCTTCTGTGCGTGTGTATGTGACTGAACTCCTCTCAAACGACTGGACCGATTTTGATGAAATTTTTTGTGTGTGTTCAAGGGGATCTGGGAATGGTTTAGATTCACAAATCAGCCCGGCAGATGGCACTGCAGTCGGTACTTTCATACTTTGCTTAATATCCTAATCGCTTTAAATATCATGCAGGACAACGTCTGTGGGGTCCACTAGTATTATATAGTATTGTCTTTAATTGACGTAACCTTTATGCATTTAAAGAAAAAACTTTTTAACCGGATTAAAGTTATGTATTAGTATAAATTTACAATTATTTAACATAATTTTAAATTTATCCGACGATATGTTAAATAATTGTAAATTTATAATAATACATAACTTTAATCCGGTTAAAAAGTTTTTTTTTCTTTAAAAATATTATATCTATTATGTAACTTGCATATATCTTAGTTTTAAAATAGTGTCAGCATGTATATTTTACAACATACCAAAGTTAGCATTAATATTCATTACATTCATCTGTGTCCAGTTTGTGTTTCCACCACACCAACTTCTTTCTATTTAAGATCATGTTTATAGTAAATAAATAAATATAAAAAAAAAATCATTAAAAAAGGTTAAGTATAATCACCGGGGGCCGATGGCTGGCCATGCGTCATGCTCGTGAACGGGTGCTGCTTGTGGTGACTGGTCGTACTTGAATTCGTGTATGCGGTGATGGTTATTATTATTAATTACTTAAAATGTCACATGGGACATGGTGTAATGGTTGCAGCTCCTTACAAACATTTTGTAAAACAAAAAAAATGGCGATTAAAAAGAGTGGCGGAGAGTTTATTGCCAGTTCTTTTCTCCCGTTCTACGCCCTTGATTTCAGAACTGGCAGTAAATGTAAAATTAGAAGCATTAATATGTATATCTTTACTGACAAGTCATAAGTGTACATTATGTTACCTATGTGATTAAATGATTTATTCACTTTTTTTACTTTTTACTTTTTACACCAATATACTAATTAAATAGCTAAAATATGCCCGACAATGCAACAATTACGACAAATTACCAAAATATTACTAATACTATAAAGTCTACATTAATATTTAAAACAATTTATTTGCAACACACAAAATTATAAAGTACTTACAACTATCTACACAGTAATAAAAGTTTAAACAAATTTGAAAAGTTTGGTCCTTGTGGCAGTGTACCTTTAACGCTGGCAGCATATCCTCGCTGTATTGCGATACTTTTCGTTTAGCGAGGAAAGCACCAATTCTGGGGTCATCGATACTATCTACCAGGCGCAAACTTATATCTTTAATTAGCACCGGTGCACTTGAACCCCACAGCTCAAGAGTCTCTACTCCAATGGAAACAAAAGTTTGAGGAAATATTTATATTTGAGCTGTCTATAATATTCCGCCTGCTCTGCGTCCGCGCCAGGTTTTTCGCTTGTCCGAGGGAGGTGAGACGGGGCTAAGTAACACAAGTAGCATCCCATATCAAAGCGCGTCCCATTTTCAAGGGATCAACGACAAACCAGCCGGCCGCTTGGCATCGTCTCTAGCGATGCCCAAATCCTAAAAAATAAGTACTTGAAAACATTTTGGTAGATTCCAAGTATTGTTTTAAAAATATTACACGAATTTGTTGTACCATAATTGAATACAAATAAATCAACTGATGAAATTTGTTTCCATAATTTAATATACGTTAATGGATGTGGCAACATTCATCTCGTCATTACATATTAACTGATGCTTAAAGGATACAATATGCGATCAAGTTTTTGACGTTGCAATCTATTGCTAATTTCCCAAGAGGTTTGTGCTGCCACAAAGAAACTATATTAGTGTTCTAACTGAAGTTTAGTATCGGAGATAGAAATTTATCGATTTCAATCACCTTTACAATCTATTTAGATTATTTTATGTTTAGATATGATATCGTTTGTTCAGGATGCAATGAATGGCGCTGGAGGAGGCTGGATGGGGTTCTAATGCTAAGGACTCAAGCAAATACATATACAAATGGCGCTACAACTTTTTAGGTCTGGGCGTTAGATTTCTGTATCTGGTTTGTGTAGGTGATCAACCTCTTCTCTGCCTGACACATACCGTCGGCTTTCTGGGTCTAAAACATGCCGGTTTCCTCACGATGTTTTCCTTCACCTTACGAGCAAGAGTTAAATGCGCACATAGAAAGTCCAATAGTGCACAGCCGGGGATAGAACATACGACCACAGGGATGAGAGAACATATTTTATTTATAAGGTGTTATAAATTTAAATTTTTAAGTAATATTTTTAATCTTTGTTTTAATAAGGTTGGAAATACAATAAAGGTTTCATTATAATATAACATGGAGTTCATGGATGCATTTGCCGTATAAAGTAGAAAATATACATTTTTTTTTAACCGAACCGAACGCGATGGAGACTCACTGTGGAGGCCCTAAGTTATAATATGACATTAAGTCATATTTTGAATAATTTGAGTCATTTTGTATTTGAATATTCAAGTCAATATAAGCATATATTTTTTGGAACGCCTTTTCCTTAACTATAACGATGACGTCGGAAGCCTTAAGTGAGCTAAGATCTATTATAAACGAAGCGGGCTCGAGCGATTCGAAAGCGGGAATTTTACGCATAGAACTTTTGGGCGTTGTAAAGCGCAATAGTTCTCATTTACTTTATAATTAATCATTTACTATTGACAAAGATGAATAAAAATATAGTTAGGGATTCTAAGGTACTAAATATTTATTACTTGTGTGTGCGTCTATGACTCTAAAATTCACCATCAATAATACATTTTATTTGTCTCTTCACAATATTGCATTTTACGGGTTAATATGCAGGTATGGGCCCATCTTTGTGAGAGGCTGGTGCCTGTTATAGTAACAGGTCGCAATCCTTCTATCACAGTCAGAAAATATACAAAAACATTACAACATACTACGCCTAAACAAAAGTATAAACAAAAAAAAAACAAATCAATTATAATTGTTTCGCATTTATCCAACCTGCAAGCAATACAATACTGCCAGTACTTAGTTAACTTAATACAACCTTAAACATATATGCGAGAAGAAATTGTTATAAAATATGATTTCAAACGGTTTCATTCTGATCGTATCGTAAGCCTTAGGAATTTGTAAAACTCCTTATTGCGTGCTTACGATTTCCCAAACCCTAATGGGTGAGCGCGATTTCGCTGACAAATAAATATGTACCATATTTCCCGTCAAAGAAATTGTATGGCTAGTAATAATACTATAGTACTGCGACAAAAATTCAAATGTGTTTTGTTTTTCGTAGTATTTTTTTTGTCGATGAAAAGTGGGGATGTTTACAATTTGACACTTTTGGGATCAAGCGGTGATCTGATTCTGTTTATATCCACAGAAAATATTTAAAAAAATATAATAAATAAAAAAATCTCTAATACTTACAATTTTTACTAACTTACCACGTTCTATAATCGAGATGTAAAAATATTATATTTATGGGTCATTTAAAAAAATTAATGCTTCTAAATTTACTTAATCAAACTTTAGCTGTCATATTATATATATTATATACAAGCGGACCCGACAGACTTTGTCCTGTATGATAATTCAAGCGATTAGGATATTAAACATAGTTTGAAAGTACCGACTGAAGCGCCACCTGCCGGGCTGATTTGTAAATCTAAACCATTCTGGGCGCAACTCAAACGCATACAAAAAAATTCGTCAAAATTGTTCCAGCGGTTTAAGAGGAGTTTAGTGCCATATATGCTAGTGTTATATATATACACGCTTAATCTGTCACTTTCGGCTATGTTCACATGTAACGCGCGATCAAATTTGAAGAGAGTTCAGATGATGAGCGCTAATGCGCGTTGCGAGAGTACTCGTCAGTCTAGTTCGGTAGAACGTAGAAAATGGACGAGGAAGAGGCTATTATTTTGTGGTTATATTATAAAGAAAAATATAGAAAAAGAAAACGTACACATTGGGTTCATCCAATTTTGAAAAATAGACCCAGTTTGTTATAAATATAATTACGAAAATTAACAAAATTACATGCGATCGCGATGAAAGCGCGCGCTCAACTGAACAGCAAACGGACATTACATTAATATCAAAGCGCGCGTCAACGCGCGATCACCTGCGTCTAGAGACTTTTTCTCTGAGCGCCGCGTTAACGCTCGCTAACGCGCGTTAACGCGCGCTCATGTGAACAGTTGTATGAAAATACCACTATGTCTAGTCGCGCGATTTGAAAACGCGCGTCAAATTTTTGCCATCTGAACATAACCTTAACGAAAATATGTATATAAATAAGTAGTTATAAAGTGTGTCATATCAACTTTCTTAATTCAAATATTTTGGCTGTTTGACAAATTATGTTACATTTACTTAAAACTATAATTAGAGATCCAATTCTTAAAGGTTATTAAGCATTTAGTAATCATTCCTTAGTGGCCCCACGAGAAGGGTCTGACATGCAACACGATAATCTACCAGTTAACATTAAAAGAACAGACCGCAATATAAAACAACCCCAAGTTGTGCGTGACCACAAAGTCCGATTTATTTTCGTCTCGAGATTTGAATTTAGAATTTAATTTTCTTTTCAATGCCAATTCTGATATTGATTTTACTTTTTACAGGGGCGTGTTTTGAATTACTTTATCTTCAGATTGTATTTACGTTATTAAATATTATTTTCAATAAAATTTAGATAATTATGACAGAAGTATTGGCGCAGCTACCATGCTTCTAAATTAACCTTTCTATATTCGTAATTCAAAAAATATATATATGAATATTTTTTTAGTACTCATATTAATTATATGAAAAAAAAATGCCCCATGGTTAAGCCATGCGCATATTCTAAAGTAGGTACGAATTCTAGCGTCATAAGGTTGGAAGTCACAGAAGGACGGTCACTTTAAAACATTAGTTGTGTTATCTCTAAACAACATATGAAATTTCAACAACAGACGTTGTTCAAAAACAGATCAAAATAATTTTATCAAACAATTTTAATAAAATTATTTTACCCATACAAAAACACTTTATGAACTCCATTAATACCTTACATCTACTCGTGTATGGGTGATTTTGTTGATGATGTACTAATTAATTTGTAGTGATAACGATGCCTAAATTTTTGTCTTTGACATTCTCTTACCAGGAACCTAGGGCAAGTAAAGTGACGTGTGTTCAAATTAAAAATTAAATTAATCTGGCGTTTAATACACAATTTAGCTACCACTGCGCAACTTAGCGTGTCTCAAATGAAGAGGCGATAAAATACTAGTATTCACTAGTACTTAGTTGTACTTATTAACACTACTCTTATCTTGCTGAAGCCGTGTACAAATTATTTGAAGAAGTTTATTAAGTATGATATATAAGAGGAAGACAGAGCAAGAGATGGGCAGACGATATAAAGATAATAGGAGGCACTATATAAAGCGCAAATTCGGCCCCACATGGATTATTGCTCTCACCTCTGGGCGGGGGCTCCCCAGTACCAGCTCCTTCCACTTGATCGTATACAACGCAGAGCGGTTCGAATCGTCGACGACCAATCCCTCTCCGAGCGGCTTGATCCTTTGGCGTTGCGTAGAGATGTGGGGTCACTCTGCATCTTCTACCGCATTTACCATGGAGAGTGTTCAGAGGAGTTGTTCGGATTAATACCTGCAGCTGAGTTTCGTCATCGGACGTCGAGACAGAATACGAAATTCCACCCGTATCACCTCGACGTCCGCCGTTCCACAACTGAGCGTTTTTCAAGGCAGTTTTTGCCGCGCACCACCACTATGTGGAATCAGCTGCCCACTGAAGTATTTCCGAACCAATTCGACTTAGGGTCCTTCAAGAAAAGAGCGTACCAATTCTTAAAAGGCCGGCAACGCACTCGCGAGCCCTCTGGCATTGAGAGTGTCCATGGGCGGCGGTATCACTTAACATCAGGTGAGCCTCCTGCCCGTTTGCCCCCCGTTCTATAAAAAAAAAAAAAAAAAAAAAAGGCACAACTTGGATAAGAAGAGCTAATATTAGAAAAGAATGGAAACAGCTGGAAGAGGCCTATGTGTCACAGGACACGCTGACCTAAAACGGGTCAAGTGACGTATTAGATTAAGTTTTATTTATGTATTAGAATTAAGTGTTTTTTATGTAACTTAAATAATTATTATTATATTGTACTGGGTGTCAGCAATAAAGGCTTAGTAATAATAATAAAAATTAAGTATGAGGGTATGAAATTATTTAATCAATTACCGTCTAAAATCCGTAATATTAGCGCGTTTAACGAATTCAAAAGGGAATTAAAGATACATATCACAATGAGCCTAGTAGACTAAAATTAGGACGGCTGATGGCGACGTGTATCTCGTTCGCATATATTAAGTTTCTCATGAAAAAAAAATACCTTTTTTGTAATGAAAAATTAAGTTCTTTATACATTACTTATTTAGTACTAGTATACAGATAATATGTATTTTTACCTTATTTAATTTAATTTTTTTTCTCACAGCGGTTGCCTGGAAAACATCGCTTGATAGCGATAAGGCCGCCAGTTGCCCTCCTTTTCATTTAATTCAATTGTATTATATTTCCGTATCCAACGAAGTGTTAATAACTCAAAATAAATAAAAAAAAACACGCCATAGCTAGTGGAGCCACTGCCAAAAGGCTTGCGAGTTGCTCGTTTACAAACTCACACAGTTGTTGTTCATACGACTATGTAAGAAGAAAAGCCAAGAACCTTGGTTGAAAACCACATTTCCCGACTTTGATTTCACACAGGATCAATACCACTATGTACGCGGTTACCTCTGTACATTTTTAATGACTAACATACCTTTAGGCAACAATATTGTGCACTTAATACAGTATTCCCGTATGTCTGCGACCTTTATCCATTGAAACCTAATTTCCCAAGGGTATGCGCCCGCAAACTAGCCTTAAGATGGGTATTGTTAATATTGACACTTGTTCAGAGTTTTAACAAAATTGATTTATATATTTTTATTTTATATTAATAGAGATTGTTTTATTATTATAATAAATACTCATAATGTATCATTCTAATCACGAGATAATGTTTGATTTTGGTCCAGTATTTATTTATTTATAAGTTATCTTACAGCTATACATATACATATTATAAAAGAAAACAATAAACAATATACAAAGCCAAAACAGATTAGATTTATAAAATATACGAAATAGAAAACCTAAGTATATAAATAATATATACAAAAAAAAATATTACACAAACTACAACTTAATATTTTAAAGAAAAAATACTGCTAAATAAAGTCAAAGTCGTCACGCTCCTTAAATATTTCCTCACGCCCTCTTTGGTAAGACGGAAAATGTCTACATTTTCATAAATTGTATTGTAGTTAGCTAAAAACCGATACATTCGCGAATTTCGTAGATAATTCGTGTTATTTTTGAGTGACATTTTTTGAGTTTATTCATTACAAACATTAGATATAGTGACTAGAGATTGTGCATAATAGACATCAATTATCATGCGTTATTATTTAATTACTATATTTTTTTAAAGCTATATTTTGATGGCCGAGAAGCGTGCGAATGTCCCTGACTTTGATTGAGGTCGTGAGTTCTAAGTCACATAATATTATTCCTATGATAAATGATATTTTATTAATTTAAGTGTCAAATAGATACCGATAATAGATATACCGGTAATAGAGTACCCGAAATTAGGCACATCCAGTTTCATGCGTATCGAATTCCATAACAACTGCATAGTGAAATATTAATATACCAATAAATAATTTAATACACAGTAAATAAATCACTCAGGAATAGTAGCTTCAAAGGGCTAAATCCCGGTACAATTGACAAGATTGGAAGTAGCCATTCGAACTAAAGTTGGAAAGTATAAATCCTAGATATCCCTGAAAAGTTTTATTGTATTGAAAAACAATGAAACCCAAACAATTTACTAAACAGTTTAAATTTTTTTTCAATGTTTTAGAATGAATGAGAATAAATTTATATATGACTTTAAATGGCCGACTTTACACGCCTTCAAGTGACGATTATGAAATAAATGGTTCATTATTAATTCGACTTAGGGTCCTTCAAGAAAAAAGCGTACCAATTCTAAAAAAACCGGCAACGCACTTGCGAGCCTTCTGGCAATGTAAGTGTCCATGGGCGGCGGTATCACTTATCATCAGGTGAGCCTCCTGCACGTTTGCCTGCTATTACATTAAACAAAATTAAAGATATGTATAGTTGGCTATGCTAAACATTTATATTGCTAAAATAATATGTTTGTCAATTCGTTGGAAATATCATAGTATTTTTAAGTGAAAGGTGAAAGTGTGTGAAAGGTTACCCCTGCCTCCGAAAATAACACGGGTATGTAGGTAGGTATCTGCTATTCAGAGACTGGGTATTGCTCACCGATATACAGAGAAAAGACATCATTTTTATTTCATAGACAAATAGGTGATCAGCCTTTTGTCCACGACACTCGTACTGGTTTTCGTACGAGCGAGTGTTAGATAGAGTACGCACATAGACAGAAAGTCTATTGGTGAACAGCCGGGGGTAGACCTACGACCTCAGGGATGAGAGCCGACCGCTTTATCCACAAGCCAACTTTTTTTTTTAATTATTCGGCTTTTGATTTAGATGTTTTTATCACTTATAATACCACAAGAGCTTCAATTTCCCGACAGGTCGTTGCAAACAATTAATATAGTCGAGACGATATCGTTCCCGAACGAAGGGGGAAATACCAGATAATTTTGAAGCTCGTGTGGTATTCGGGGGATTATTTTTCCGACCCAAATGTCGGCCAATAGAATTGCACCATGAGACGAAATGTACAGTTAACAAATAAGAATTTCATAATGAATAAAACAACTACTTAATACTTTTCTTGAAGCAACGACCAGAGAAAATTTTCACAAAAAATTTTCAGTATAATACCATGTAGGTTGTACCACGTGACGTCAAATGGTGCAATTCTATTGGCCGACATTAGGGTCGGAAAAATAATCAATAAGAAATACTAATGGATTAGATGGAGTAAATAAGGAAATCATAAGATTGATGATAATTTGAATGATTGAATTGAAGAACAAAAAAATTACACGGTCAAGTGGATAGGATGATATATAAATAGGATATATAATATGTATAGGATTAGGATTAGTTTTTAATTCTTAAATATTACGTGGTTAATCTAATAGTTTATATATAAAATAAAAATCATTATTGAACTAACTCATTGTGAATGCCAAAAAAATTAAAGGGAAGATGAAATCAAATTATGTTTACATTTAGATGCAACAATTATCAACAATTTTTAAATAGTTCGTTATATTAGGTACATGTAGGGAATTGTACTGTACTTTTGACACAAGTGTCTATGACTCACCAGTTGTTTACACTTAACAGTATGAGTACTTGTTAATTACACAATGTGGTTAAAATTTTATTAGCAATGCTCTTCATAGAAGTATTAGTGTAGGCTTTTGTACAAGCATTCTAGTACATGTAATACGATAACGTGACGTGAAGTTAACGTTAATCCCCATTAGCGGTATGAAAAACATTTTACCTGTTCGAAGCGCAAAGCCTATTGAAAACAATGCCTGCATGGAATAAATATACCAACGTCATTGAATAAAATATTGAGTTTGAATTTTTATAAAGTTTTAGATTAGTAATGCCAAATAAGCGTGTATCAACGCCGAAATGTTCGAAAGATGTCCACCTCGTTTTTTATCTGTTTGAAGGGCTTTAAAATGTATACCTATTGGTTATTGACAGAATCCTTACAAAATATAAATATATGATTTAAAAAGCAAGATTTCAATTAAATTATTGCAAAATTTTGTCACAACATTTGCCTGACATAATTGTTGAATCACGGTATTCGTCTATAAAAGCGAGTTTAAATAAAAAAATAATACTTATAACTTGTATTTACGAGTAATATAGAGTAAAATAAAATCCTATATTATTTAGAACACCTCGCTGACCCAGGAACCGAACATTTGGGTCCTTTGAGCCAGATTTGAACCACATGGATTTTTTAATATACCTCGGATTTTTTTTAAAATGAATATTCCTTCCTACTCTTCTTTATTGTTATACTTTTAGATGTTATACTTATACTGTAATTGAATGATATTTTAATGAATTTCATTAATAGAAAAGTACGCATAAACAATTAAATAAGTCAGTCAAAGAAAAACAATGTTTAATAAGTAAAAAATACCGCTAGGCGGTCTATTTTAGTTTATTTTGAACCACTTCTACCTTGTATCTAGGGTAAAGTTGGCTCAGGTGTACATTTAGAGGCTCCTCGAATCCCAGTTTCCAAGTAATCAACGAGGCAAAATGAAAGCGGAAAACGCTATGTAAGTTAACCTGACTTCTGAAGTTTTCTGAACTACAACGGTTGAAATAAGAAATACGGGGAAATTGCTTTTAAAATTATGCATAAATGTCATATATTTCATATATTTATATTATTTTTATTTATAGCTATTCAGTACAATTAAATACATATCTGGTGTATACAAGGTCACTCACAGTCATTAATTTAATGTTATATTTGAGTAGTGAACATTGATTTTAAAAACAATAATAATTTGGCTAAGACAACCTAGTAAGCACGAGATTCTGAACTCTGGGACTGGTTCCAAACTTAACTATAAACCTATGTAATATTTTTATTTTCTTACTCAATTAAAACTTTGAACGAGTAATGATACAATTGCTAGAGATAAGTAAGCCACACATCCTACACATTCCTTTACATAAACTATGAAATATTAAACACTATTGTTCCACGATCCGTATTATATCCGAAATTTAGCCGAGTCATAACTTCAATATAGCCCAAGCGAAACTAATTTCTGGTCCAGCGAATCGCAAACATTTTGAGACTTCCTGTGAGAAATCGAGATCGGCCACTTGCTCAAGTGTAAAGAGATCAAATTATCGTATCGTTTCTGAGATTTGTATAGCCTTTTAACGGTGATGGCAAATAATTCTTCTGTTTGTTTAGATAGAAGATAACTAACTTGATCTTTTCTAATAATGAAACCCAGAAATGTACTGCCTTTTGCCTCAGGAGGGTGAAAGCAACCTGAACTGAAGAAGGCATGTTAAATTTTTGAATAAAACGCTTTTCACCTTTGCAGGGAATGTTCTCTATAGGTAACACATTGTACACTTATGACTCGTCAGTAAAGAAATACTTAATATTAATGCTTCTAATTTTACATTTAGTGCCAGTTCTCAAATCAAGGGCGTAGAACGGAAGAGAAGAACTGGCAATAAACTCTCCGGCACTCTTTTAAATCGCCATGTTTTTTTTAGACAACGTTTGTAAGGACCATCTCACCATGACATCTTAAGTAATTAATAATAATAACATAAATTGAAAACAAAGACTTGTCCTCTGTCAGCAGGAGGCTTGGTGAAATAGGAGCACGCACTTACATTATCGTGGGATCAACACGCAAACACATAGTCGAAATAATTAACATCACCGCATTCACGAATTCAAGTACGACCAGTCACCAGAAGTAGCACCCGTTCACGAGTATGACGCATGGCCAGCCATCGGCCCCCTCGCCATATTTTAAGGAGAGAGACAACCCGACGCCCTTTCTCTTATGACTCGCAGTTTTTCCAGCATTATTTGGTGGGCTCCAGCGTACCTCCTTATTATTCCTCTATAAAACTTAAACTAAATACTAATATTAAAATTTCTTCTCTATTACCCGTAACTAAAACTGATAATTTTTGAAGTGAAACTTCTTTAGGCGCATGAGGATAAATTTTTTAAAAAACGTCACGAAGATGTGCAGCGTTTTTGTCGAAGAAAAAGGAGAGAGTGAGAGAAAGTTATAGAAATTATATTTTAAAAACTAAAATTTCGAAAAGAGAATTTATGAAATACCTATAAGTATTTTATATTTCACGAATAATAATTTATAGAAATATAAAATGACAAATTGTAAATTAAAATGCCACATGTTTTTATTATCGAAGAAATAAATTTAAAAAAAATCATAATTTGTAGATATTCATTTTCAACACTTTTAAAATTTTAATGACAATTAAATTCATTAATTTCCTAAAATATTTTCCTTTTTACCTCCCTCTAAGTCTCGGAAACCTAAAGTTTTAGATTTGTATAAATATGAACAAGAGTTAAAAATTAGTTTGCCAAAGAAGTTTCACTTCTGACATGTGTACTTAGTACGCACGCACTTTTTTAACTGTTTTGAGTATGTTGACCACTAATTAAATCGTTTTGATGATATCTGATAGGATCAATTTCACTCGTAACTGGATTATGAGCAAACTAGTTGGTGTTGTCAACCCTGCAATTCAATTACGTTCAGAGGCGATTATATAAGCATTACACATGTATAGAGAAGAAACTAGGATTTATCCTAATAGTATTCTATATATACTTGAAGGACCCCTATATTTATTACAACTAATATAAGTCATATTCACACTGAATCAGATAGGCACTTTAAAAAAAACATGTGTGTAATTATGTAGGTACACGCGTTAGAAATTAAACTTGCGTAAGTTAAGTGCTTGACGCAACAAGATAAAAATCTTTTCAAAATTTTATTGTAAATTTGTAGAAAAAACGACACTAACAATAGAAATAACTAAAACGTTGACTATAGCTAACGTCAGGGTGTCGGTTTTTTTATGACGGTGTGCGCGTGCATCGTAAAAATTTACTCTCATAATTTTTTCCTAACGCGCCAAAACAAGTACAACTTAAAAAAATAATTAGCTTAGGTGATGGTCACTTTCACACTTAAATATAAATATAAACGTTTAGGATTGTACATTATGAATTCTTTCTAGAATTAGATGTTTTTAATCTTTTTAATTTGTTGATTGTATTGACTAGAGTCTACTAAATATTATCATTAAACTTTTAGATCTTTGAAGGTATTTTAAAGTTTTTAAATAATATTGAAGAAGAACATTTAATCAAACATATAATTTGTATTTACAATTTTCTTAACCCACAAAGTAATCTTAAAAATTATTAAAAAGAAAATTAAAAAAAATACATTTGACACTTCTTCATACAGATCTATCAGATTCTTCAGGATTTTGTATTGTGCGTTCAACATAATCGTGTTTTTACTCCTTGGGAGGATCTAACTTGTAAATTCTTTAAGTATGAGCAGGACAAATATATATATTTGCTTCCTACTTAAAGCTGAATAAAAGGACATTAAAAAATAAATTAGAGATGGATTAGGTCCCTAACGCACAGTACTGTAATTATTTTAATTCCTTGCGTTAGGAGATATGTCGGTACTCGTAAAATCGTACGCCTCTAGACCAAGAGAGGGAGGATGGCGACGCGGGCGCTGCGTACTCTTTTTAGTGTTGTTTAGAATCGACATGGAAAGTCGATAAAATGTTGGAAAATGTCCAAATTTGCCCCCCATTGACTAATAATGACAGTGATTCTGATTATAAAATATTTGACGTACCTACAAAGAAAACGAACTTTTTTCGTTGGAGCACACGCAGTTAAACAGCACTGACGCTTCTAAAAAATCTAAACGAATTGTTATACTTTTGCGCGTAATGTGCAAGCACATTGCTTACCATGTTTAAATGAAAAACATTTTGCATAATTAATAAAACTTTTAGAATCGATAACTGAGATATTATTTTATTCCCATCACTACTTACTACACATATTGAACTATCTTATCTAATTTTTTTTTGGTATTTGTAGTTTATTCAAATGTCGTAACTGCGTGCGAACCTAGCAAAATATAAAGCAATAAGCTATCTTTCACCCACAAAAACTTAAAAATATATGTCATTGTTTTTTTGGAAGATATAAATTATTTTCAAAACTGTATGTTTAGGAGACTGATTAGATCTCCACAAGCCAGATAGGCTTGTTACGAGATCTTTTAGGTCTCCAAAGCACCAGCTGAAAGTTCTTTGAAAATGATGGCGCAGTGAACGTGTTAATATCTATTTGTATTAGATTTATAAATAAACATACCGTTATCAGGAGAGGATATATATTAGCCGGTTCCAAACATCCAACACACTGTTGCGGGCAAACCAATACTTTAGATGGGACGACAATAAATAAAGTTGCAAACCAATCTATCAACCAGGCGACGAATACCTTTCATCCTAATACGAAGACACGTAAAACGTATGAAACGTACTTAACGTACGTATCGTACGTACGTTGCAGTAACAAACATACAGTACCGTTACGACGACAAACGAAACTTATTAACATGGAAATTTAATACATATTAATATCGCATAGTTCCTATAATTGTGTTATGGTAACATTTATCAGTTTTATTTATTGTGTAATTATCTGCCCGCAGTGCATTCGATTGTTAAGCACATATGTCCATAAATTATTCGGACCACATGAAAGATGGTGTATCTGTTTAAATAATGGGACTTATTTAAAAAGTACAATGGTTCAATTAGGGCCCCATTCTGTGGGTCACCTTCCACAGCCTTTTGTTGTCGAGAAAATGGTTGGTAGTTGGTAGATATGGAATGCAGTGGTATCCTTCTGTGAGCAAGGGAGGCATCAAAGGAAAGAGAGGGAGAGCGTTTTAGAACGAATCCTAGGTTTAGAAGACGTAGAGTAATTAATAGGAGAATATATGCCTATCTCCTACCTACGTAGTGTGTACTGCAGCGGAGGTTTTAAGTGTAAGAAGTGCCGTTGCGACTCGTTCAGTGACCCCGGAGCCTCTCTAACGCAGCCTTAAAGGAACTCCCCGAGGTGGTTTTAGTAAGTATTGCTCACGCAGTCTCTGAATAGCAGATATACCCCTGCGACTTTCTTGGTTAGTGAATCCAAATGTATTTTCACTTTAGGTATTAAAAAAGGGTCCCATGTTACTGGTGTTCTTTAATAAAAGACCATAAATGGCAGGCAGCGCACTCGCAAGCATTTTGGCAGGTCATAAAAATGTATCTTTCCTAGAAAAAGGTCAGTCATATAGTTACTGTTAATTGTCTGTTTATACATACAAAATCATATCACGTCGATCCATCGTTATTAGTTTGTTTTATTACATTTGAAAACGTAAACCTTGAATATGTTCGTGGTCCGTGGTTTTATATTCTAGTATTAAAAATTCATTAACTAAAAGATGGGTCATAATATGTGACAGAAGAAGTAGGAACAGTAATGGAGACACACGAAGTGGGAAACGAAAGAGAGACAGATAAGAAAATGGGAGGACGATATAAAAAAGGTGGCGGGTTAAATGTGGATTCGTGCCGCTAGACAACGCCAAGATTGAAAAAAATTTAAAGACGCCTTGGTCGAAAGACAAGCTGTAAATATAACCATTTGCCGATAAATATAATGTATAGATAGACACTAAATATTATATCCAAGACACAAATATACAGTATTTACAATATTATTAACCTACATAGTAATAATAATTAAACATTGATAAATTGTAAACAAATTTTAAAAGTTTTGTCCCTGTGGCAGTGTACCTTTAACGCTGGCAGCATTTCCTCGCTGTATTGCTATACTTATTCGTTGAGCGAGGAAAGCACCAGCTCTGTCACCGGTACTATCTACCAGGCGCCGACTTAAATTTTCGCCTTCATATTATATTACTTTAGTCAAATACAGCAGATAAGTAAAACAGCATTAACGGCCTTTTTATTTATTTTAACTGAAATAATTTAAACCGTACCAAATTGCTGTTCTTAAGATGTAAAACTATTACTTTGACGAATAAATTAATAAAAATATCAACAAAATTCAATAACATCTAATTTTACCGATGTCCATTATTTTTTGTTACACTCCAGTGCGTATAAATATTTAACATTTATTGACCTTTTCGGGTCAACACATAAGAGGGTCATTTTTATAAATAGTGAAAGGGTAAAGGATAAGTCGACAGATACAACGTTTGTGCATTTACCAGTGTGATTAAGTGGACAATGGGTTGCCATTAATGCTTTTACTGGGAAATCATATATTTGGCTTTTAAAGTTACAATTCTGTATATTATATACAGCCATAAACTATTATCTTTTATATATACAACATTTGTTTAAGTTTAAATTTTACATTTTGTTTATATAAAATCATTAATTATTATTGAAGGGACTTACTTACTAACGTCTTTATATAACACCGATATAATTTTGTCATTTTAAACTTAATAAATGTTAAGAACTGTCCATTCATTATCATAATTGGTAAATTAGTCATTTACATCTAGAGTCAGTCAGATAATCAGTTACCGACTGGGTCTTTCGTGTAACCCTGAGTGCATATCAATTAACATCAGCCTCCTGGCCGTTTCCCTCCTATTACATTAAAAAAGGGTGCGTGTACTTATGTACGCGCGTAAGAAGTTATACTTCTTTGGCATTATTAAAAATAGTTTTTAAATGCATGCAAATAATTAATTACAATTAAATAATCAAAGACAGGAAAAGGAGTCATTATAGTCAATAAAGTTCATTTTATATTTAAAAAATTAAATAAAAAAATATTTATTATTATTCTCTTACATTAAGTGTAACATAAATTCTATTAATATTCGAATGTTGTTTTTAAATTATGTCCAATGCCGTAGCATCTTCCGTGGGCAACTTCATTCTGTTAATTTTGTGTCACGGTGAGCGAGCATCGTAAAATTTCACTCTCATAAATTTTTCATAACGCGCCTAAAGAAGTATAACTTCAAAAAACCAATGTAGTTTTCTATTCGTGTGTTGTTGACGTCTGTCATGTAAAATAGGTAAAAGGCAACACAAAAATTATAGTAATCTATTAGAAACATTTTTACAATCAACATGCGAAATTTCACTTCAATAAAATAATTGTCAAAATGGATAAGATGTTGGGTTTAATAACGAAATTCGTCCCTAAAAAAGGAACGTATTTATGTTAGGCCTTGCGGTTGGCCGTTACTAGTTTACGATGTCATTATAGGTACCATTAAATGTATGATTACGCGGCCCCTGTTTCAGACATTTGTTGAAGTACCTAAACGACCGCGTCAAAATTATTTTAATTCATTATGCTCCCCAAATGTTTTCACGCTGTTGATTTCCTCTTTAAATACACCAAGAAACACAAAACTTAATCAGTAATTGTTGTAAGGCGAAGTCTAACATTGACACGTGGTACGTTATAACCGCTACCACCACCTTCAGTAAATTATGATTGGTAAGATCGCTTCTCCGACTCTCTGTTCTGACAATTCTCCAGTAATGGACAGGCACTGCATGAAGACAGTCTGATTCTACTTTTTAGTGAGGGATGGTTTCAATTAAATGAAACTGATTAAATGTTTATAATTATTGGGAAGTTAGTACCAGCCGTATCACCTCGACGTCCGTCGTTCCATAACGGAGCGTTTAAGGCAGTTTTTGCCGCTCACTTTTGTGCCTATGGTAGGGGAGCCCAAGAGGGGATTTCGGGATTTACTAAAGCGCGGCAGATTAATATATAGGGGGATACCTTGTACCCGGTTAAGTACCTCCACAAAATATGAGGCCCATATATAAGGCCGCCCGTGAAGGAGACAGGATCAGATTAGTAAAAAAAAATGACAATCAAAAATTCCCGAGCGCGTCAGATTAAGGTAGGGTGAGTTAATTACATCCTAAAAAGTGTATATTCCGCTAATCTGACAATTTGAGAGTGACGTAAAAAATAGGGGAGGGCAACAAAGTTGTAAAAAAAAAACGTCATCTCGACATTCTCGAGCGTAGCTAATTTTTTTTATTTTGAAGGAAATAATTCAAGAATAATGAAAAATATAATATAATCTGACGATTTCCGCAAGCCGAAATAACAAAAATTCGTCGATAAAGTTAAATGCGTGCAGCTGCGTGATGCCTACATTTCCTTAAACCGATCGGAATCTACTAAACGGCGTTCTAAATATTTCCCTCAAAATTACATTTCCTGCGAATTTGAACCGATTCGGACCGATAGATTTTGAGAAATTTTGAAAAATCTTAAAAAAATAAGAAATATTTTTTTTTAAAGTGGTTTCTTTATCGATCAACTTCAAAAACTAATCCGCCTTTGAGCTTGAAAAGCCACGTCGATCGCCACCAAGCTGGTCAAAAGCGGTTGATTCTTTCGAGAGATATCGTGAACGAAAGAAACCCGAAAAAGTGTTTTTTCGGGATTACTCCGAAATTTGTGGTTCGATCAATTAAAATTGCTTATGAGGATAATAAAACTGCGTCGAATGCCGCCAACCGCGTGAAAATTGCTTGATCCATTCAAAAGTTATTGCGGTTTGAAAATTCCAAAAATAGTGTTCTATGAAACTTCTAACAGACTTTCGAGCTGGGAGAGCTCAAATGCATATAAATATTATTTCTTTGAACTCAGCGAGCTCAAAATATCAATTTTAAGCGCCCAGGAATGGAATTAGCGGGAAGTTGCAGGGATGGCCCTTTAGGTGAACCGTTTTTCTAAATTTTTTTTGTCAGATCAGGCGAATCCCTCTAGATAATCGTCAGATTATGAGACAGTACGTTTAGAACATAAAGATGAACCACATATATCTTAATCTGACGCGCTTGAGTATTTCAAAATTGCGATTTTTTTTTGCAAATTATGAAAATGGCCGTGGGTTTGCGTCCCATCGAAATCGTCAGTTTAGTGAATGACAGCTTTTTTTTGGTGCACTTAACACTCCCTTAGAAAATCTGACGCGCTCGATAATTTTTATTTTTTTTTCATTTTCAACCCTTAAATACAACCACCCGCATCATGCAAACGTTCAGATTAACATACGTACATTATTAAAAATACGTAGGGCATTGATGGTATCAATATCTGACGCGCTCGAGGATGTCTATGCAACAGTTTTTTTTTACATATTTAACAATCTATAGCCGTTTCCCCCACCGATGAAAAGGTATATAACATATAACATTTTTTTCTTCTTATTATCTAAGCTTTGCATCCCAATAGGTCTCTACGACGCTCGAGTAAATCCCCATTTAGCATCGTGGGCTCCCCTACCACTATGGACATTGCCAGAATGCGCTCGCATGTGCGTTGGTGAGCCTCCAGCCCATTTGCCTCGTATTACATTAAAAAAAATTGTACATCTAAGCTTTAATACGTTTTTTATGTATTTGGAATGATACAAATGTATAGTATTTTATTGGTGAATAAATAAAGTAAACATAATGATTTGAAACTATAAAAGAAAACATTTAAATTTGTTGAGTTGATAATATTTAGATAAAATTTATGATTTGTAAATCGACTCATTCTGTTGGTTCCGGGTCGCCTAGGGTATTTCATTTATAGTCAACCTAGCTGGCCGAGCAAACTGTGAAGATTTTTATAGTACAGAGAGCAATATGCTCTAAAAATCAAGGTTAGTGGTAGAAGGGTTACTTGTACTTTTGAATTTTAAATCACAAAAAATGAAAAAGTGAAAAATTTTGTTCAAAAATAAATTAATTGGTATCTAGTTTTTTAAGTGGATGACCTACTTTCTAACTTAAGATACACAAAAGATTTCCTCAAAATCAGTCAAGCTGGTACGGAATAGTTTAATTACAAACACTTGAATTTTGTAGATAGATGTTGTAATCTAATATATAAAATTCTCGTGTCGCGGTGTAGTTAAACTCCTCCGAAACGGCTTGACCGATTCTCATGAAATTTTGTGTGCATATTGGGTATGTCTGAGAATCGGAAAACATCTATTTTTCATCCCCCTAAATGTCAAGGGTAGTCCACCCCTAAATATTTCATATTTTATTATTAGATTTAAAAAAAAATATATTTTTATGATACAGCATTAAAAAATACATACAACCCCTAATTTTCACCCCTCTACGATCAACCCCTATTTTTTATTATAAATGATATACATGGCTAAACGACGTTTGCCAGGTCAGCTAGTATAATATAATATAAAATAATAATTGTCGTCAACAGAAAAATATCGTTAAATGCAACAAAAAATAACAATTTTTTTTAAAGAATACCCTTCCCATACGGGAACCATACCATATCGTTTCAATTACTAATATTATTACAACGTAATTACACGTACTAATTATAGAGGTTCAAATTGCTACCTAGTCCCTTTGTAGCTGTATATGTAAATAATGATGGTTTACATAGACAGTAGATAGCGGATGAAAATTTAAACTATATTCATAATTTATAAATCACCGAAGATTCCTTTGAAAATACAGTCCCAAACCAACAGCGCTCCCTTCGTTAATTATGCAATGTTTTAATTCAATTACTCACGTGGTCGACCCTAATTAGCTTGGAACGGCACTGCTTTGCGGAAATAGAGCAGGAAAAATAGGAAAAAAGTACCGGTCTTACAATACTTAGAGTGGCTATAATCTTGAGGGTGGCGGTATTTTATAAATGGAATGCGAATCGTCAATTTAAGTGCTAAGTTTTTTTTAAATCTGATTTGTGAATAAGAAATCGAAGAACCAGCCAATTATTCATGGAACTCGGTTAACTAAAGTAGAGTTTCGTCTCTTTCTGTGAAATTATGTTTTCACTGTGATGAAAGAGACAGAAGAGAGTTAAAAATTTAACAGCGGATAACTTTACTCATAGTATTTAGGTCGAATACTATAATTCAAATACACGTATTAACTAGACATTATAAATATAACGTTTATAAGTAAATGCCGGGAATCAAAGACAGATAATTGAAAGTTATAAATGACTCGCTTTGGCAATGTACACCGTTTTAAAAAAAAACAAATCATTTATTCATTTAGGTAACAGAATGTGCACTTTACATTTACTGCCAGTTCTTAAATCAAGGGCGTAGAACGGACGAGAAGAACTGGCAATAAACTCTCTGAGCATCACAGTGCAGTGAGCAGTCCTTTACTTAAAACTGTAGTCGAAATTTAAAAAAAACGGGCTACGGATTAGAACTTCCCTTTTACACCTTAAAATCTTTCGGAACCAATATTTTTTGTAACTTAATTTGACGGTAAGTAACATATTTCTTTGTCTTGTGAGTCATTCAAGTGTTTTATAATTATTATAACAGATATTAAAATCTGTGCATCGCTAAACAATGAAAATCCCGAAAAAATATTCGGTTTAGCAATTGGTCAAGTATGCAACTTCAAACTTTTTTGAACAAAAAGTTAACTCCAGTATTCAAAATTGTTTGAATTCAATTTTAATAGTCGTGAAGTTTGTGCATTTAAACTTTTCGCGCTTTTCAGTACAAAAGCACGAATGAATTATAAAATAAATACTCTCTTCGCGTACTATGTTGAATTTCCTCAACATTAATCATATATTCATTATTCATACAAACGAACCAATACCGCTACCGCTAATATACTATTTTGGTTAGTGAGGAACTAAAGCTTCATTGTACGTCAAGGCAGAATACAAAATACTATCCGTATCACCACACAACCGGTATTTGAAACCAGCTACCTACTGAAGTATTTCCGAACCAATTCGACTTAGGGTCACAAGACAAGGGCGTACCAATTCTTGAAAGGCTTCCTGTCCGTTGGCTCCCTGTTATACAAAAAGTAAAAACAAAAGAAAAAATATGCGTGCGTACAAAGTACACATGTCAGAAGTGAAACTTCTTTGGCAAACTAATTTTAAGTCGTGTTCATAGTTATAAAAATCTTTAGATTTCCGAGATTTAGAAAGAAAAAGCTAGGAATTTAATGAATTTTGTTTGTCATTAAAATATTAAAAGTATCGAAAATTAATACAAATCACAATTGTTTTTTTTTTTATTAATTTTCTCTTCAATAATAAAAACACCTGGCATTTTAATTTACAATTCGTTATTTGAGATTTCAATAAATTATTTTGCAGAAAGTATTAAATACTAATATTTCATAAATTCTCTTTACGAAATTTAAATTTTAAAAATAGATTTTCTATAAAGTAATTCGCCCTTATCATCTCTCTCTCTCTCAATCGCTGTCTCCCTTTTTTTTGACAAAAACGCTATACGTCTTCGTTCCGTAAAAAACCTCTTGCGCCTAAAGAAAAACTTCACTTAGACAAAAGCAAATTGGACTGGAGATAAAATTTCCCAATTACAAACAAAAAAATTGTCGTGATTTGTTAAATATTTTATTTTGTATCTCTGTAAATGTAATTAAAACCTCAATCCGCACTTTCCGACATGTAACTTTTATAAGCTGCAAATATGAATTTACTATTAAAAACCCTGTAATTATATTTTTTTTGTATAATCATGAACATTTATAATAACGATGTAACACAATGCAAAATACAGTAACTTATCTATGCTTCCGTTTAACCTATTTTTATGAATTAATTACCATCTTTTAGTATCGTAGAAGGCTACAGAACGCTTCAAAGTTTACAAAACAATTCCAAATAGAACAAATTTATTTTATCTCCTTGTAAAAATTCAATTTGTTACGTGGCCAGTTGCGTCTTAGTACTAAATACGTATTTCCTATTTACCTCAAGTTTATTTTCTTTTCTGTGTCGCAGTGCATCGGATTAAGTCTGGTTTGCTTCTGCAATGTTCAGACCGAGATTAAAGAAAATTGGCTAAATATTTCTATTTGTACGGGATTATACGATGTTATTTCTCAGAAATAATTACAAAACTTTATCGTATAGAAATACATTTTTCAATTGTAAATATATTAAATTGTAATTTAAAATACTCATGTAGAATATATGGCCATTCTTATTACATTTAAATACTTAACTATATGTGATGTTATGTGTTTTAATAAATATAATATATTGTCTTAATGACACAAAAACAAGATTGAGCCTTGATAATCTGGAGAACTTTATATATAATATTATAATAAAATTGCCCAATCTATGAATTCTGATATAGTAAAACTATCCACATACAAACGGATAAATCAGATACCAATTACGCTAGCCGAATTGGGTTTCGATTTTAACACAGACACAGCTTATAACAACTCTTAGCTACACTGTCAAATACATGCGCACACTTCACACACTCACACATTTACACATACTTAATGTCTTATAAGAATTGTGTCTAATTAGTTATAACACTAAAACTTTTTATCAAAAAACTGTTTTAAACATGTACTATGTACCTCTGTTATCAAATTACCCACAACTCAGGGACTTTTTCCTTGTTACAATATATTTGTCACGAGTAAAGTTTTTATTATTAATGTAAAGGCGCTGATAGCGTCAAAAGTAATACAAAAAAAAACCGCGAAAATTATACTTCTTTGGAATTATTAAAATAGTTTTTGATTGCATGTAATTAATTTCAAAAATAGTCAAGACTGCAAACGATCTTTATAGTTCAGTTTATATTTGAAAAAGTAAATAGTAATTATATTATGAACGTCTAAAAAGAACATAAATTCTAATTAGTTAAAAGTATTTACTTTTACTAGACCAGCTCTGCAAACACTCAAGTATGTCGTAGCTTCAGCAGTTGGCACAATATAAAATTAATAAATTCTTTGAAAATTTACGCAACACTCTTTTATTGGTTTAAAGAAGTAAATCCCAAATGTCATTAAGGTTATTAAGAATTCTTGGCATAAGTAGTCCATGCATAGTCAATTTCTTTTTTGTAGATTGTCTTATTCCAACTTTCGCGCGCGCGGACCATTAATTTTGTTAGTGTTACGTATGTGGGTGTTATTCACAAAATTGTGCCTAGTGCATTAATATTTCGGTAAAAGCCAAACTGGAATTTAATATCGATTGTCAGTGGACTTGTCTCAAACTATCTTTATACTAGGTACTGGCACTTAGTGAACTAAAAAATAAAAATTAATTGCCATTATTGTTACTACTTCAACAATTGACAAATAAAATTGCTTTTTAACTAAAACTGATTTTATGAACAAATCAATTCACATATACATATTAAGTATATTAAATGTCATGAGTGATCTGGTTTTGGATCTTAAATTTCGCATTATTTGTTAGTGTAAGTATGTGTTATTCACAAAGTTATTAGCATTAGGTTCCCGGTTAGCCAAACAATGAAAAATCGACGTCAGATGACTGCTGCTCTTGTCAATTTTGGCGTGAAAAGGTTAAAAATTCAAAGTTGTTAAGAAGTGAAAATTAATTGCATTCTTGTCACATAAAAAATAAATCATTGGCACTACAATTTTTAAGGCCTCGATGTTTTGGGTAAATTTCTGGTAAACAATTATTACTAGGATCCCGTAAAGCAAGTAGGTCATCAACCTCCTATGCCTGACACACGCCGTCGACTTTTTGGGTCTAAGACATGTCGGTTTCCTCATGATGTTTTCCTTTACCGTTCGAGCGAATGTTAAATGCGCACATAGAAAGTCCATTTGTGCACAGCTGGGGATGGAACCTACGACCTCAGGGATGAGAATCGCACGCTGAAGCCACTGGGCCAACACTGCTCTTATTCATGTCACTTACATGAGAAAAAAAATATTAAAAATATATCACGCCCCGTCATACACTATTACTGCAAAGTCCATCAAACTAAAACCTTCCCTATTCGGAACGGGTCCACTGCTCCGTTTCCCGTATCTCAGGAGCTGTTGGAATGACTCGCTCCGAAATATGTTATATTTGTGCCACCGTATTCGTTTCTTATTTGAGGTATGTGATTATTGATATGCTGTATAGGTGTGAAATTTTTTAACATTGCATGTTGTGTATTTATACAATTGCTGTTTACTAATTTAAGTCAATGTAAAGTTTGATAATAGGATAAAGAAATAGGAAATATAAGAAATCTTCAAACATAACTTAAGTCAAGTAAACGACAAAAATCTTGGCGATTAAAAAGAGTGGCGGAGAGTTTATTGCCAGTTCTTCTCTTCCATTCTACGCCCTTGATTTGAGAACTGGCAGTAAATGTAAAATAAGAAGCATTTAATGTATATTTCCTTTTTGACGTTTATAAGTGTACAGTGTGTTACCTAAATGAATAAATGATTTTTGACTTTTGACATAAGGAAGCGTACGGACGATTTCAGCTTCTGATATATACATTTACTTTAATTTATAGATAATAAATAACAAATCTAATAATAAAAAGGGACTGGGCCTCAGATTTCTGTATCTGTTTCGTTATCATTCTTAATAGCCAATTAGGTTTCTGTACCTGACACAAGCTATCGAGGTTTTGGGTCTATGGCATGATGATTTCCTCACGATGTTTTCCTTCATCGTACGTTATTGATAAAGGCGCACTTAGAAAGAAAACTTTCTTGCTGCACAGCCGCTACGCACTACCAGACTAGAGATTAAGCCACTAAGCCATCACATCTGTAGAAAAAAGAAACCCTCAATTAATATTTAGTATTTATTTGTTTATTTATAAGTAGTAAAACAATATGTGTACATAAAGTTAAGTTAAATAAATTCCTTTTAACACAGCTTTCAGTATTAGTCTTTTGATCTATTTTAATTTGTTTACTTTGACGTAATTTTAGATATAATTTATTATTTGTATAATATAAACTGCTGGAGGATGCCTTACATTATGCCTTAAAACAGAAGTGGCATTGGGGCATATAGCAAGATACACAGATAAAAGGTGGACTTTAAAGACAACAACAATAAAGTATGGAAAGGACCAAGAGGAAGAAGGAGAAGAGGTCGCCATAAAAAAGGGTATAGAAGAAATAGAAGTGGTAGCCAACGAATAGAAAAAGAGAGCCATAGACAGAGTCAGTTGGAAAAAGTGGAGGAGGCCGTTACCCGTGAAGGGGTTCCGATCGACGGTACTGAAGGTATAGGATAACAAGCAAAAGAAAAACTAAACTGTATATTATAATTTGTTTTTGTCATGATTGGAAATAAAACAGGCTTTATTATTATTATATTAACTGATAGAGTCGTCCCCAAAGGGGCATTGAGCAGACTTATTTTCGTCTCAAAGTTCTATTTCTAAAATTGCGAAACAAGAATATCACATCACAAATTTTACACACATACACATCAATTACGTTAATGTGCGTACAGACTATATAACATAACATGTTACACAACATTGCTATTCAACATGTTTCAGATAATGTGGACACTGAATGTTATAAAACATGTTATAAAACATGTTATAATAACATGTTATTGATATGTATGCTAGGACGAACCCAGCATCTACGTTTTTTTGTTTTTCTTTTGTTATTTAAAATGGTTATATAACATTGTTATATTGCATTGTCATTCTAATGTGTACAGTATTGTTTTATGATATAATGTTGAATAACAAGGTTACATAATGTTGACGTGTTATAAAACACAAGTTATATAATATGTTACATAGTCTGTACGCACCCTTAGAATAAAGGCTAGCTAGCAAAGGAAAATATTAAAAAGGGAAACAACGAAATAAAAAACCAAAAAAAAAAAATAATAATTTAAAATAAATAGAAACTTTAACCTCATTAAGACATGATAAACAAAGTTACGGAAAGTTGGAAGACTGTTGTAAAATATATCAACATTTTCGTCAATGTTAGTAATTAAGTTGCGAGATAGGCTATTCACTGGACCATTAAAAGTGTCAGATAAGCGAGTCGTTGGTACGTATAGAATACATTTAGTTCTAGTAACTCTAGGATTACAAAGTATTTTTAGTTTTATCAAGATCTGCTATCTTCTAAAGCGAAACAGCAAGTAGAAAAGTAGGCAAAAATTGAAATGCATTTTGAGTCCGTTGCAATTCAACTGAATACATTGTACTGGGGCATGTCAAGTGGCTCTCCACGGCTTCGTGTTTTATCTTGTTAATGTCCGCGGCACCGCACTACGAAAGAGGTGTAAACCGGTATAATTGACAGTTTTTAAAACTGTCTCCTGTTTCTAGTTCGAGTTAACGCTCGTTTTGTTCTGAAACTGAACATGATTCGTGAGAAATAATTGCTTGCGATGAGATTTTCATGAACAGATATCGTTTAAATTAATATAAATTGAATGTTGCTTCTAACTTTTGAAAGCGTGTTTCTCAAATGTATTATTTAAATTAAGAACTTAACAGTTTTGAGATTGGAATTGAAAAAGTAATTGTTAAAGTAATAACTAATTATTTAACAAATGTATAATTTAAATAAAGAATTAAAGATCATAATAGTTTTGAGCAATGATTAATAACTAATTGCGAAACAAATGTACTATTAAAAAGAGAACAAATGTATAATTTAAATTAAGAACTTAAATGAAGCAAGTTTTAAGAATGGAATTGAAAAACTAATTGTTAATACCTAATTGTTTAACAAATGTATCAATTAAAATTATAACTTAGACTTACGACATTGAAACCCCCATTACTTTGACTACCTAGTACAGACTACAAACAGTAACCTATAAAAAATAATTGATGCAACTTCTCCGCCAAAAAATCAATTTACCGTCTATGACTTCAAACTAATCAAGCGTTGTTTAAAAAACAAACTCTTCCACTAATAATCTACTGCAAATTGATTCGATTATAACTTCATTGAACATTAAAAGATAGAGAACGAAATGATTCGGAAGAACGCAGTAAGTTTCCGATAATTCCTTACTGAATTCACAAACCCATTCGCAGAGTGATTTAGGCCATAAAAATAGGAAAGATTTCCTATTCCGATAAACTGTACCGTATAAAGCAAAACTTGTTTTTTTGAATTCAAGTGGATGGATTTTAAGAATAGATTTCGTCTCTATTGTCGACAAACTAGTCGACTTTGCTTTTAAAGCTTAATTCGGAAAATAGGAATTTCTAGGCACTACGTTTGTTTGGGCGTTGGAAGGTTAGAATCCACAAAGGTACCTTCACTTATTTGCAACACTGATACGACTGTTTTTTTTATTGTTAATTAACTATTAATTACTTAAGATGTCATGTGGAACATGATGTAATGGTCGCAGCTCTTTACAAACTTTTTGTAAAACAAAAAACTTGGCGATTAAAAAAAGAGGCGGAGAGTTTTTTGCCAGTTATTCTCGTCCGTTCTACGCCCTTGGTTTGAGAACTGGCAGTAAATTAATAAGCATTTAATTTTATGTATTTCTTTTTTTACGTTCATAAGTGTACATTGTGTTACCTAAATGAATAAATGATTTTGAATTTGAAATTTGACTTTATCACAGCATAAACACAATTTGATAGAAAGTGACGAAGTAGTATTTTAGTTGAAAGAGTTTGGCCGATTTAGTTTTCTAAAATGTATTTGCGTTACGCTGCAATTACGCTGAGGCATGGTTCGATTCCAGGCGTAATAATAATTGGAGAATCATACATTGATGTATTAAACATAATACACTGTCTACGGAATTAACATTATCATGAAGTAGGTTAATATTGCAATACCTTTATTCTTTATAAAATATTTTACAAAACCTGTATCGGGCTGATTGCATAAGTGTGTCATATAAAGAGCATGTTGTCATTTACGCTAGTAGGTCAGAACTGATATAAAAAACCCCGCAATGAAACAAGTGAGATCCATTTAATATCACTTTAATTAAGATACATTTATGTTTTATTGCAAATCTTTGTTTAATACAACAATACGGAAATATGTTTTTTTTATGTTACAGGAGGCTCATCTGATGTTAAGTGTAACCGCCGCCGATGGACACACACTGCCAGAAGGCTCGCAAGCGCGCTGCCGACCTTTTAAGAATTGGTCACTGTTTTCTCCGACCCTAAGTCGAATTGGCTCGGAAATACTTCAGTGGGCAGCTGCTTCCACATAATTTTTATTAGTAATCATAACAATCGAGTATACAGTATTTATAATTTTCGTAACCTAAGTAATATTAAAAAAAAAAAAATCAATGGATTTTGAATCGGAATACTCAGATTACTCGGTACTAAAACAGGAAAACAAACGAAACGAAAAAACCGTTCATTTGACGTCTAAACAAATAGACAAATCAGTCTAATGCCTCGAAACAAGCGTAAACTATTATGTTATAATGGTTTATATTATATCCATTGAAGTATTTCCCAACCAATTCGAACTAGGAACTCACGTACGTACTGATTTTTAAAAGGCAACACCTGCGAGCTTCAGCTTGTGTGCGTGTACATACGGGCTGGTATCAGATAACAACGGCTATTTATTTTAAAATTTTGTGATGACAAAGTGATTAAACATTTGATATTTGAAGTTTATGGTACGTTTATCGCGAAGAAACCGGCGTGTTTTGTGTTGGGTATATACGACAGACTACTTATAAAAATAATTAAGGAAATAAATGCAGTTATCGTTGCCTCATTGTCGGGTACGAGAATTGATGTCTGTTTTTTTCTGAACGAGAAAACATAGTAATTATTGTAAGGGCTAGTTGATCTAGTTCTTAGGGTAAGAAATTAAACACTCCAATGATGACTTGATTCACTATAATTCAGTTCACTGATTTTGCGTTAACCATATAACTTCAAACTTGAACAAAGGAATTGCCCGTGCGCATGTGTTACAACCTCATTTATAATCTCTTCCCTACTAACCTAACCCGACCATCCCACTTCGGGCAGTTGTTCGAGTCAATAATTCGTAACAATTCGTAAACAACCGAACGAGTCAGATGAGTAACTATTGCACATGCGCACTTGTAGCAAGATTCTTATGAATATGTTTCATAAAAAATATTTAGAACTTAATTAAATACAAATTAATTATTAGTTTCAAAACAACTAGACAACAATGCTAAATTTTGACTATGTTGTGACATCAGCTACGGATATTTAGAAAACTATATCGTTATTGGATAGAAAACATTGGGATCGAAATGTATATCGCTATTTACCAAGTACTGGCATAGACCTGAGCCAAGGAGTTTTTAATATATTCAATATTATCCATCCATTTTTTAAATTACAGCAAATCGAATGAATTATTTGCCGTTTGAGCAAAATTTTCATTCAATTTATCGTTGTCTTCGTCCTCTTTATCCGTAGTTACTTTGACAGCGCAATCATAACTGATGAAAAACTTTGAGTCGTCGTTGCTAAAGGACTCAAAAGATTGCTATCATAAAATGCGAATACGGTGAAAAGTTTTTTACCAAAGCACCTTTTCGTATGATGTCTGTTCTTGTATATTGACATTAATCAGTCCTAAAATAACAATAATACTGAGAGCAATTTTGGCCTTGAAACAAGCTCGACCGACTCACAACCCTGAGGTCGTAGGTTTGCTCGGCTGTGGAACAATGGAGTTTTCTTCCTACTCTGCTCATACGGCGAAGAAAACCGTCAGGTGTCAGAAGGCTGACCATCTACTTGCTACTCTGCCCTGCTAATTATAATTGCAGTAATGGACATTTAAAAATTTAACTTTTTAGAAGAAGTGACATCCCAAGCATAGCCCATACGTAAAAAAAAATATTTCTTAAAAATTCAAAGTAGAATTCCTTTTTTTAATAACGATAAACGCAGTAATTGCATGAAAATTATACTTTTACTTATGATAAGTGCAGTATGGAGCATAAATGCTAGTAAGAAACGAGATATGTTAATGTGTACTAGAAATAAATGCAGTACTTACTTTTATTGCTAAAAAGAAATGCAGCACTAGCAACAATTCTGCTTCTAAATAAAAACGCAGTATTGTACACTGCTGCGCTTGAGTGCAGCAAATCTTTATTTAGTCGAAGCCGTCGAAGCCTAGTAACTAGGAAAGAAAGGTCAAAAATGTATTTATAAGTGAGACTTGATTATTAGATTACGGATATGAGTTGATTATTACAATTTACAGTATAGTTTGTACCTTTATTGGACTTCATAAAAATCTGTCAAGTCTGTTTGGTTACAAGCACGTTCGTCACCGTCTAAATACCAAAGAGAGTAATATATACTTTTAAAAGAACCATTTACATCTGACAATACAACGCTTATTCAACAGGAACTCATGCAAGCAAACAAGACATTGTAAAATACAAGCTAAATGTGGACACAGCTTTGTGGCAATAGTTTACGCTTGTTTCGAGGCACTAGACTGATTCGGTCTATTTGTTTAGACGTCAAACGAACCGTTTTTTCGATTCGTTTGTTTTCCGGTATTAGTACCGAGTAGTCTCAGTATTGGCAAATTCAAAAACCATTGATTTTTTGTTTGCGTGCAATTAATACACAATAAAAAAAGAGATAGCGGGGAAAGATTGGAAAATAGTAGCGAAGATGGAAATGGAATAATTTGGAGTAGACCTTCACTCCGTCGGAGGTCGTGAACAAGTTTATGATACTTCCATACATCATCATACATAAAACCTAAAAACATGTTGTAAACAAACGTATACAACAAAAATATTTTGCCATTTGACTTCCGAACAAACTTTTTATAGAATTTCATAAAAATTCGGTAGAAATGAATCTTTAGACTTGGTCTATCTGTGTAGACATCATTGTCAATAATTTTTTTGTGTTTAAAGTATTTGTTAATTAACAAAAGTAAATTATGCCTTTTTGTGCGTGGTTTAATCTAAAAAGAGTGCATTAGATTAAACATTACGATTTATATCTTACACTTTATTATTTGCTGTAAAATAATTCTCAGCAACATATCTAATTAAGGAGCAATACTTATCCAATAACATTATCAAATGATTGGCAAAATAATTTTCTTTTAATAAGCATGGTTATTTTATTGCTGTTCATTACAGAAGATTAAAGTGCCATGCCAAGTGAACCATAAGTGCACAAAGATGGTTTAACTTTTTCTCTAGATCCGAAACATCTACGAGATATTATATTTGAACTGGAAACACACTGTGAAGCGGCTATTGAGCGCCTCGCAGTGCTCTACTCTCGACATGTCAAAAAACACAGTCTTTCGAAACTTGAATGACTTTTTTCTCACTAATATAACACTTACAGGATAATATGAGTGCACTAAAATCGAGTTAAATAATCTATCAAGCACATATGCTATTTTTTATGAACAATTATTTTGTTTAACATAGTAAATAATAACATTAAAATCAATCATTCTTGGACATCCGTCAGTCTGTGTTTATGGATCCATGTATGTGGCAGAGAAATTGGTCGAAAAATTTATCGTACCAGAATACTTTTTTCTTATTATATAAAGTTATACCCTGGGCTGATTCCTAGTTAATATTAGCGTTCTAAGTACTGCCGTTTAATTATAATTTGTAAAAAACTAAAATACGACTGTGTATTTGTATATATATATACATTTATTTTAGTATATTTTTTCCTCACCTTAGAGTTATGGCGCCACTATATATTTTTTTATTATATTATTGTTTTTTTTTTCAATCATTCATTTTCATTAATTTTTTATTTTTTTTCAATCATTCATTTATCTATATGCAAGAGTATATGGAAAATCATGATTCGCGCATGCGCTACGTAAATTTCGTTTTATAAAATAGCGCGAGACTTAAAGATAATAATTGTTATTTTGTTTTAAAAAACTTGAGTTTTTGTTTTAGAATTTTTTTTTAAAATGTGAATGACCGCTATGAGGCGTGCACTTTTGGATTTTCCAAACTATTTGGTTTTATATTTGTTGAAGTACCCCACATTATATATACATTTTCTACAGTATAAGTTACAATATATTTTAAAGATATGACTGGTGATGGTGAACATAAAATTTACAAAAAAATATAAATAATATTACTACGAAAAAAGCGAAGATTGTAAGTACAGTTAAGTTTTACCTACTTTTTAAGATGTGGGTACCTGTACTTTATTGAAATAAGCCAAATGTTTATATGTTAGGAAATAATCAGATCATCAGGAAATCGCTATGATCCAGTCAATTGACCGTTGATTTGGGTTAGTCATTGAGATTTTATTCTATTACTTTTTAGAGTCATAATTTATTTTGTTTCGATTTGTTTTGTTATTATTTAATTGTTTCATAGTTTGGAATTATTACTTAACGAATAAAGGTACGATTATTACCAATCAGAGCAGATCAAATGTCTCGAGTGGGGTCCAGGCGCCATCTTGGCTTTGGACAGTGCGTTCAGGGATCGCAAGACAGTTTTGATTGAGGATTCAGCGGAACATTGTGGTGATGAGAGAAAAGAGAGGTCGGTGCCCTGAAGCTGCTGTTCGTACTCACACAGCGGTTTTCGCATCGGCGGTCGCTCTCAAATCAGTCGTGAAGCAGTCATTTTATGATTTGGCATTCTGTTAAGGTGGGAGCTTGTAGTTTATTGTTTATGTGAGTGAGTACGAAAAGTGAGTTACAGAATCGCAAGGCTGTAAGATGTCTATGATATTTCGTGGTGTTGCCATTCTAATAAAACAAATGACGTCATTTCTTATTACATAATCTCTGATATGTATAAAACTATAAATCATAGGCTTCTTCATGTAATAATTGAATTTTGTTAAAAAATATTATATTATTTAATTTCTTAAGAGTTGCCAACATGACGCTTGCTGTGAACTACACAATAGTGGGGTACTTTGTAATTTTAATTGTGATGTTCGCATTCTAATTTAATAAAGTGCATTTTTAACTATGTAAACGAGAAGAGGTATTAGTTATTTATATTCAGTATATAAAAGAAAGTTATATAACTAGAAGACTCATTTTCACTGAAGTACTTCGGAACGTTTTTTTCTTCTATTGAGTATCCATTATATCACTTCGCATACGCTGAGCTTGCTACCCGATTGCCGCGTACATCCATACATTTGAGTAAACTTCGGTTATGCAATGGATCTTTTTTTCTAAGTGCACAATTTACACGTATTCGTAGTGTGAAAACATCTTGAGGTAACTGGCGGGTCCTAGAGTAATACACCATGTCAAGGATGTGCTGTATGACACACATTTACGCAAGCTACTCATATCCAATTGCACCGACTGTTTTACACAATTCTTTGATTCATTAGCATCTTGGTCACATAGATCCTTTCACACAGACGCAAGCCTATAAAGATTATTAATGACAGATTCTAAAACGTGTCTAACCATTTGACGTACTTCATATGCAGTCGAGAAATAATCAGATAATCCCACTTACAAATGCAGAATCATGCTACATTCGTACGTGCAGTCGGCATATATTATTGAAAACACAAACACAACGTAGCGTTGAGTCAAGCAGTTTAATCTCGAGACTTGAAACGTAAGGAGACGGGGTTATTTCGAAATAACACACATCGAGTAAGGTTTTATCGCTTGTTTTATTAATTTGTTGATAATAGAGTCAATATAACGTAGTTAGTTTCAAATTGTTATATTTCAAAGTCAAAAATCATTAATTCACAATGTACGTCAAAATAGAAATATACATTAAGCTTCTAATTTTACATTTACTGCCAGTTCTCAAATCAAGGGCGTAGAATGGAAGAGAAGAACTAGCAATAAACTCTCCGCCACTCTTTTTAATCGCCAAGTTTTTTGTTTTACACAAGTTTGTAAGGAGCTGAAAACATTACACCATCTTCCACATGACATCTTAAGTAATAAATAATAATAAAATGAATTAAAAACAAAGATTGTCCCCTATCAGCAGGAGGCATGGTGAAATAGGAGCACGAACTTACATTCTCGTGGGAACAGCACGCAAATACATAGTCGAAATAACTAACATCATCGCATACACGAACCCAAGCACAACCAGTCACCACAAGTAGCACCCGTTCACGAATATGACGCATGACCAGACATCGGCCCCCTCGCTATATTTTAGGGAGAAAGACAACCCGATGCATGGACGCTTCTTGTTTTATACAACGGAGAATTGGACGTTGAGGCAGAATATAAAATTCCACCAGTATCACTTCGACGTCCGTCGTTCCACCACTATGTGGAACCAGCTGGCCACCGATTTGTTACCAAACTAGTTAGAGTCCTTCAATTAAATAGCGTACCAATTCTTGTAAGGCCGGCAACTTACTTGCGAACCTTCTGGCAATGTCAGTGTCCATGAGCGGCGGTATCACTTATAATCAGATGGGCCTCCTGCCCGTTTGCCTCCTGTTTTTTGTTTTAAATATTGTCTTAAAACTGTGGATTATTAATAAACTATTAATTAATATATTATATTATTATTATAATATATGATTCGACGTCACCGTATATTCCGTCACGTTATGTAACAAAAACGGTTGTTAAAAAGTCTACATGATCTCCATCAACACGCTAGAACAAAATTGTACGACTAGAACCAAACTGTGCTTTAAGTGTTTACAATAATAAACCTACGGGAAGTGCAAATGTTTGATAGGAGGTTACGTTGATACGTAGGTCACTTTGTTAGCTTCTAACGATGGTCTGATACGAATTCAGTTCTCAAAAATATATATATAGCCAAAGATGGAGTACATAATATATACAAAAACGTTCAACATTCACGAAAGGAAAAAATCAATAATAGTTATTAAATACATTTAACTAAGTAAATTTCGGCTGTGTGTGATGGTGTGAAAGGGTATGTACGTGCGGGTGTGTATGTGTGCTCATGATGCAGGTGATTTATCGCTATAGACATTCTTAATACTCCTTTGAAGCATATTCCGTAATGACAATCGTATAAAGTAATATTTTATGGATGTTCGTGGACGCAGTGACTCAAAGTCTTCGCCTCCGACACAAGAAAACGCCACCTTCGACATTCTGGCATTGCAGCTAGGACTTTAAAAGTTCAATCTTTAATAAGAAACATCCAATTATAATGACATTTCCACAGAATATCATACTGAATAAAACATCATATTAACTGAATTTTTTGTTTATTTATTTATTTTGTAATCCTACAGCTAACAAACAATTACACTAAAAATATAGCCAGAGATGCCAGGACAAAAAGGTTCAAATATTTATATTAGGTATGCTCATGATACAGGTAATTGCGCCATGGATATACTTATTACTCCTTTTAGCCATATTCCGCGATAGCTAAAACAAATCAAGGCTTAAATATTGGTCGGTGTATGTCCGGGCTGCGCCATACAGAACTGAGTTGTTGTTCTTTTACAAGGCAACATAATATTACACTTGTGTCTACTTAACTATTCCCTTCTAAAGCTTTATATTTTCTATTTTGTCGCTGTAATGTATCATTCTGTATGAAATATTAGTATAAGATAGGTCTCAGTTGTTTAAGAGTTGTGATTGATATGCCACCCGCACGTCCGGCGCTACGCCACAACGATTTATCTTCTAAAAATTTTACAGCATCCCATCCGATAATGTAACGACCGTGTTATAGTGATAAAATAACGCTCATATTTTTATATTCCCTACCTATAAGTATAAATTTTTAATTTGGTTTATTAGAGAATGTCTATAGATTTCAATGTATCTTTCCGAATTTAAATTCAGCCTCACTTTGTCGCTCGCGCCTTCTGACAATATCCGGTATTCCGGTTTCTTTTAAAAATATAATACAAAAATGTTTAATTATGAATTAACATCGCCGTGATACAGTTGAAATAAAGTATGCACTGTGCAATTTGATGGCTCGGAAATCTTCAATCAATTAAATAATATTTAAACTTCGTTTCATTAAAACAAATAACATTAATTATTAAGGATGCAACGGGCAGCCTTATCGCAAACAAACGATATCTTCCAGACAACAATGGTAAGGGAATAAACAAAAAAAAATACTAAGGGTAAAGTTTTATGTTCAATATAATTGATGTGATTGTAGGATTCATGCATACACATTATTTTAGAATTTATAAATAAATAAATCAGTGGCACTACAACCTGTTGAAGTCTGGCCCTCAGATTTATGTATCTGTTTCATGATCATTTGTTAATAGGCAAGTAGGTGATCAGCCCTCTCTACCTGACGCACGCCGTCGTTTTTGGGGTCTAAGGCAAGCCTTCCAAGGTTCTTCACCGGGAGCCAACCTATGACTACTGGGATGAGAGTCGCACGCTGAAGCCACTAAACAAAACACTTCTAAAATAAATTAAAAAAAAGTGCGAGACGGAGACAAAGTCAACAAAGATCAAATTACAAGTAACACTGAAAAATTATACAATTACCAAACTTATTCTAAAATAAAATAAGAATAACAAAATGTATAAAACAAACTAACTAAAAGCTGAACTTTCTTATTATTTTTCATTGCATGAATTACAATGCAATAAAAACTAATAAGTACATGATTGACAAAACTCAAGATTGAGCAGGAAAGAATATGCTTAAGTGTTTATGTAGATTTCATTGTCCCGTGATATAATAATGAACATGTAATACGCACAAGAAGTCGCAAGTTGTAAATTCCATTTACCAAAATGATAATTTTTAGTAGACAGATTGACTTCCCTCAATATAAATAACGCAAAAATTTTAACTCCATCTTATTGCGGATAATATTATCCTAACAATGTAAAGATAGGTTAGTATAAAACATTCTAGTATTGGGTCAAACGTTTTCAAATGACCCCTGCCTCGACACGACCCCAATATGAGAACGATACAAAGTAATTTATAGTTTCATAGATTGACAGAGGGAGCAGAGAGAGAGGATTATATAACCAATATCCCTTTGTAATATTGTTCGTCGAACTCAATTTGAGCTAAATCTATTAGCCTGCGTGCTAAACTAGTGCTATACGCACTAGTTTATCGTATGCACTTGGGTTGTACCAACAAGACAACTTGATTTTACGGTTTACAATGTTTAATAAAATATTATACAAAAGCTAAACTTGACGATTGAAATTTTGACGATGTGAACAATGCTCTGTCTTCGATTGTCCATTGGTTTAGTATGAATAACCTTCTACTTAATGCAAAAAAGACAAAATGCATTAATTTTTGTGCAAAAAACGCAAGGGTTATGGATACTAGACCAATTATAAACGGTGAGGAATTGAATCTGGATGATACAACTGTATTTCTCGGAATCACCATGGATTCAAAACTTCAGTGGTCCCCTCAAATTAACGGATTGGCGAAGAGACTTAGTTCTGCAGCCTACGCGGTTAAAAAAAATTCGCTCACTAACTGATGTCGATACAGCTAGACTTGTTTATTTTAGTTACTTTCATAGCTTATGACTTATGGCTTATTATTATGGGGTCATGCTGCTGATGACGAAACTATTTTCATCCTGCAGAAGAGGGCTATTCGTGCAATCTATAATTTAAAATGTAGGGAATCTCTTAGAGATAAATCCAAGGAAATTAATATACTTACCTTTCCCTCGCAATATATTTATGAAAATATCATGTATGTATACAAAAATAGTGATAAGTTTACTAGAATAGAACATACGCACAATGTTAATACACGGAACAAACGCAGGCTGCAATTTCCCCGTACTAGACTATCTAAAGTTAGTAATTCTTTTTTGGGAAAAGGGATACTCTTCTTTAATAAAATCCCAGAGGCTCTTTTATCTCTGCCTTTTAATAAATTTAAGAAATGAATTAAAGAAAAGCTGTGCAAAAAGGCTTACTATAAAGTCAACGATTATCTAGTTGATAAAAGGGCCTGGGACTAGTGCTAGACAGGCTACTTCTAATTAATTTGCGATATTTGTTTTAAAATAAGTGTTGTTTGATGATTTGCTATTTTAAAAGAGTACCGAGAGTTTTTTACGCCGGCTTTTTCTCTCGGCCTACACCCTCTGTCTTCTTTGCCGATGAGTAGGGATGCCTACAAATTCGAATTTAATGACGTGGAATAAGTGATACATGTACTTATCTTATGTTCCTTAATAAACCTATTTTTATTTTTATTTTGGCATATGTACGTATAATGTATATATACTAGACTAGATACACTTGACATATGTATCTAATGAAATGAAATTTTTGATTGATGAAAATTGTACACAAAAAGTTTATTTTCCTTAATAGAGACTCTAAGTAGTGTTATTGGACACTTTCTTATGTTAAATACAATTTTTAGTAAATTAGGTTAGTTTTAAATTACTTAAGTTAGGCTGGATCATAATGTTAAATTATATCTTTGTTTAAAGACAATTTATAAAAAATACAATTTAAACTATAATTTTTTTTAACAAACATTCTTCTAAAGATAACACTTTTTTACCGGATTGAAGTTATGTATTATTAACTTTTAATTATTTTACATAATTAAAAATATTTCGCGTGCTTTACAGCGTGCGTGGTCACGGTGACTGAAGACAAAAGGTGTTGAATGTCAAAAAGTATCACAGCTGTAGAACAAGTTGTATTATCTGTATTTATTTCCCCGGAGTTGATATCCGGAGGGTTTTGGCAGAAATGACTCACGGTGTCCTCTATTTTCGCGGATTGTTTATCTTCAGATTTTAATTTGGATATTATTGGATTAATAATATATTTGGAAGGTGTTTTCTTTAAATGTGTAAAAGTTGTGTTAATAAAAGACAATACTATGTGAAACATTCTTCTCCCATTAAACGTTTCAAGCGACGAAATAAAGGAGTACTTCTTGTTTTTTTCCTCCCGCGTCATCTGGTATATAAAACCATACCATAATACCATAACTATGACGCGTCTCTTCTGTTGTAATTAGCCAAAGACAACTAAAACAGAGCGGCCACGGAAATATTTCCGAACCAATTCGACTTATTCTTAAAAGGCAATGAACTCGCGAGCCCTCTGGCAATGAGAGTGTCCATGGGCATTATCGCTTAAAGGACAAATCGCTTCGTCCTTAATTTTACATGTTCAAGACTTTCTCATAAAGTATTTCACTTAGCCAAGTTCGTGCCCGTTCCCTCATTACCTAATCTATAAAAAAATTACCCTTAAATTATCATGAGTTTTAATAAAATACGCCTAAGGAATTTCAATAGCATTGTACCCCAAATCTAAAACTATAATGCCTGAGGAAATCGCTAGAGCCATAACTTATTTCTTAGGTTGCGTGTTAAACTGAAACTTGAATATAAAAAGATTAGTTATTATATTACATGACATTTACTTACCGAACAAAGAAGCTCTTAAACCTAATTTTCTTTAGGTAATTTATGACTTGAGCGAACTGGGTTTATATGAAATATATGTTTAGACTATATTCATTATTGTAGGCCATTTTGTAATGCAAAAAAGCATTTTTGCTATAAATGAGTGTGTTTGTAGACGATATATTTAAGTATGTTTATGAAAACTGGGTACTCGGTTTTAGGTTGTATTGATTCATTGTTACGTCATGTATAAATAATATATAAACAGAAAAGGCTTTGACGAATAACAAAATAAGTTTTAGCTTCATATATTAGTAAAAGCACTAGTTTATATTTCCAAAATAGCAATTTCACCTATAACATTGGGATAGGCTATAACTCTTCTATTTCGGCACATATTCAAACTCTACATGATCCTTCCTTGTCGAGAACAGGGTTTTACGCAATATCATAGACAAGGCCCATCAACTACGCTAGCTAGTGGAACCTGGAGCCAATGGGACAAGATTGAGCGGTGAAGGTACCTTACTTGAGCCGCCATTCTCGAATCAGCGGTATCTACGCTGGATCGGCAGAGTGGTGGGAAACAGACACACAGAACAAATGGAAGTTTCCCATTTCCAGGTCCAGGTGTGTAGCAGTTTTGACGATGCCACATTTTATTTTTCCGCTTTGACAGATTGCTACGAAGTAAACAGAATATAAAAAATACATTAGTTATAATAGTTTTATAAATAAGGGAAGTTGATCCTTTTTATAAAATTACAAAAAATTGCGGTTTCCACTTCCTCCTTCAAAACAAACGTTATAAAAAGATAAAATCACGGACAGGAGCGAGTATTATTTATTTTACGAACCACTACTGCGTCTGCAGCGCCAAAGGGAATTCTTAATTAGTAACTAACTTTGCTTGAAGATCGGAAGATTTTCAAGAGTTTACAAACTATTACCAAATATTAATAAACATTCATGTTCTCGTTTAGCAACTAGGATCCCATTAATAGTTATAAAAGTTCTTTTATTATTAATACGAATACGATTTGGCTTATGCTGCAAAAAAAGGAAGATTCCAGGCATTCTCAATCATTAACTCGTTTCTTAAATTAAGAATATCAGTTTAAATCTTCTGTATAAAGTTAATAATAATAATAATTATTGCAAAAATTTGTAAGGTGGTACAATCGTAAGTTCACATATTCTGCCACACACAATGGCACGCAAATTTGTCTTTAAAGGAATTTCACATTTTACATTATTAGTCATATGAATTGGTCAGTTCTTTTATTATATTATTTGTATCGTACGTATCATATCATACGATATTAAATTTAGTTTTTATTAGACCTAGAGAGGAAGTATCATCATTACTGCCGATAAATAAAACTAAACATTCTTAAAGCTGCATTCATTGTTTCTATAAAAATACGCTTACACTAGCTAGATTCTAACTATTAAGCGGAAATCTCACTTTCTTCATGTTGCAGTTGATTTTTTGAATTAAAATTAGTAATAAAGTGCAGAACAATTATATATTTAGTCATACAGTATATAAAACCAGTGGTGCTACAACCTTTTTAGGTCTGATACAGATATCTGTATGTTTCATGATCATTTGTCAATCTAATAGGCAAGCAGGTGATCTCCTGTTTCTGACAAATGCCGTCCGTTTTTTCGGGTCTATGGCAAGCCGGTTTCCTCACGATGTTTTTCTTCGCCGTTGGAGCGAATGTTAAATGCGCACATAGATCGAAAGTTCACAGAGATGAGCAATCGCCAACACTGGTAAATACAGTATATAAGAGACTGAAATAAAAAGCACGTCATAGCGATAAGGCCTAATTCCCAAACAAAGTTCCAATTCATTAATCTCCATAGATAATTTCACAGATTACATAAAATGAAGCATAATTTTATCAATATTTGTAATTAATTTCTTTGGGATTTTGGAGTTCCACTTTTATCAAGCTAATGGATGAAACGTAGATAATTATCAAGAGAAATTTTAGGAGCATGAATAATCCGCTTTAAATAAAGGCAACCGTTTCAACTATGCCAAATGTTTCCAAGTAAGTTAAAATTACTGCCCCAATTTCTCAGGTACGTAAACAGATGCTGTTAACTTGATACCTTAAACTTTGTAACTAAATTTATGAAAACATTTTTTGATGCATTTTGTATGCGGCAATCTTTGAGTAGGTTTTTTTTTTTATAGAACAGGGGGCAAACGGGCAGGAGGCTCATCTGATGTTAAGTGATAAAAATGTTGTTGTTGTTGTTTCATGTTGCCCATGGACACTCTCAATGCCAGAGGGCTCGCGAGTGCGTTGCCAGCCTTTTAAAAATTGGTACGCTCTTCCTCCCTTAAGAATGAATTATACGACATATAATTTTAATAGTAGTAGTTTTATATTCTAGGTACATAGTCTTCACATATAATTATCAAATCAATACAGTAAGTATATACAGTAAGTAATACAGCCCATTTTTCTCCATATGAAACTACCTTTTGGAAGGGGCAATTAGTCATTTTTTTTAAATATGTTTATCTTGTACTTTTAAAAATGTCTTTTTATTTATTTTATATATCAACACTTCGTTGCATTACAATATAAAAATTGAACATAGTAAATGAAGAGGAGGGCAACTGGCGGCCAAATCGCTTTCGAGCGATCTCTTCCAGGCCACCACTGTTTATTTTTAATTGAAATAAATGATTTTACTTTGTGTTCGATATCTAATCCACACAGCTACAAAATAATGTAATTAGCTATACGTGTCAATTCCAAAGTACCTGTAGATTGGTTCATAATTAATTTCAAACAAACAAAATTGAAGCAAAAGTGTGAAACTCTAAAAAAAGACACTCTTGATATATATCCCCAGGTTTATTGTTAAATGAAGCCTTTTTCAAGCCATTACCGCAACTTTTAAAGCAATTTCCATGTAAGCACTAACAAGTTAATAAGGCAGACGGGATTCATTTATCACGGTGTCGTCCCTCACGTTAACATTTTAATAAATGCTTCCATATGCAAAAATTAATTTTAATGATACTAATTTTGTACGTGTTGCTTTAAGTGTGTATTTCTGGATACATGGAGCTGTGAATAGTATCAGTATACGTGGCATTTAATCCAGAGTACTGAGTGCTATGTACTTATGGGTTTGTTTATATAATAAATGCACTAATATGAAAGAAATATCCTGAGATTACCAGCTTAAGAAACAAAATCTTACCTTATGTTTTTTCTGATGAACTCTTGCTTCTCTGATAAAAAAAATATTGACAAATCCAACCATGAAAATAGAGACACGACGTATCAATGGTCGTAGGCTGTATGTAACATACATACATCCAGTAGTTCAATAATCTCTAAGCTCTATGTATTTATGTATGTATTTAAAATGTACTTGAATATATACATAATCCTTACAGTACTAAGCCAATACGATAATGTCGAAAAATTAAAAATACATATAATAAAATACATCTTATACACAACATCGCTATTGTGAACTCATTCTGCGAACATATAAAGATGTAGGTATAGACATATATACAGGGCGTCCCGAGACTATGGCACATCAAGGGAAAGTACCTTAAATATCGTAGATAGGATATTTTGCTGAAAAAATACTTTATTTTATTTTGAAAAGTAAGTATTACTGCATTCAATGATTTTCTTAAAATTACTTGCCTCGCCTGGGAATTGAACCGACTCAAATATGAAGACAAACACCCTATTTTTGATGCCAATCAAAAGCATTGACAAAAATAATATTTTTTCTGAAGTAACCTTGATTTTAAAAGAAAGGTACAACGTGAAATTAATCATTTTAATAAAATTAAAAACATACTTGATCCTTGATGTCTTGTATGGACTGAAAATACACTAATCTTTAACAAGAACAAATATTAATATTTATTATTATAAAAGCAAATAATAATAAAAACTCTGCAAAGATATGGCGGTCTGTATTTGCATGATACCTAAATTGATGTTTTATAATTTTTACAAATCAGCTAAGTTGCGTGGAAACGCACAGTAATCATAATTTGTATACAAATCTTATCAGCGATTTGAAATTCATGGATTCGTATTTGAAAAATCGTCGTCATTTATATTAAAGACAATTACAATAATAAAAGTCTGGTCTAATATCGAAAGCCAACAGATACAATATTTACTGCTACGCCACGTTTTCGTGTCCTTGAATTAATTTAGGCGTCAAACTTTTTATTATCTTGCAAGTGACTGTACACGTGTATGTGTAGTTATATAACGTGATGAAATTAGTATAATGGCGGTGTTACGTAGTAGTAGGTTTCTTTTTTATTATTAAAAAAAAATAATGTGCGTTTGTGTTTTATTTATAAGCTAAACAATAATGTTACACAGAAGGATAAAGACGCAAGGAAGACGTGGCTATTTGATACCTCTTTCGTTCCTTGCATTTCTGTAGCGGCGAAGGAAAACATCGCGCGGAAACCGTTCTTAGACCGAAAAAGTCGAAGATGTGTGTCTGGCTCAGAAGGTTGCCTATTAGAATAAGGATCAGACCTAAAAGCCTGTAGCGGTTTTGTATTAGTATACAATATTATTTTATATTTATTAATTTTATATTATTGTATATTAGTATATACAATAATATAAAATTAATATAACATATAGCAGACAACTTTGTATAATTCGTTATGTTATATTATATATATTTGTATTTAAAGTAATTGCTTGTTTACGATTAAAATCAATAGGTACTATACAGGAGTTCCGTCCCAAATACTTAGGTAAGGTAGATCCACTACAACAAAGTGGGTACTTCTTTTATTTACTTATTAAAGTTCACCACAATATATATTTACACAATATGTATGTTCACACTATATGTATTTGTATACGTATATGTTACAAGCTAGATTATCTATGATATATGACAATTATATTTATATAATTTTTTTTAGATATTAACAATAAGCAAAAAATTACCTGTGAAATAGCGAATAGGTAGTGTTTATTCTTCTTCGTAGTCTTCATTACTGCCGTGCCTGTCGTGAAAAGCCTTAACGATACACGTTGACTTGCTGCCTCCAAACCATTCTATTAGCTTGTCTCAGTGCGTTAGGGACGTTGCGATGCTTCTATCTATGTTTGCCATAATCATTTTCTATGATGATTTGATATTTTAAAAGAGTACCGACAGTTTTTTACGGCGGATTTTTCTCTCGGCCGTTAAGTGATATCTGTATCTTATATTCCATAATAAACATTAGTATGTTATACTTGCGACCCATAATTGTCTTCATTTGGTTAGATCAATGGGTTCCCCGACTTTTGCCACCGTCACTTTTCCCTAACAATTTATAAAATTATAATTACTACGCACCACAACATAATGGGTACAAGTAGTCATTATTAGGTAAAGCAATTTGACCTCATTTATTCAACACCAGTGAAGTTGTGTCGTGGAAAGTGAAGATTTACGATGAAGTCATTACGTTTTATGGGCCATAATTGATAGAGATAAGATCTGAGGGCAATGAAATTGCAAAGTAGGGTTTGAAGCAGGTTGATTTCAAAGACGCGTATTAGTGTAAAGAAAAATGACCCGTATTAACATAAACGAGTGGCGTTGGAGTTATTAATTACAAATTTTTTATAGTGAACGACACGCAAACATTGCGTTATTAGGAACAAAGAGTAAAATGGCGAAAATTAAATCACGCTATAAAATTAGAGCTGTTTTATTAAAGTACAACCTTGTAATGATATATTCAGTTTTTGAGATAAATTATTCTCATTTGCCTGGATACACTGTATCTATATGACTGTTCACCTTTATAAAAAATGTAAAACAAAAAACTTGGCGATTTAAAAAAAATTGGTGGAGAGTTTATTACCAGTTCTTCTCTTCCGTTCTACGCCCTTGATTTGAGAACTGGCAGTAAATGTGAAATTAGAAGCATTTAATGTATATTTATTTTTTGACGTTCATAAGTGTATTGTGTGTTCATTGTGGTAATTACATGAATAAATGATTTTTGACTTTGACTTTTACACAGAATGTACACTCAAATATAAAGACATTGTTAAAAATAAAATTGGCGCGTTCTATTTTGTCAATATTGTGCAGTCTGTGGTTCTTTTGCAAATTACACTACTAACGCCTTTAGTACACCTACGCGTTCGTATGCGGCTGCGAGTCTTTGCGAAATAATTGCGGTAGCGAAATATCTGCGGAACGTTAGTACACTGCAGTTTTTTCGCAAGGAAATGTCATTGTAGCTTTATTTCTTACCTTAGCTTTATTTCTTACTTCTTTATCCCCGTCTTTTCTTGAATTTTCCTCCATGCCACCTCTTTTTTGTATGCATTTTTGTAATTAACATGCCCAACTAAATATAATTCGGGATCATTTCGAATCAAATTTAATAATAATTCAATATTTTCGGCTTCCATTGTGCGAAATTCTGTCCTCACTGACAGAACGCGTGGTGACGCATTGCGATGCGAAACCCCGCTAGCGAAACGGCTGCGTCTGTGTAACAGCCATTTCGCAGTTACTTGCGAAACAATACCGACAAGGACGCAACTATTTAATCTAGCTATATAATAGAGCGAGACAAAACACATGCGAAACGTTGCCATACAACTTACAGTTTTTTCGTCGTTTCGCTGCCGCATGCGATTGCGTAGGTGTACTAAAGGCGTAACAGTTTATACTCTATACCCAGTTACTTTCTTTTTATAGCTTTGATAAACTTACTGTACCAATTGTAATCTCTGCTATATTAGCAATAAAACTTTTATACAATTTTTATATTAACACAAGAAAAAAAAATCTTCTAAATTTAAATTTGCTACCAGGTTTCACCGTTTCAACCAGTTGGATCGATCAAATGAAAGATCGTGCTCAATACTGTTTACCACAATAAAAGAGGCACATGAAAGACACATCGTCTGCTCCCGATGTTATCTTGCTGACCACGATACTCAGTCATGAGCTACTTACCGACCGTAACTATTAAGAAACTTTTTAGTAGCCAAATTTTTCAAAAGTTGCAGTAAAGCTCTAATGATAAATGATAAACAGTATTTTTTGTTCATTACCATTTTCAGCCTAAATTAGGAATTATTTTTCACTTTTTAGTTTGATGTGCTTGAAAAGCGTGTTTTTTAGTTTTTTAAAACTATATTTATTTTCCACTTTTTAGTCCTAGCAGCAATACGTGTTGACTCAATTTAACCGTATTGCTTTGTGGACTTAAAAAAATTCATTGTTTTTTCGAGATTAACCTATGTGATTATTATATTGTCGCTGATTCTTTATACGTGTACAAAGTTTGAATTAAATCTGTTTGTTTAAAGTGGGTCAAAATCGAGTCCGAAGGAGTCAGTTACATACATACATACATACATACAGGTGAAGCTAATATAAAGCGTGTAAAAACAGATATTCAAAGAATATCGAATTTCAATAAGTTTTGACACTGCTGAAGGACATCTAAAATGTTCGTGAATCAGTTTATTTGTCCACTTGTAATCGAATAGATAAAATTCACTATTATGCAATAAATTATTATAATAGATGATAATTAATAAAATGCACGTATTTTTAAATACTTTGCACTGCTATCGTTATTTACTTCTCGTCCTTCATAATGTCTAAATATATTTTTGCGTTATTGTTAGCGGGGTTAATTTGTACCATCAACTGTGATAGTTCATCATCATCAGGTAACTATTATTTTAAATTATATAAGTGGGTTAATTTTTATTTATTTAAAAAACGTCTACGATCATTGCAATAAAATTTTACATCTACGAAAAAAATTAAATGTACCCTGTAAAGACGAAAAAACGGCATGCATGTTTAGCTTTCAAGTTTTTAGTTTGTTATTAATATTTTTTGTGTATTACTTACTTTTAGTTTAGATCAGGGTTCTATATATATATATTTGTATAACATTTGGTTCTGCACTTCTCGCACTCATCATGTTTCATTTTTTAGTTTTTCTCTTTAACTAGGGTTGCCTGGAAGAGATCGCTTATTAGCGATAAGGCCACCCGTTGCATTCCTTATAATTTTTATGTATTGTGTTATTTGTGTTTCTTTTATTTTTATTGCAACGAAGTGTAAATAAATAAATGCATAAGTAATAGATCAGTGTTAGATAACGTCTGGGTGCAACTCTCATACCTGAGGTTGGATACCCGGCTGTGCACCAATGTATATCCTGTCTATGGTATATGTAATATTCGTTCACACAGGCTAATCGCCTATTGCGTGAAGTGCTCCTGTTTTTTTAACTATATTGGAGAGATAAATGATAACACACTTATTAAAAAAAAATCCTTTATGTAGGTAAATATTATGTATTCCATCTGTGGCTGGTAAGCTTTAATGAGCAATTTTAATTTATTTAGTAGTAGAATGACTATGGGGTAGAAATAGATTTATAATTATTATTCCCTGCGTTTTAAACACCTTTAATAGGACTCTAACCGTCCTATTATTTCAATTCACGAACGCCTAATAGGACATCCATTGTTCCACAACTGAGCCTTTTTAAGGAAGTTTTCGCGTGCACCATCACTATGTGAAATCAGCTGCCCACTGAAGAATTTCCGAACCAATCAATACGACCTAGGGTTCTTAAAGAAAAGAGCATACAAATTCTTAAAGGGGCGACAGCGCGCTTGCGAGCCTTCTGTGAGTGTCCATGGGCGGCAGTATCACTTAACATTAGGTGAGCTTCCTGCCTCCTGTAACATAAAAATCTATAAAATAAGTATTTTAAACACGCGATGCCCTTACATTCCTACACAGATCTTATATGACGCTCACAAATATAAATTTTATCATTAAAATATTATATTACTTATGAATAAACCCTTTAAATTAATTAACATAAGTAGGTGCATCTATGTATATTATATGTCTAGGCTTTCGTGCCACCTGTTCAAGGAATTTAATGTTATTAACGAGGATGTAAGTACACAGTAAACAACAGAAACTGTCTACAATAATTTGGGTAATTTCTGTGAAACCAGGGTTACTGTTTTAATATTTATTTAGTTGATAACTTTAGTAGCTAAACAACTTAATAATGTTTTACTAAATCTATAAAAAATCATAGATCAGCATGGTTTAATTATGTAATAATTAATTACAGATGAAAGCGATGAACAGCGTCGTATGCGAAACGATTTCGACCAAGGGAACGATGATTTCACTGCCAACTTTTTATACGTGAGTTTCATAATTTTTTTTTATTATTTTCCTATGCTTAAACTAAATCACTCTAACATTAGCCGGATAAGCGTTGATCGGTCTTTACAGCCTGAACACAATTTGACAGATACTAGTTAAGTCTGACTGAGTAATAAATAGCTATATATAATCACTTTAATCAGTAATACATACGAATATAACTTGTCAATAAAATTTACGTCGTTTATTCTGATTTCAGGACGTAATTGATGAGAAGCCGAATGTGAGTGTGATAATGTCCCCGTTCAGTGTTCTATTTCTTTTATCGCAATTAGCTCTTTATGCTAAAGGGAAGACTTATGAGCAACTGGCGAATCTCCTGAATTTGAATAGGAGAAATGACGTATGTATTACTATACTATCCATCGCTATTTCTTGTATAATATTGATATTACTACTTACTATAGATCTGGGCTTCTAAATCTGTTTAAATTTATCTTATAGGCAAGTCTGGCAAAATCCTGTGCCTGATACACGCAACGGTTGTGTCGGTCTAAGGCAAGCAGGTTCCCTCACAATGTTTTGTCTTTTAAACGAATGTTAAATGTGTGGTATTATTATGTACTAAAGATCTTGTAGCCACTCGGACCGATGAGGTTAACCAACAAACTGGCCTGAATCTCCTCAGACTCCTTGCTCACCCCGGATGCTATGAGAAACACCTCGACCGCCATTTTCGCCACGCGTCGGCGCGCGCGGCTGGACCACCTTCGACCGCTAATTCACCCGGAGGACGCGCGTGTTCCATTATTATTATCACAAACGGTTTTGATGATCACGTAATTGACACTGAGACCAAAATACGCCGAGATATCTCAGATATTCAATAAAATTTAAGCACCGCTGTCACCATGTAGTGAAACACAATGGTTAATATTTATTTTCAAATTACCTTCTTTTTTTCCATAAGTAGTGAAAGCCACAAGCTACGGCCTAAGGGATGAGAAGTAGCGGTTCTTAAAGCCGGAGACGCCGGGATGAACGCCTAGCCCGGCCCAAATATAAATTCTGTGCCTGACAGCATCTCAATAATCAAGAACAGATAGCAGCAAAGTTCGTTGAGCCCGCAACGCCTCGACTTTTTTAGGGTAACATTAGAATATGTTATAAAGAAAAGGTTCATATTTTTTTATATTTTTGAATAAACTATATAATATAATTATTTAAATGGAACAAGTTTTTATTGTCGATAGTCTGGTTTCCTCAAGATGTTTTCCTTCACCGTTCGAGCGAATGTTAAATGAGCGCGCGAAAGACTGTCGTTTCAAATTGACAAAATCTATTTGATATGCTTAACCCACAGATAACGCTATCTTTTGCCGCTTAATTTGCAGATTCGATCCACGATACCCCAATATTTGGACGAGATCAATTCTCAACGGAACGTTATCTTCTCTTTAGTAGAAAGAGTATTCGGAAGTATCGATTATCCGTTCAGTAAATCCTTTAAACAGGACACCAAACACACCTTTCAAGCTCAATCCAGAAACTTGGAGTTTAGCGAACCGGAGGAAGCTGCTAAGGAAATAAATTCATGTGTAATTAAATTTGTTCATTGTTGTTGAACTCCGTAACTTATTAGGTTCAATCTCATTTTGATAACATAAATTAACTTTTTCTAAGACACATTTCTGCATCAGCATAATTTAGTGTAGTTTTCTCCAGGAGATGATGTAACTCGCATAAAAAGTGGACAAATAGATTTAGACCAGAGAAACTAACCTAAAATAAAAATCAAGTTACTACCAACACATACGGTGCAATGGAATAGCACCCGACCCAAATTAACCTCAGCAAATATCTGATTATGGCTGATAGCCGATTGCAAATGAACGAGAACACAAAAAAAAAGTTTTCTTAATGGTTTTGATTCAGGGCCAAAAACGTATCAACCTTTGATACGTTTAAGCTGTCTCTTTTACTAAGGCCTACAACGCACTAGCGGCAGGCCGCACATCGATTATTACATGAAACCGCACGATAACAACGCACTGACTTGCGGACAACCGTCAACCGCTCCGGTTGATCTGGAGCTGCGGCAAGCCGCAACGGTTGAATGATGCGGCGCGCCGCATCCCCTCCACGCACTCGGCGCGGTTAGCCGCAAATACCACGTCCTACCCGCCTCAGTCATCGCTTGTTCCTTGCGCTAGACACTACGCAGAGTATTTTTGACGATATTTTCTACGATGATATAAATTGATTACCTGCCGCAACTTCTTCAACGTCCATCATGTGCAATATTTCAAGAAGCACTTGACGAGTGACGATTACGCCAGACCGCAATAGGGACGGTTAGCCGGAATACGGCATGCCGCTACGGCAGACCGTATATACTGCGGCCTACCGCAGCGGCACACCGCATCACGGCCAGCCGCTAGTGCGTTGTAGGCTTAAGACAAGCATACTGATTTCTTGATGTAGTACAATTTGGCGTTTTATTTCTATACTTATTTTCAGGTTTCATCACAAACAAACAATCTAATAAAAGATTTAATTTCACCATCCGCTTTAGACGAAAGCACTAGACTTGTGTTAACAGATGCTATTTACTTCAAGGTAACATTTTTATCTTAAACTTATATTTAGAAATCTGTGTTTTTAGAATTTAATTTTGGCAATACTAAAAGTGTAATAATAATAATAATTTATTGCAACAATATGGTTCAAAAATGTGTAAGGTGGTACAAACGTAAGTTCCCATATTCTGCCACACACAATGGCGCGCAAATTTGTATTTAAAGGAATTTTACATTTAACATTATTAGTAATATGAATTTGTCAGTTCTTATATAATTTATATCGTACATAATATCATATCATACATTATTAAATTTATATCAACTACAGTGTCTCACGCAAATAATCATTTATTGAATATAAATAATAATATAATAAAGAAAGCTTGTGTCGCAATTCTCTTTTGTTAAACGTCATTTTATTTTTCGACGTGGTAACCGTTCAGGTTCATACACTTTGTATATCTTTGTATTTTTTTTCGTGCTTTGTCGTTTGAATACACAGTGACAACAAGTTATCATTAAGGTTCATCATCATATAATAATTTTTCATATTTCAATTCTATATTTTCTCTGAGATGTGGCGTTGTTAGTTATATAAATATATGTGTTTAGACGGCCCAGTCATAAGTTCATTTTCAGGGAGAATAAACGTAAAAAACCTGTATTTACATGTCATGGTTATATAACTTTTTGATTAACATTTTTTATCCTTAAGGGATCCTGGAAAAGTCCGTTTAAGGAGAAAAGGACAAACCCCAAACCTTCCACGTCACAAACAGGAAGAAGAGTTCAGTGAAAATGATGAACCAGATCGGCCATTTTAATTACGGTTATATAGAGAATATACAATCAAAGGTTTGTATTTGACAATTGACTTGTACCAATACGAACAGTGTATTTAGAAGAATATTGATCATACATTTTTGTATGGAAACCCTTAGAATAGACTTAGCTACGTACATAACAGTTTTTCAAACAATAACGGGCAGAAGTTATATTATATATAGTTATAGACAAGTAGGCAACTTGCTATGCCCGACTTTTTGGCGTGTACTCAAGATATTTTCCTTAAACGTACTAGCAACATTTAGTAGTATGTACGCCATATTTATGTGTACAGGAAAATGTATTCCGAAGACAGGATCTCAGAGTTGAGAATAGCACCAGAAAGACAACAGTTCTTCAGATTGTTATTTAACGCAAATTTTCACTTTTTTAATTTGCATATTATAACTTTTGATTTGGACTAACAAATTACATTTACGATTATTTCTTGTTTATGTTTTAATAATAATAATTATATAATATGGGAGCAAACGACGGGCTTACGGGATTTCCATTAAGGGCAGTTATAGAAGCCCATGGCCACATTTTATTATTGACTAGATATTGTTTAAGTTAAAGGTCGAAAATAAAGCTTTTAGCTTAAACTAATATTTATATTACAGGTGGTTCAGTTGCCTTATAATAACGAAAATTTCTCATTTGTTTCAATCTTACCAGATAAAAGGCACAGTGTATATTCAGTGGCTGATCTACTGCAAAGTCTAGATTTGACGTCATCAATCATCTATATTCAGCTCGGGTGAATATTTCGATTCCGATAATAGAGACAGAGTCAAGCATTGACTTAGCTGACATCTTAGACAAGGTAATATTTATAGCTTAGTGGTTAAAGAATATATAGAAGGAAGATATCGTGGTTGCGGAACTTACGTAAGTGGACCAGCATCAAACTCAAAACTCTCAAACTTAAAATATCTTTATTCATGTAGGTAAACAAGTACACTTATAAATTGTCAGAAAGAAGTTAAATTAATTGTAAATTTACATTTACTACCAGTTCGCAAGTCAAGGGCGTAGAGCGGGTAAGAAGAACTGGCAAGAAACTTTTCGCCACTCTTTTTAATCGCTAAGTATTGTCATACAAATTGTTTGAACTGGAGCAAATCAATCCCAAGGATTAGAATAATTTAAGTATTCCTCAAATTTATAAAAAGCTTTATTGATTAATTTTCGTTTAACGAGGGCTTTGAATTTATTTAGTGATAATTCTCTAATTTGTAAAGAGAGTGTGTGAGAGGGTGTGTGTGTAATAGAGAGTGTTTGGAAGGGTGAGTGTGGGTTTGCATCAGGCGCACGCCTGAGAGCATGATATGTGAAAATTATTTTAATACATCTAGTATATTTTCAAGTAAAAATTTATAAACTATTAGCTTTACACATTTTTTATTTTAAAGAGAGAGTTTTCTAATACATACTTTTAATATAATCCTGTTCCTCAGATTGGAGTAACAGCAATATTCGATCCGATCTATCTGGTATACTGAAGTACCCGGAACCGATATACGTCTCTAGTGCAATTCAAAAGGCGAAAATAACTGTGAACGAAGACGGTTCGGAAGCAGCTGCAGGAAACGGTAAATATTTTCATCAGAGTCATGCGGATTGTTTAATTACAGCTATAATTATTTTAACGATTGTAATTAATTTTTAGTTTAACGTAGTTTCCAAAAGCAGTTTCCAGAAGCAGTGTTGGTCTAGTGGCTCCAGCTTTAGTTTACAAAAGCGATGGCGATTTTGTTTATAACTATGTACAAATTAACTTAACGAAGAAGAAACTTGCAGAAAGCGCTGGTAGTAATAGAAAGCGATTTGATCATTACATATATTGTCTTCTTCTAATAGTTTGAATACAAATTTCAGCAATTTCCATTGAATCGGAAGCCGCAGAGTTTGAACCTGAACATTTCCGTGCTAACTATCCATTTCTCTACTACATTATGTAAAACGATACGCCAATATTCGCTGGACTTTATGCGGGTGCACAATAAATAAATGCCAGAGAGAAATCATTTTTTCTAAATTTAAAAGTTCGTTAAGATTTAAGTATGTCAAACACAAATAAATATACAGCATTAAGTTATATAATGCGTTCACAAGTAATAATAATACAGCAGCCATGTAACCTTAGCCTCAGATTTCTGTATTTTATAATTTTTCTATGCTGTGATCATGCCTTGGGACATGATATTATCTAGATTCTCTAGATCAAAGCACAATACTGGAATTGTACATTTTCTGTGTTGATCACGGTTTGCCCTAGCAGCCAATTTTTCTATTTTGCGCCTGTTTATCTTCTCTTGCAAATCTGATGTCTATGTATTTCCTTTGTAAAAGATCATGAAACAGATTCAGAAATCTGAGACCCAGACATCAAAATAATCTATCATAAGTCCGAATCGTATTTGTTGTTTTTTCATCCTAGAAAGATATAAGAGCGACTCATGGCTATGTGTAATACCTTTTCAGAATCCCTATTAAATGCGCCAAAACTTGTTATACAGGGTCACTTTTCGGTAGAGTAATTTTTTTTCACAGTGGGGTCCGAAGTAAACTAAAAGTTATGACTTAAAAAAAAAAATTATATAGTATAACTTAATATTATCTTCAATACACTCAATAAACAACTATAAATAGTATGTCTAACGCAAGAACTCATCAGTACCAATCTAGTGGATATTATGAAAAAGATACAGGATGTAGATATTTTCGAATTTTAATAAGAATTCGTGAAAAAGGCAATTTTCTTATAAAAACGCAAAATAAATTACAACTCTGCAGGGGTTGATTTTTGCAGCTGATGACCTCATCTATCCCCAATTTGCGCTTGATCCACGACTTTTTGACCATCTTGTATAAACAGAAATGCGTCAAGTCGGCAATTGAATGCACGACCTCAGGATTACGAAGTCACTAGACCAACACTATTCTCACATTTACTTCAAGCGTAACTTAAGAATTATGCATCCTGCTTTTAATTATAATAGGTTTTCATTAAATATTATTTATATCTAATAACATTTAGGCAATAACATTGTGCAGAACATTTTATAAATAAATTTTAGTGGTACCATACGTATTTTTCAGCGGCTGTGATCGGGATAAGAACTGCGCCGATGACTCCTGTGAATACCTTTGAAACTTTCAACGCAAATCGCCCTTTCCTTTATTATGTGTTATTTGAAAATGCACCCATATTTGCTGGATTGTATGCAGGAGAAAATTAAATAAGATGTAGTACGAACCTAACCAAATCTTTTTTATTTGACTTTATCTAGTACTTTCATTAACGTATGCCCCACTTATTTATAAATAATAATAATAATAATCCATTGCACCGTTTTAAATAGAAATCTATATCTTTTCATCATGACGTAAACACAATTTGTCAGAAAGTACTATTACGGGGGGCCTCATAGCCTAGCGGTCTTATTAAGTGGCAGCTAGGTGAAGGGTTCGATTCCCGGTTCGAGGGCAAGTTTTAATTTAATTTAAATTTGTTCTCGGCCTTTGGGAGAGTTGTGCGGTACCGGGCGAGTGCTTAAACCGTACATGAGGACACGGTCGATCACACGGTTTCTAAAGACAAGCACGAAATATAAAAAATCCTATACTTGACGCTGGCTAATGCACAAATAGTGCCAGAGCCATTAAAAAAAAAGGTACTATTACTTTAATGTAAATATCATAATAAGGATTTTATGAATAAAGGGTATACTTTTTATTTCGTTTTAAATAATTATTATTTTCTGTAGTCATCAGTTTGTTATACAATGTTATAAACAAGTTAATACACAATATTAATCCCCCAAAATATGTATTATGATAAACTGTGTTGGCCTAGTGCCTGGACGAACGACATTCACTACAAAACTTAACGCTGTTTTAGCATGCTATGTTTAACTTAAATGTATACTAGTGTATATATTGTGCCTACATGATTAATATAAATGCATCAATGTTTTGATATAAGTCAGTATTGCACCAACACTCGTATTAATTTTGTTTTTTAATTTTTGATTTTAAATTATAAATGTTTAATCTAGTTTACAGAATCAAATATTGTTAATTTACATCATTTTATTTTTTATTGTGTATTCACATCTTAAATTAAGTTCTTGATTAGTTATAGAAATTGTCATAGAAATTATTTTATTTTGTTTGTAACATTTGCTATGTATTTTTATTTTTTTATTTTACTAAGGGGGATGTTTTGTGCCTACATGATTAATATAAATGCATCAATGTTTTAATATAAGTCAGTATTGTACCAACACTCGTATTAAACAGTCGTGTCTTAAAGAGCCTCGTTTCATTACAATATTCAGTACCAAATAAAGATTTAAATATACCAAATAAGGTACAATATAACTTAGTGTTCACTTGGTAACACCACATAAGGCTTCAACGTCAAACACGCTTATAAGCCTTAAACAACCTTTAGCGTGTTTTTATCCTCATCTATCTCCGTGACACGTGCGGACTCTATCAAAGACTCGAAGAGCGTTAAATTTATTTACACCATGAAGCAACTTATTAAGTAAAGAGAACATAAACTGTGCTTTGCTTTACGACCAAGTTTATCTAACTTCGAAACTTATGATTAACGGTATTCAGGTGTCCGGTAGCTATTCCGTTTTGATCTTTATAAAATTGCAACGCTTGCTTCCGAAATTAATATTAATTTTAAATAATTGTCTGTGTATAAAAAAAACAGAATGCGAAACGCTTTTCTAGGCTACGGAATTTTATTATTATTTTAGTGCTCACGAGATGTGGATTAAAGATTTTATTGAAGTTATACTTCTTTTGGCGCGTTAGGGAAACATGATGAGCGTAAATTTTTATGATGCGCGTGCACACCGTCACAAAAAACCGACACCCTGAAGTTAGCATAGTCAACATTTTAAAATAAAAAATGTCCATTTCTGTAATTATGTAGAAATATTTTTTTGTGTTATTTAAATAAACTTTATTTAACTAGAAAATGCGTTATAATAAATCTTTCAATGTATTAAATACCTTTTTTCTATTGTTAGTGTCGTTTCTACAAGCTTAGAATAAGGCGTAAGATAAAAAATTGAAATAGATTTTTATCTTGTTACGCTAATGAAGTATAACTTCTAACGCGTGTACATACCTAAGTACACACACATGTTTTTCTGTTATTTGTTCTACTTTTATTCTATATTCAAAAATTTGTTGAGGAACACTAATTGTTTAGGGTAGGGTCAGATATCAGTCCCTTCAGGGAATTCTATAATTTCCGGGGATACCCTGTCAGCCTCCGTCATCTGTGATTAATTCCTCCAAGATTCTTCCCTTACCCATGCAGTCAAGTGTCAACAGTAGGAAATTGTCCCTTATCCGGTGATATCTGGCCTTTTGATACAATTATATTGTAAGTTTATATTGCATTATAACTACGCAAATTAAATCGTATTTTCCAACTTTGTAAGCAGTAATTTTTACTTAGTCATAGCATTGTTAATATCCCCTTAAAGTTTAAAAGCCCATATCTATTTGAGAGTATGAAAATAAAAGTGTTATTAAAACCGCTGTGGAACACTCTGCTTCTCGGCATAATGCTGAGCCAGGTCTAGTTACTACCACAACAGACACATACCGTTAAAACGTACCTTGTTTATTAAAAGAAAAAAATTTTTTTTTTTTTTTGTTTTTGTGTGTGTGTTTCGTTAGTAATAAATGTTATGTCTATGTCTAATCTGTTGAAACATGACTTAAATAGTGATATTGAGTAAAATAATTTTTAATCCTTGTAAATCAATTATTTTACAAATTCATAATTGATTTACAAAAGTCGTGTAAACACTTTTCGTTTGCTTCATGTTAATAGGCATGGTGCGTCATAGAAAAGTATTTTAACGGGTTCATCATGAATGCTTAATTTTTTAAAAGTTTCAGAATAAAACAATTCGGTAGGTTAGTAGTCAGTAATAAATAATCGTGAATTGTTTCTTAAATCTTGCAAAATAGCCTACTGGATGCGTTATCTTTTTCGTAGAAGCAAGCTTATTTTTTGAAGTTGAAGGCCGTTTCTCCTTGAAAAGGTGGTCACTAAAATATATATTTGAAACTACACGTTTTAATACGTATAAGCATTCCTCAACTTCCTAGTATTTAACGAAGAATGTATGCGTTTCGTTTAGTTGTCATTGGTCAACAGTATCTCTAGTCCAACAAGCACTTGTACTTGACGTGACATCAAATGTATCATCCTTTTGTCCAATCAGAATTAAACGGTTTCGTCTACTGTCTTTTGTTTTTTCACTATCCAGGACTAAACTATAAAAATATATCAAAGATATTTATCTGTGAATCACATGACTATTATCATCATTATCACTACACCATTATCTCCGTCTAACCAACTTTATATTCACAATAATATTTCTGTATAATTTATTTAAACAGATTACATTGTACATACGCTTAACCCGAATGACAAATGAAAAAACATTGTTTATCCCGCTACCCAACCAGGGCGAGTCTGACCTTCATTAATCTGTGTCAGCAAATACAATGCCTCGAATCTAAACCTACAATCCTGCTATCTTTAGGAGCTAAATGTATGATGAGTTTGCATTTAATTCATACAAGAAATAATAACCTATATACCACTAAGATGTTAAAAACAATTGTTTGAATTTAAAGCTTTTTATGTTTAGTCTGTTTTATTTTAATTTTGAATCTGTAGTTGACAATTGGTTGATATGTAACCTCTTTCTTGGTTTTCACTGTTCGATATTTAAAAGTCTAAAAAGAACTTGCGAACGAAAGTGCAGTTATTGCTTAATAGCGGAAATGGTAAGAAGAAAAAACTGGTATTACCGTCGAAAAATGGTAGCTGATAGATCGAAAATATGCACCGCATTCACAATAACTACCAGTATTTTTTTTCCTTTTTCAGCCTAAATTGATTTAAATTACGGTTTTCGTCAATGATCTATTTAGCAGCATACGTGTTGTCCAGGTTTAATCGTATTGCTTGTGATAAAAAAATTTATGTTTGTTCGAGATAAACCTAAGAAACTATTATATTGTCATTCTATTTAAGTGACAAAGTTTGAATAATGTTCCGTTTAATGTGGGCAAAACGAGTCCGAAGGAGTCGTACACTACATACATACATACATACAGGTGAAGCTATCTCAACGGGTAAAAAGACTTGCTAAGGAAAGTGCAGTTATTTTAACACGTATAAGTTTCGATTCCTGTAGAGTGTTTGCATTATATTTGCAGCTGATTAAAAATTGTAATAAATACAGGAAGTAAATTTAATTTGAATGTAAAACAAGGACTATCAAATCTAGTCTGTTATTTTCAAAACTTAATTATGAACATTTAAATTTCATTTATATGGATCCTAAAAAATACTTTTAACAGTAGGTAAAATACAATGTAACATTTAGGAACCATCATAATATTCTGGTTTACCTTATCAGGTTTTGATTTGTCCATCGTTGGACCCATAGTCCTCCCGCCAGGCGCGGCCAGGTGACTTTTCGACACTGGTTTTAATTCGCTGTATTATGTTATTATATTGTTCTCTATTATTCTTAGAGAATGTTAAATAAAACTTTAAACGTCCCTAAGCCTAATAATTTCCCAACTTCGTTAGTAAATCTCGTAGTGGATTATTTATTTACAGAGTAAACAGGTAAAGCTTTAATAATTACGTTAATCAAACAATTTCTTGTGTCGTATAAACTTATCCAATTTTGTCGAGAAGGTCGGCTCTTGAGATTTATTAGCTGCTAACTAGTTGACGTGTTTACTGCTCCCAGGGTCTTGCAGTGACAAGTTAATATACTATCTTTGTTTCATGCTATTTCATACGGGAAAGGCGGCTTCAAAGACTTATATCGTACACCAAGATATTCTCTGTTATAGTGTTGTTTGGTAATTATAAGAAAATTTAACTTAGAAGATTTTTTTTCGGAGCATTAATTATTAGACATACAGCAAAAGGTCCTTCAGAGCCCACGCAAAACAATTGCCAATCGAACTTGTTCAATTGTTTTACTTTATTTACTAAGCCACAAAAGTGTTTGCGTAGGTAAATTAAAATAATAAAAACTCACCGAGATCCAGATTAAGCGTTCTGATAAACGAGCTAGTGTTGGATATCTATAGTTGCTCCACTCAAACTTTTTTCCTACAATAAAGTTGACAAAAGAGAGTACGACTTTACATTAGTTACAATCTAGCCTATATAATAATTATGGCTGATAAGTAATATTATGTTGACTAAATTTTCAACATACTTTTGAAAGGCTTAAACTGAGGTAATTTTCATTAGCAGTCTTAGTGTTCTACAATGTTTTAACACTGACAATTGACATACCTACATCCGAGATACCGCACTTGCGCTTATATCCACTACACTAGGTTTATTAACTCAAGGTTTAGATTTCTTTTGGCATCTTATGCCTGTTGTGTCAAGAAGTTGGATTGCCTCAGCGTTCACATGAGCTATGAGAAGGAAAACCGTTTAGCCGTATTTAGGACTGAATCCTCACACTTTAAAATCGATTTTCCTTTTCCTTTAGTTTAGTAAAATTTAATTTAATTTATATTTTCATGTATGATATGTTTGTTTAAAAGTGCTTGTCACATTAAAATTTGTATTTTATATTTCTTGTACTAATGTATCAGTGTGCCGAGCGTTGGGAAGCTTTTATTAATAAATACGTATCAGTTTAATATAAAAATACTAACAAAGTTATCATACAAATCCCGTGTGTACTGCGCTATATGTAGGTATGATAAATTCCTAGCTGGAACCACAACATTGTATTTAATTCGTACTTGTAACAAAGGCGTGCATTTACATACTATACATCAGGGGATGGCGCGAAGCCAACTTCATCTCCAGGTGCAAGCTAACGTATGACGCGTACTTGTTCGGTTTCTGCTTGTATATGACCAGTATTTTATTGAGCCCTTGACACCTACACGGCATTCGGAGTTGAATTATTGCAAAGACAGCTTGAATATATTCATAGCTTTTGTTTAACTAGTACGAACTATTTTCCTACAGTAATAAATTAATCTTAATGATGAACTTTGGAAGCATGTTAATAATTAGTATTTATACTTCTTTATTGGTTTATTATTTTCTGTCTGACTGGGTCGCCGGTCCAAATCCAAGAAAAAAGACATTATGATTTTTTTGAAAGTTTAAATTTTGAAAGTTTAAAGTTTGAAAGATGTTTGCCCTTTACTGGTACTATGTAACTCCCAGTAATAGTGTTAAGGCTTTATATCGCGCGTTCCTAATGTTGCGACATCAGCGCTAGGGATATTAAAAGAACTAAATTAAAATATATCAGCCAGCGTTAAATATAGTGTATGTATTTTTTTCAATTTTGACGTGACTTCGTCTAATAAATCAATGACGCCGGCTGCACGCTCAAAAAAAGCATGACGTATTGTCCCGTTACGCTCATTGTCCCGTTATCATTGTACGGTTGCACCGCATTTATATCTTATCTATCGTTTTGTTATGATTTTGTCACGTGAAACTATTGTCCCGAAACGGACAATCATTTTTTTAAATAATTATTGGTATGTCGGTTAAGAATTTTGTAAATACTGTAACGTGTTGGAAATAAATATATATAATACCAAAATTTTAAATAAAAATGTTAGGATATTAGAGAGGAGCAGTGTTAATTTCTTAAAGGCGTGTACCATTTTGTAGTCAAAATGAAATCAGTTTATTTTCGCATTACGTCTCCAGAATTGTTGACATTATACTCCTATCATTTTCACAGAATCATGTTTAACGAACCGTTAGTCATTGTGAGTACTTGTTTTGTTATTAATTCATTGAGCGCGTCTTGCTTCAAGTTTATTATTGCCTTAAGCTATTTCGCTGTTGTTTGCTTAACCGAATGAAATGCTTTGAACCTGACGAAAATTCACTTCAACGTCGTTATCAACATTAAACACTCGAAATACTTAGTTTCATTACTGCTTTAGGATATAGAAATTTCCTGATTTGCTATAATCGTGTTGTTATGCACAAAAGATCTTAAATTATACAGTGATCTATTGCCATTCTTAATAAACAAATAAAATTACCAAAAATGAACAATAAGATCACATGAAATAAATCTTACAATATCAAATAATTTATAAACAACAGATAACTACTAATCGAACAATAATAACTATAAGTCACGTCGATATCTGGTGCGAGTACCAAATCAACAGAAACTAAATTAAAACAAACTTAACCTAAAAAAATAAACTAAAAGCTAATCTGACGGATTCATGAATTACGATGCAATACAAAATAGTTAGAAATACATGAATTAGAAAAGTCAAGATTGTGATAGGATATGGTTTAAGACAATTTTTTGCAGAAGAATTTTAAAGATATAGGTGATCAATCGTATGGAGTCGGGCAGAGTATTCCACAACTTAATGGCGATCCTAAACGAATGGCCTAAGAAGGAGTTGTGAGATGGAATTTCCAAAAAGTAGGAGCGTAACATATAGCTATAAGGACCAGACCTGATACTTACATAGATTTTCCACCCTTTGTCTATTTTAATATGTAGTGGTCAAGCACTTTTAAAGTTAAAAATGTACGTCTCCATGCATAAATTCCCATGAAATTATTGCAATGAACTCACAAACCCAGAAACGCATATTAAATATTCAGGACTAACAAGAAACTTGCATAAATAAATTCAAAGTTAGAGATATGTGCTCGCTCTGATCGCCGGAGAAATCTTCGCATCTCTAAGTCACGTAGTTCTTGTATAATATCTAGAAATTCAGTGAGACCGTCTAAATTGCTCGAAGTCAGATAATAAACGGACCGGATACAAGCTTGTGGGAATTTATTAAAGCTGCCTGTTAAGCTTCGTGCACTTCATACCGAAGCTCGGGAATTAGAAACGTGGTAATAATGTGTTGACTTCTTGAGCTAAAGTAACAACTTGATAGTTTCTTGTGAACAGGAATACCAGTATAAGAAAATTAAATAAACAGGATTAAAGAGTAATGTACTTAATAAATCTAATTAACAATCTCAATAGCAGTAAAGTTTAAGTAGGCACAACAACGAAAAATATTGTTTATTAAATCTAGCCAGGGTTTATCTCCATGCACTTGATGGAAGGTGTGGATGCAGGATTAGTTGGTAAATCATGCCCATCTAATAAATGCCCATTTGCTCTTCTCTACAAGACCGCCTTATTATATAATTTTTAGTATTTTTATAGATGCATTGAATAATCTTTAATGTTTGGTAGTCGCCTTCGCCCCATCTATATATTTGTAACGGATATAAATTAAGAAAATAGATAAAGCAAAACAATTAAAGGTTTACACTCGACAAAAGCCGTATTTCGTTTCAAGAGAATGAAGAAAATTTACAAACAATATTGCGTTTGCGTTGCGTTGCGTTGTTTTCTGTAGTGATTTATATAATTTATTTGTAATATAAAGTATTTACAATTTTCTTAACCTTTATAATATATAGTAATAATAAAATAATAAAACAAATTTAAGAAGTTTGATCCCTATGGCAGTGTACCTTTAACGCCAGTATTTCCTCGTCGTATTGCGTAACTTATTGAGCGAGGAAAGCACCAGCTCTGGGGCCACCAGTAGGAACTATCTACCAGGCCTTAAATGACTCTTTTTCAATTTGTTTCATTTAATTGATTTGTTTAGGGAAAGCCCACAGGAAAGCTGCTAGCGGACAATCATCATTCTAATTCATATTATCTTTTTATTGTCGCTTTCACTGTTTACATATGTTTTAATTGCTTTGTTTTTTCCATTCTTATTGTAATAATTTTATATTCTATGTAGTTTTGTGCTCACCTTATCTAATTTAAAAAAATCTTACAGTGGTAAGAAGAGATCACTCGAAAGCGAAAAGTTGCCCACCCTATTTATTTCATTATTTTAACTCTACTGTATTGCTATCTATGGTATGGTTAGTGGACTCAGTTTCCGCACCTACACTCGTAATCGGTCCGTTGTGGGTGTATTGCTAAATAAAATTAATAAATATTCAGCGACTAAATGGATATAGAAATCCTAATAAGAAATCCAATTTTAAAAATATATTCACCTCGACGTCCGTTTTTCCACAACTGAGCGTTATTTAAGGCTGTTTTTGACGCGAACCACTATGTGGAACCAGCTGCCCAGTGAAGTATTTCCGGACCAATTCGACTTAAGAAAGTCCTTCAAGAAAAGAGCGATCCAATTCTTAAAAGACCGGCAACGCACTTGCGAACTTTCTGGTATATGAGTGTCCATGGGCGGCAGTATCACTTAACATTGAGCCTCCTACTCGTTGACCTCCTGTTACATAAAAATAAAAAATTAAATACTATTTGTTTCTCTTGACCTTACTTAAAAGATAAGATATAAAATAGGTCTTCCCGACCTTATTGTAAGAAGAAACTAATCCTCTAAATTCTTAATATAGCAATTAGATTATCCTATCCGCATTATTTCTGCTTGACGGTACCGATAAAACAAATAGCTTAATCTATAATTGCCAAACCAAGCGAGTTAATTCACATACTCTACAGAATATGGTTTCAATGTCTGTAAATCTTTATATAGCTCAAAGTTTTATTTGAAACAGGAGAGCAGTGGAGCCTAGTGGCTTCAGCGTGTGACTCTCATGCCTGAGGTGGAAGGAACCCGGCTTGTCTTACGGCAATAATTAATCCATAATCTCAGAATGTTTTCAATCCTTATTGGGTTCCGTGACAGTCAATCGATCTCGTATCTGCATCCGAATAACCAAACCCTACGAAGACAATCCATTTTTGGCGACGGATAAAATGCTCGTTGTTATTAAGATTACACTCATATTTGATAATCAACGTAAACCAAATAAAGTAAATAAAACCGTACAAATAACATTGAAATATACATGTCTATGTTTAAAACATAACAAACAGCTTTTTTAATTATTTAAAAAACTGGTGTAAGTTAAAATCTGTTAAAATATTGTTGGAATCGAGCTTTCGTCAACTGTCATTTTCATACAAACATCTATCCACAGACACCGATCCGACCTCCCATCGATAGCTTGTATCGACAGATGGCTATTACAATCCGTCGATTGGTTATTGGCACACTTGTTACATTATTTGAATTAAGATGACTATCTCAAAAATGGATTGAGATAGGTTATTGAGTTCGGACGTTAGACGCAAGAGTCGACGGCGTGTGTGTCACAGGATTTGGTTCATACCTCAGAGTTCTCGGCCCGCTGCACGAATTGACCAGGAATCTGATTGTAATTAAAGTCAATTGTGAATATAAACACTAACAGTTTTGAAGTTATTCTTCTTTAGGCGCGTTGTGAAAAATTGATGAGAGTGAAATTTTACGATGCGTGCGTACCGTTACACAAAATTAACAGAATGATGTTAGTTCTAGGTGGCATGAAAATCGATAATAACTATGTTCAAGTTGTATATTCTAGTATTTTTATATTTAGAACACGTGTTTCGTAACAGTACAATTAAACAGTGGGAATAAATAAATATTATTTTGGTGTTTTTATTAAATCTATTCCATATACGACAGTGATAGTATTTACTAATAATAATTTTATTGATTAATTTTAATATTTATTGTTAATCACTACTGCATTTTAGTATTTTTTTTCCATACGCCAAAGAAGTATAACTTCTAACTCTTTTTTTAATAGGAGTTTTATCGTTTTAAGATTCGTTGAACTTCTTCGAAATGTGTCTCTGTAGAGGCTTTTTGTGCTGGTTAATATAAACATAATTTTTTATTAAACGATTACAACCTTATTAAACAATTACGGATAATTATAAATACAAATTATACTTAACACACTGCCCAATCGCTGTAAACAAATTGTAATTAAAGAAAAAATAATCATAAAGATCGGTCAAACCGTTTCGAAGGAGTTCGAGGGAATTTTATATATTTAGATCGTTGTTGGTTTCAAATGATAGTTTGACGTTTAAACGCTCGCGTAAAAAAGTCGCAGTGCGGTCTTCTCAGTGGAGACTGGATCAATATGCAGAGGTAAGGGTTAGTGATAAATTAGTTGATAGTTAAGCTCAACTTGGACCGCGGCTCAATAACTACGAATTGAGTCGAAGTTCAAATTTAAACCAGGATTACCTAATATTATATTCGAACCGCCAATTTCATATCAGTTCTGTGGCGAACTAACTAACAAATATTCAAACTTGCTCAAATGTTTTATTAAGTTCAGTAAGTTTTCAAATGAAAAAGGACATTTATGGACGAATATGATAGACTATAAATTCGACCGCCAGCTGGCGTTCGAGAAAGTTGATGTTACGTTATGCGTTGTAATTTTAAATAAATAACAATCATTATAATTTGTTTGATAGTCCTCTCGGATGATTCTTTTTCTTTGTATGATGCCCGTGGCATGTTGGCAGCCCGTCACTAAGGCTAGGTTGTGTCAGAGACACCAGTGCATGACTTCGCTGTTGCCACATCGCCTAGAGAGGGTGTTGTAGCTTTGGCGTTAGCAGATAACCATACAAAGCAGCTACTCGGCACAAGAGGTGACTGTTAATGTTCTATACATATAACTGGCATGTGGGTCATCATTATAGAAGGAATTTGTGTGATCTTTCTATTTTATCTATTATAATCTTTACATAAGCAAAAGTTATCTTAAATATACTCAGTCAAGAACAACGTTCTGCCCAGCGATTCTGTAACTCACTTTTCGAACTCACACAGCGGTTTTCGCATCGGCGGTCGCTCTCAAATTAGTCGTGAAGCAGTCATTTTATGATTTGGCATTCTGATAAACAATAAACTACAAGCTCCCACCTTTTCTAGGCTTTTCACCTAGGCTGTTACTTGTATAATAAATTAAATGAAAAAATTAACATTTACCCACTACCAAATATAAATGTAAAAAAAGGTTACTATTGGCTGAAGAGTTGAGTTATGATGAAACAGAAGATCTAATAACTGTTATTCTGTAAAATCCCCTACAATATACACACACCCACCACCAAAATTAAGAGAGAGACACACACACAAACACACACCAAATTTATTTTTAAGACTCCGTTTGCAATGTTTTCTTTTAGCATTAATACTTATTTTCTTCTATTGTATCTTATGACAATGACATGATTGTAGTGTTCCGGTCCGGTGTGGAGAGGTGGCTATCTGTCACTCAGGTCTCCTGTTAAAGACCAGTCTCTCATACACTTCCTAATGTTATCATCTTAGTTTAATCATAAAAACCTTGTATGTATATGTGAGAGAAGAAAATAAAGATTATTATTATTATTATTTTCAGAACTGATATCAGAGCGACCGCCGATGCGAAAACCGCTGTGTGAGTTCGAAAAGTGAGTTACAGAATCGCAGGGCTGTGCTTGACGCACGCCTGATTCTTGGGTTTAAGGTTTGTCGGTTTTCCCATAGTTGCCTTCACCGCAATAGCAATTACTTGCGAACTTGAAATATATGCATCGGTGTACAGGATTAATTTCAACGAACCTCACGGGCAAAATTCACACGCTTAAGCTTGCCAACACTGCTCCTTGTCAAATCAAATAGGGAAGCTTTTGGAGAATATTAAAATAAAATCAGTGGCGCTACCACCTTTTTAGGCCTGGGCCACAGATTTCTGTATCTGTTTCATGATTATTTGTCAATGTAATAGGCACGAAGGTGACCAGCCTCCTGTGCCGCACGCCGACGGCTTTTTGGTCAAGGGCATGCTGATTTCCTCACGATGTTTACCTTCACCGTACGAGCGAGTGTTAAATGCGCACATAGATAGAAAGTCCATTGGTACACACCCGGTAATCGAACCTACGACGCCACTAAGCGAACACTGCCTACACTTTTGACAGTGTACACATTAAAATGTACCATATTACAACTCGTCTTATACAGTTAACAAATTTCTAAACATAAAGGTAGATTTACCAAATTTTTTAACTCAAGTGAACTTCTTAGAGAAACACAAGAAACACATTCATTTTTTACATTCGGGCAGTGAGTGCCGACATCGCTCTCATGCGAAGCAGATCCATTTAATTACAGTCTCCATGTCTTCAGGCGTCAGATGCAGCGACTGTTGATACGTCACACAGTAGAAATATGTATATTAATTTATCTTTCTTAACCTAGTTTGTCTAGAGGAAGAAGAAGAGGTCACCCAAAAAAAGGTGGATAGAAGAAATAGAATGAGAGCCATAGACAGAGTCAGTTGGATAAAGCTGGAGGAGGCCTTTACCCGTGAAGGGGTTCCGATCGATGGTACTGAAGGTAGCTAGGATATACACTTGCTCCTTACTTGCTCCTTAACAAGCAAAATTAAAAGAAATTAAAATAATCTAAGCTGTATATCATATTTCGTTTTTGTCATCATTGGAATTAAAACTTGGCTTTATTATTATTATTATAATCTAGTTTGGCTTTTATTTTTAATGTATAAGTTGTTTTATCTTTTATCATTGTAATGTTTCCCTCTAAATGTTGTGCTCACTTGTCATTAATGCACATGCATGTATTGTGTTTTTATATGTCGTGTGTTCTCTGCATGTGTTTGTGTGTTTTGTTAGTGTGCCTTTATAAAATAAATAAATAGTTCACTAAATAAAGTTTACAATAATAACAAATGAGAAAATGTTTCATCCTGAGGTTCTGGTCTGATAAAATGCCTTTCAGATTAATCTCTCACATTTCTATTTCGGTCGCAAAGTGGATAGTTCGGTTCAGATAAAAATATCCGTAATATCTTAGGGTCTAACAAATAGATTTCACAATAAAGTATGTATTGTAGCATTTTGTTATAATGTTCTTGATTCTATAATAGTTCATAGTATTGTCTTTGATTAAAATAACCTTTACACATTTAAAAAAAAAACTTTAACCGGATTAAAGTTATGTATTATTATAAATTTACAATTATTTAACATAATTTTAAATTTATCCGACGTTTCGCGTGCTTTAGAGCGTGCGTGGTCACGGTGACTGAAGACAAAAGGTGTTGAATGTCAAAAAGTATCACAGCTGTAGAGAAAGTTGCATTATCTGTATTTATTTCCCCGGAGTTGGTATCGACTACTATATGTACTTTAGTCGATACCAACGCGTAAAGCACGCGAAACGTCGGATAAATTTAAAATTATGTTAAATAATTGTAAATTTATAATAATACATAACTTTAATCCGGTTTAAAAGTTTTTTTCTTTAAATCTATAATAGTTATTTAAATATCTAAGAAAGTACTTTGATCAATTCTTCTATATTGTATCAAATGTGCCTATCGTGCCTAAATGTATCTTATGTGCTTATATCGAAGAATTTATTAGCTAGAATCGAACAAGAAACGGCAAAAAAGTCAACGGTGTGTGTCAGTCACAGAAGGTTGATCAATTAATAGCCTTAGCCTAGAATTAGATTGACAAATGATCATGATACAGATACAAAAATCTGAGGCCAGACCTGAAAGGTTTTAGCGCCATCTGGTTAAGTGAGTCTTTGCCTCGTCCAACTTGAATCAAATATACATAGTGCCATTAACAAGAATTCTATGAAAAGTTCATATCCTACGGAAAGTAAAACTAAGCATAATTACACGTACGTGCCACACAATTATTTCCAACCCTAATGTAAATGTTAAAGTGAATTAAGTGTGGTCGTAAACAGATTTTGTTCTAAGACGCAGTTTCTTAATTACAAATTCCACCGTAGCGGATAACATTCCCTCAGGACCACAGCCTTGGAGCTCCTTACACAAGATTTTGGGCAGCACTACTTAATTAAATCATTAGTACGCGACCTAGCGGACTCGAAATGGGTTAAAGTTATCTAAAATTTTTATCTAGTTAAATTATCAAAATTAAAACTAAAATCAATCATAGTCTTATCAAGTAATTAAGTTAGGTAACGCATGGCTGATGGCTGGCCATGCGTCATACTCGTGAACGGGTGCTACTTGTGGTGACTGGTCGTACTTGAATTCGTGTATACGGTGATGTTAGTTATTTCGACTATGTATTTGCGTGTTGTTCCCACGAGAATGTAAGTGCGTGCTCCTATTTCACCATGCTTCCTGCTGATAGAGGTCAAATCTTTGTTTTTAATTTATTTTAATAATTTATTTATTAAGATGTCATGTGGGACATGGTGTAATGGTTGCAGCGTTGTTGAAAACAAAAAACTTGGGGAGTATAAAGAGTGGCGGAGAGTTTATTGCCAGTTCTTCTCTTCCCTTCTACGCCCTTGATTTGAGAACTGGCAGTAAATGTAAAATTAGAAGCATTTAATGTAAATTTCTTTATTGACGTCCATAAGTGTACCTATATGAATGAATGTTTTTTGACTATTGACTTTTGAATAACACTAATCTATTGTCCTTATATAGATTTGATATATGAACTCCCTTATTGATATAATTATCAAGTTTGACTGCAAATCATACGGTCTTGGGTTCAAATCTCCAGTGTGACGTTTGTATAGTAGTGTTCTCAGATTCCGCACTTAGACGCACATTTGGTTCCGTTGTTAAGTTCTGGCTAATGAACCCAGACAAGCTTCTTCGTACACGCAGGTTTCACGGAGCGACCTAACTGCTCCAAAGATTTCGGCTCGTTGGGAAGCCACAACCACGAATTCCAGGACTACGTGGGTGACTGATTCTTCTAGGCTGAAACAGCCTCTGCACAAGGAACTGTCTGCAGTCCGCGTTTTGCGACCAACAGTGATATTGGAGTTCTGTGGATCAAATTGTCGAACATCTGATCGAAGAACATAAGTATTTTATACGAATATGAACACATACACTCTCATATAGAGTAGAGGACAAGTAATTTACGTGTGTGTGATATACACTTTCTAAGTAGATGCCTCAATTAAATTATGTTCACTAAACAAAGACGATTTATCACTAAATTGTCATATACTGTTTTTATGTGTCAATACTAATATTAAGGTTTGATTTTTTGTTTGTTTGAAATGAATAGGCTCCGAAACTACTGGACCGATTTCAAAAATTCTTTCACCGTTGGCAAGATACACTATTCTCGAGTGACATAGGCTATGTTTCATTTAAAAAAAAAATAGGGATGCTTACTAAAACTTGAATAATCTAACCCAAGGTGTAAAAAAATAAACAAAAAACTTCCTTCAATCGCGTGCGCCGGGAAATCTATTAATGATCTATCATATCTATCTATCTATTATATCTATCTATCTTTTGTTCTAACAAAATTATGTATTAAAAATTTTTAGGACACATCATTATCTATAAAAAATGTCACGACAGCACGTCTCTATCTTTTATAGTTACGTCACAATAACCGTCCTTTTATTTTATTAAAATACCACACCTAGAAAAGGCTCTTTATTCGTACTCTAGGTATTGATCCTTATCAAAATAAATACCAACGTTTCACATAAGCTACAATTTAATGGCATAACCACCAAAAAAGCATGGTGGATTGGTGTTCTCCTGCCGATTCTCTTGAATAGTTTACTACTATGTAATATAACAAAAATCTTAGCCACAGCAACGCTTGGCCGAGTCTACTAGTGTTATATATTTTAGACATTTTACTGAGCATATATATTGTCCAACGTATATCCGAGAAAGAAGACCTTAAAATGGGTAACTGGTATTTTTTATATTAACAACAATAAAAAAAATCGGAAACATTTATTTACTGTTGTCCTGCATACAATCCAGCAAATACGGGTGCATTTTCAAATAAAACAAAATAAAGGAAAGGGCGATCGGCGTTGAAGGTTTCAAGGTTATCTTCAACAATCGCAGCTTTCGTATTAAGCACAGCCGCTGAAAAAAAATCATGTATTTAATGACGCTAAGTTAAAAGTTTGAATTAATAATAATAATAATAATAATTTTTATTAATCAGACAAATACAGTCCATTGATTGATTAGTGAGTTAGTAACAATAGTTTCTTAAGATCTATGTTAGAGAATTAGTAAAAATAAGGAAAAAGTAGTTTAATAAAAACTATCAGGTACAAAGCCCTGCGGAGATGTCGGAGCAGTGTCGTAAATAGGGGCACTCCATTCTTTCGACTATCATCCGTAAGATGTTGCTGGAGCTGCCCCGCACCCGGCGCACCAAAGAAGCGCACCGCTTTCGCATAGTGGCGAAAAAGCAATCCACCCGCGCCTCTGCAAACATTCTTGATGCACTGCAGAAGCGAGGCAGCCCCAGCAACACCCTAAATGCGTTATTATACTGCACCCGAAGCGAGTTGTATGTTTGTCGAGTAAAAATTGCCATAACTGTGTATAAAATGCATCATATAGTGTACTAAAATTGATAAACATATTTTTAAATCTCTTTATTTTATTATTTTTTTGTTATTATTATGTTTTTGGTATTAAGAATAAGCCAAACAGCTTATTAATGGCATGTATATGTGTTGACATTTATCTCTACAGTAAAATAAAGGAAAGATTTGTATTTTCGTATGTTTGTAACGAATAAACTCAAAAACTACTGGGCCGATTACAAAAATCTTCAAATCAAAATACTATTTAATTGAAAATTCATTATAAGAATAGTGAGTTAGTCACATGTTTTATTTTTATTTATAAGATGTTAAATGATACCACATTCACATTGCCAAAAGGCTCGCAAGTTCGTTGCTGGCCCTATAAGAAGGCCGCTCCTTTCTTGAAGGACCCTAAGTCGAATTGGTTAAGAAATACTTCAGTGGGTCATGAAGTTGTTGTTAGGAAATCTTTTCTAAAATCTAATTCTATCAATTATATTGAGAGACCAGTTAAACAAAACAATTAAATTTTATATTCAAGTTTATTAAACGTCTATAACAGTCTAAAGTGGGCTGATTATGAACGAAAACGAAAAAATGGTTTTGAATTGTCCAAAATTGTGGCATTTATTTATTGTGCGCCCGCGTAATGTCCAGCGAATATCGCCGTGTCTCTATACATAATGTAGTAGAGAAATGGATGGTTAGCATTGAATTGTTCAGGTTCAGCTTCTACGGCTGTTGTTCCGACGGTGATTGCTGAAATTGTTTCCAAACTGTTAGTAGATGATAATATTGTACAATGTACATACAGAATTAGTTAACTCGTTTTCTTTAATACAGACTGTATGGCATCTATCCCTACTGTCCCTTAATTTACCCAACATTTATCTCGGGGTTGTTGGGGTAAAATAAATTAGAAACAAGACGGGATTTACAGTTGGCCTAATATCTACTTAAAGACGAAAGGTGGTGAGCAACCTAAGTGTTATCCAAGAACTCGGGGCTGTTGTACCTTGGGCCTACGACGGTGAAGGTCAAGGTTGTCTCCGACTCAAAGGGCCAGAACCAGTCTTTGGCACAAATCCCCATTATCAAACGTTGCGCTTACTGAATGTAGTTTGTCGACAGTATCGACATCTTTATATGTTCGCAGAGTGAGTTCACAGTAGCGGTATTGGGTATCTTATGTATTTTATATTATATATTTTATTATTTTTTTCGAAATTATCGTATTGGTTTACTTGTGTATTTTTTTTAAAATAAATTTAACAATTTTGCGAACATCAACATTGATGTTGTGTTCCGGCACCAATTTTTGCTTGCAAAGGAAAATTTATTGGAAAAAAATGTCTTAAACTAAATATCAATGTAAAAGGTAAGGCTGAATATCCAAAAGAAAATTTTATAGTTGAGAGTAACGCGTTGTGACGTCGTTGGATTATTTATTGTTATTCAAATTCGACCAGCTTTTGTTTAAATTCCTATAATTTAAACCTCACAGGGGTTTTATTACGCAACAAGATCATTGTGACACAATGATGACAACTAAATTAAACTATACATTTTAACATTTATCTAATGCATTAATTATACATTTTTGTCTATTGACTTCCATAAAAACATTGTATAACCAAATTAATATTTCCTAACTGAAGAACTAAAGAATTTTATTATCTACTTTTTGTTTATTTTTATTACATATTTTTCGTTGTTATTTTCATGATTCAAATTAATCATTTGGCACTGCTTATGAAAGTAACTATAGTATTTTGTTGTATTTAAATGAAGTTTAGTAACAATATATAATTACCGTTCGCCGCAGCTGCCTCTGAACCGGCTTCGTTTACAATTATTTTGGCTTTTTGAATCGCACTTGAGACGTACAACGCTTCCGGGTACATCAGTATACCAGATAGATCAGAGCTACTGCTGTTGAATAAAGCCGTCACTCCATTCTGTGGAACGTAGTTCAAAATTCAAAATAGAACATATAGAATATAAAAAATATCATACGATACATTAAAAACTAAACTTTTGTAGTCGCTGCCAAATCGTAAACGTAATATATATTAAAAAATGTGTTTATTGATTTGACAACAAATCATTATAATGTATAAGCTTTAGGAACCCTTTTAAGTAAAAAAATATGTACCTAAAAATAAATAAATGTAGTTAAAAAAAACTAAAAAACACGCTTCTAAAGCACATCAAAGTAAAAAGTGAAAAATAATTTATAATGTGCTTTAAAAGCGTGTTTTTTAGTTTTTTTAAACTACTATTTATTTTCCACTTTTTAGTCCTAGCAGCAATACGTGTTGTCTCAATTTAATCGTATTGCTTTGTGGACTTAAAAAAATTTTTCATTGTTTTTTCGAGATAAACCTATGAAATTATTATATTGTCGCTGATTCTTTAAAAGTGTACAAAGTTTGAATTAAATCTGTCCGTTTAAAGTGGGTCAAAATCGAGTCCGAAGGAGTCGGTTACATACATACATACATACATACATACAGGTGAAGCTAATATAAAGCGTGTAAAAAAATACCATACCATACTATGTTAATAACTTTGGCAAAATAAAGAAAAACGTTTTATGTATGATCTTCTGTTTTGCTGATCCAAATTAAATTTTGTATTCTGTATCTATATACATAAACAAATTGTCTTTAGTACTTTTTTAATTCTTTAAAACCCTGCATAAACAACATAGAAATGTTATGTAACCAATAATAAAGTAAATAAATACAGTTTTTTACAATATATACGCCAACTGTGGTAATTACTTTGTATGTTCTGAGTATGGTTTCTTAAGATCACTTAAAAGTAGACACACACACATCTTCACATATTGCACACACACATAGCAATTTGTTAGTACATAATATTCGTCTGTATGGTGTAATTCCATGTAATGCAAAAGCAAGCCAAAAGGCTATATTTTCATAAATAATTCATAAAAATCAATAAAGTATAAAATAAAATAAAGAATCTGGTGTCGCAAATCCGACATAATTAAATTTTAGATGAGAATAGAACCATTGAGCCATTGGGCCTAATTACCTTCTTTAAAATATCAGCTAAATCGGTGCTTGATTCAGTGTGTATTACAGGAATTGAAAGATTCACTCGAGCTGAGTCTAGATTATTTATGACATCATACTGTAAGTCTAGATCTTGCAGTTGATCAGCCACTGAATGTACACTATGTCTCTTATTCGGCAATATTGAGAGGAAGGAGAAGTTTTCGTTTTTATAAAACATTTGGACGACCTGAAAAATAATATTACTTTGAATATATAATGCTGCACCACGATGTACTCTAAAAATTGTTACCCCATGGCTATCAAATTAAATCACCTTCCTAGAAGTTATAGATCACTGCCGTGTAATGCTTTCAAGGGGAAGGTGATTCAATTTTTAGAAACAAGGTGCCTTTATAGCATGGGTGAGTATTTAGACCATAAGTTTGACGCCAATTATAAATAACTTACTATTATTATGACATTATAAAAAAAATTATGCATATTGCTGATTGTGCGGATTTTTATAATTAATCGATCTAATTGTACCACTATCATTGTAAATAAACGATTTTATTTATTTATTATTTTTAATCTATTTAGCTAAACCAATATGTAATTAACTTAATAAATAGTTATTGTAGGATAATATTATGTCATAAAAAATAAACTTAAATACGAAATGTTATCTAAGGGTGATTAATAAACAGTGAAAATCAACTCTAAACATTATTCACCATGTAGACATACTTAACTCGTTAAATAAATGTGTTTATTCATTATAACAATGTATTATAATGTGTAAGATTTGGGAACCCTTTTAAATACCTGGGTCCCTTCCTAGCTTCCATAACAAACTTAATAGGTACCTTAGATGCCATAATTACTTTTTTATGACTATTACTAACATCTTTTAACTAACGCATTTTTTTGACAGAGGTCCCTCCCCATTCCTTACATTTCAAATTTCATTTATTTTAAAAAATACAGCTTTTTATTTTACCACAATATAGTAATTGAGTATCAATGCAATCCCGGATTTATTAAATTTTATTATTTATTCTAACCTCTACTGACTGACTTCGGCTTTAAAATATTTATTTGAAAAGATTAAAGGCTTCATCGGGCCTTTTCCGTAATAGCTCGCAAACGTATTACTCCATGAACAATTGTTAAAAGACATGGACTTCAATAATGTTTGACCGATGTGTGTTCTTTGCTTTCTTGTAAGATCCGTGTAGGCTGTAAATTCGTCGAACATAGAAAGCTGACCTTTGCGTAAAGAAAATACCATTTTAAAAGAAAATTATCAGGAAACAAACACAGAAATATCTAAACTATACCGCGGCTTAAAGCGCCACGTGATTTATGTTCGTGTTCACAATCACGATATTATAAAACGATTCAATTTGACATTGTTCGTACTAAAGGTTATATGTTTTGTAAAGTTTATTTAAAACAAACCTTTGATTGTATATTCTCAATATAACCGTAATTAAAGTGGCCGATCTGATTCATCATTTTCACTGAAGTTTTCTTCCTGTTTGTGACGTGGAATGTTTCTGGTCTAGTCTTTTTAGAATTGAATGGACTTTTCCAGTCTCCCTGGATAGTAAATAAACATTGATTAAAAAGTTGATGAAGCGGTATCAGGGTCAGTGGTGGAAGAGGACCTGCTGCAGCTGAAACCCAGTTATTGACGGGAAGTGGCACAGGAGGATTTTTGGTCGTTGAGTGAGTGACTTTTTTTTTTAAACTTATACTAAGCTAGGTTTAGCCTTTTTTCTTCAAATTGAACTTCCGGGCTGTGTCCTAGTACAGATATCAATTTGAGATTTAAATTTAAATAACGCCGCTTTTTTAAGTTAATATAAATATTAAAAGCAGAAAGTCCTGTTACCTGTAACAAGCTATAAAAAATAAGAATAATAGAAAAGCTTACCTTGAAATAAATAGCATTTGTTAGCACAAGTCTAGTGTTTTCGTCTAGTGCAGATGGTGAAATTAAATCTTTAATAAGATCATTTGTCTGTGATGCAATCTAGAATAAATCATAGATAGAGAGACGAATGTCAAATTAAAAGGCAGTAAAATCTTAAATGTAAATATGGAATGGAAAATTTTTTTTATTGTTTTTTTTTTAAGAACAGGGGCAAACGGGCAGGAGGTTCACCTAAGTGAAAGCCCCCATGGACACTCTCAATGCCAGAGGGCTCGCGAGTGTGTTGTCAGACTTTTACGAATTGGTACGCTCTTTTCTTGAAGGACCCTAAGTCGAATACTTCAGTGGGGAGGTGGTTCCACATCGTTCAAAAATTCTTTAGTTATTAGAATACTTCTTTATAAGCAGTGACATAGCCATTTATGTGACATGTAACATGTTTTTTATATTATATAAGATGTATATGATAGCATGTAAATGATTCAAGCACAAGATCTAGTTGCATTAATTAATACATGTAAAATTATGGAACGGTAAACATGTGGGAAAAATTTAAAAACCCCACTGAGTTTCTTTAGTGTTCTGAGCAGCTATTGGCTAAGCGATTGACAACCGAGACGGGATGGACCGCACCAAAGGATTTTTGGGCGAAATAACAATTAGGGACTTAACATATCATATCAACAAGTCAAAGTTGAGGCTAAGTCTGGCTCTTAGACCCGTGTGTCAGGCGTACATCGCTGCTTTTGAGTAAAAAGATATACTATTAGTGAGTAATTTTATAATAATATACGTACGTAATTCGACTCAGTTTCTTAGTTAATCTGATACCTAGAGACTTATAAGAAAGAAAAGTGTATTATCAAACGAAGCCATTTGACCCTACAATGTGTTGGAAGATCAATGTTGAAGTTATAAATAGGTTAGTTTAAATTGGATTAATTAAATTGTATTATGGAGACTCTTCGTTGCTTCAATGAGATAAATATGTCATCGGGAATCGAACCTATACTTAGAAGGATACACCAAGCTGTGAACAAATTAATTACCCATGAATTTATTTCCTTAGCAGCTTCCTTCGGTTCGCTAAAGTCCAAGTTTCTAGCTTGAGCATGGAATGTGAGTTTAGTGTCCCGTTTAAAGGATTTACTGAACGGATAATCGATACTTCCAAACACTCTTTCTGCTAAAGAAAAGTTAACGTTCCGTTGAGAATTGATCTCATCCAAATATTGGGGTATCGTGGATCGGATCTGCAATTTAATTATTTCGCTCGTAAATGAACTTTAATGTTTTGCAAAAATTAATAATAATAGAAACTATTTTGTTTATAGCATAGGAGGGACGGGCGCCACAAATGGGCAGTCATCGCATCCCGTAGACATCCATTTTAGATGGTGCGTTGCCGGCCTTTGAGCATACTTAGTACGCTCTTTTTTTAACAGTTGGAGGTAGTATCTGGAGGAAAAATCCTTGGCGATTTAAAAGACGGAGAGTTTATTGTCAGTTCTTCTTGTCTCTTCTCGTCACGCCCGTGATTTGAACACTGGCAGTAATTGTAAATTTAAAACCATTATATTGGCATTCATAAGTGTACATTAAGTTACTGATATTTTGATATGAACATTTTATGATTTCAGAAATGTCAAGGAGAATACTTTTAATTACATTTGCTTTTACTCATTGATATACAAAAAACCAAATAAGTCTCAATAAAAGTAACGCTCAAAGTGTCCCGAAACACTATTTCTGTCCATAACAGTATATGTTACAAGCATATATTATTGCAAAATCAACTACAATTGCTTAAAGTTGTTATTACAACGCAGTGTATACGTACTTAAAGCAATAAAATTTTACGACCGACCGTGGTCGTAGGAAATATTAGTGGAGTCGAACATGACTTTTTATTTACAACTATTTAACATAATTTTAAATTTATCCGACTTTTCGGGTGCTTTACAGGTGAGTGGTCACGGTGACTGAAGACAAAAGGTGTTGATTTAAATAGTTGTAAATTTATAATAATACATAACATTAATCCGGTTAAAAGGTTCTTTAATATTAAAAAAAAATGTTAAATTGGCTACCTCCACCCACACTTTATATAGCGTAAATATATTTGTCAAAAACTACACACAAAAAAGTTCAAGAGTACATAAATTTATTTATAAAAAAAACAAATAAATAAATCGATCCACTTATAGACCGAGACTATTGAAATGAGCGCACAATTTAGAATTTGCGCTCATTTTTTGAGGACGTTTTTTAGACGTTGATTGTGCATCTTGGGTTTTTGTATATCAAAGTTGCTTTTACTAGAAATATTAATTCCAGAGTATCACTCAAGTCCATGAACAAAATATTAAGTAGTTTACAATACGTATATACCGTGAACAGTTTGTATATTTACTAGAAGAATTACAAAAATACTAGAACATATTTCTATGTGTACATACGTCATTTCTCTTATTCAAATTCAGGAGACTCGCCAGTTGCTCATAAGTCTTCCCTTTAGCATAAAGAGCTAATTGTGATAAGAGAAATAGAACACTGAACGGAGACGTTATCACACTCGCATTCGGCTTCTCGTCAATTACGTCCTGAAAAAGAGATTTAGACTGTGAAGAGACCTATCAAAGCTTGTCCCGCTAGTATAAGAGTGATTTAGTTTAATAAGAAGGTATGTTAAACATAATAGGCAAATAATAACAAAATGTATGAAACACACGTATAAAAAGCGCGAGGTGAAATCATCGTTCCCTTGATCGAAATTGTTTCTCATACGTTGCTGTTCATCACTTTCATCTGAAATATATATGAATAATTAATAAATAATTATATTTTAAAACCAACTCTATATATATAAAAAATGTCATGTTGGTTTGTGTACGCTTCAAACACTCAAAAAGTTCTGGACCGATCGATCTAAAATTTTAACATGATGAATTGTTTTTATCTATTTTTTGGAACGAAGTTCCTTATCGCGCGTTGTGAAAGGGGGCTAGACGGAAAAAATTCTTACGAAAAGTTGTCACGACACTTTTTTTGCTATTTGCTATTGTAATACACCGGTTCTCGTCCGATCACCGAAGTTAAGCAACGTCGGGCGAGGTCAGTACTTGGATGGGTGACCGCCAGAGAACACCTCGTGATGTTGGCTTTTTTTTTCGTCGTAAGATTAGTGTCGAGAAAATCTATCATACTGTTATGATACCAATTAACATATAAATTAATCGAAAGGAATTTCGTTCCATCCGGGTGTCCCTTGACACCTCTAAAGTTTTTATATCATTTTTTTATTGTTGTTTTATTTTTTCATTATTTTTTTCCACAAGTATTGCAAAATTAAACCCATATCAAATGTTTTCTTTGTTTTGTTTCTAGTATTTTAACTATATTTTAACTAATAACTTCACTTATACCACACCATATAAAGAATTCCTGGCTACCAAAAACTATCCAATTTAATGTAGCCAGTTCCTGTTGTCAACAACGCTGTTTCATATTAATAACAATAAATACATAACGCAAGTGACTTGTAAGGAAATATACTGGATACATTTAATAATATAACTTCACTAGTGGACCCCACAGACGTTGTCCTGCATGATATTTAAAGCGATTAGGATATTAAGCAAAGTATGAAAGTACCGACTGCAGTGCCATCTGCCGGTGAAATCTAAACCATTCCCAGATCCCCTTGAACACACACAAAAAATTTCATCAAAATCGGTCCAGTCGTTTGAGATAAGTTCAGTGACATACACACTCACAGAAGAATTATATATAACTTCATTTACATCATAAATAGTATCATAAAATTGAAAAAAGGTGTAAATGGGTGATCTTGGTGCTTAAAACAGGCAATCAGATACATTAAAACTACTTAATATAAAAATGCATACGTAGGGTAACAACAGGTATAATTTGTTAATTACAAATTTTATTAGTACAATGAGAGCAGTGTTGGCATAGTGGCTTCGAAACTCATCCCTCTGAGGTCGTAGGCGAACTTCGTGCAGTAAACTTTCTGTCATGGCATTTAACATGTTCATAATATGAAGGAAAACATAGTGAGGAAACAGGCATTTGACCTTAGACCCAAAAAGTCGACGGCGTGTGTCAGACACAGAAGGCAGACGAAGCAAATAATAACGAAACAAAATCTATGAAATGTTTGCATGTTCATATTTCAATACAGAGAGTTGGAAGCGCACATGGACAGAAAGTCCATTGGTGCACAGCCGGGAATCGAACCTACAACCTGCTCTATAACACAATTCATACACGCTGTTTGCTCATTCACAATTATTATTGAAGTGAAACTTCTTTAGGCGCATGAGGGTAAATTTTTTACGAACGAAACGCGTTTTTGCCGAAGAAAAGGAAAGAGCGATTGAGACCGAGCGAGAGAGAGTGAGAAGGGTGAATTACCTTATAGAAATTCTATTTTGAAAAATTAAAATTTCGTAAAGAGAATTTATGAAATATTAGTATTTTATATTTTATGCAAAAAAAATTATTGAAATCTCAAATGGCGAACTGTAAATTAAAAGGCCACCTGTCTTTATTATCGAAGAAATAGAAAAAAAATTAAATTAATAATTTGTATTAATTTTCGATACTTTTAATATATAATTGTCTTAATGACAATTAAATTCATTAAATTACTAACATATCTTCCTTTTTCCCTCCCCCTAAGTCTCGGAAATCTAAAGTTTTATATTTGTATAAATATAAACAAGACTTAAAAATTAGTTTGCCAAAGAAGTTTCACTTCTGACATGTGTACTTTGTACGCACGTCCTTTTTTTTGTAGATGTAAGATTTTAGTGCAATACCCATAGTCGTTTTTTAAATAAAGAAATCTTGAAACCTATTATATAAATTTTAAATAAAAGTTACCTGATGATGATGAACTATCACAGTTGATGGTACAAATTAACCCCGCTAACAATAACGCAAAAATATATTTAGACATTATGAAGGATAAGTGATACTTAAATGATAGGTGTGTACCATAGTATTTAAATATGATTGCATTACATTAATTGTCGCCTATAAAGAAATATTAAAATAATTTATAGCTTAATCGTGTCCTTTATAGGTTGGATTGTAAGTGGACAAATATCACGAATTTATCGGATTTACTATTATGCTATATCAGGTACAAAATAAAATTATATATTTCAAAATAACTTGGCCGATCGGAGCTTCAAGGTCGTCATCGACGCAGCAGGCCGTCCTTAAACCCGTAAACACTACAAGGCTATGTCTTATCCACAATATATTCTGTATATCAATGATATGTTGAAACTTGGCAACATTCATTGCTATGCGGACAGCACTGGGGATACTCTTTACACTGGCCGTGCAGCTATTTCTCGGGCAGTTGCAGATTACACACAGGAACAGTACAGGAACAAAGTTCTGTTTGAAGCCGAAATTCTGCTACGTGGAGTCTCGGAGTGTGGTCTACTAAATCTAGTCCGATTTAACCCCAAGAAGACACAAGACGTTTTCCACTAAAAGATACACCCCTTGTCGCTACTCCTCTTTCATAAAAGTGTTCTTAAAGCCTCAGCCAGCATCGGAATACTTGGAGTTGACATTTTGGAGGGAAAGGCTAAATTAGCCTCAAAGAAGCTTGGCGTGCTCAGCAAGACAAGACGGTACTTCACTCCGAGACATCATTTGCAATTGTATAAAGCGTAAATTCGGCCCCACGTGGTACCCCTACTGTTCCACGGGAGCTTCCCCAGTACCACCTCCTTCCACTCAAGACCACTTCACGACCAATTTCTTTCCGAGCGGCTTGACCCCCTAGCGTTGTGTAGAGATGTGAGATCTCTCTGCATCTTCTACCGCATTTGACTATGAAACATGTTCAGAGAAGTTGTTCGGATTAATATTCGCAGCTGAGTTTCGTCATCAGAGGTTGAGGCAGAATACGAAATTGCACTCGTATCACCTCGACGTCCTTCGATCCACAACTGAGCGTTATTTAAGGCAGGTTTTGCCACGCACCACCACCAGCTACCCACTGAAGTATTTTCGAACCAATTCGACTTAGGGTCCTTCTTAAAAGGCCAGCAACGCACTCGCGAGCCGTCTGGCATTGAGAGTGTCAATGGGCGGTGGTATCACCTAAAATCTGGTGAGCTTCGGTGAAATAGATCCTGGTAATAGTGCTTTGAAGCATTCAAACTCTGCAGCTTTAAAACATTTAACGCTTATGATATTCACAATTTAACAATTATTTTTTAATAAACGTTTTCGATACTGCAGCTTCTGCTGAAAAGTGGCATGCATGGTCACTTGTTACATGTTCACTACTTCATACACGTTGCCAACCTGCCAGGTCCTTACTAAGTCCAAAAATAACCTGCAAGTTCACGGTTCACAAGTTTGTTGAGGAGATTTAAACTATAAGCCTTCCATGATAAAGAGCCTTCGAATTTATTTAATATTCTCTCCATAAATTTTCTATGAAATAAGCATAGTTTTAATAGACTAATATTATGAACTGATGGCTAACTTACTATTTGCACAGGCTGTAGGTATTTTAACTTTTATTTTAAAATTTATTATTTTATTGTATACTAGCGGACTGACAAACGTTGACACACATCTTAAGTACAAAATTTTAAACTTAAAAAAACAGGCAAAATACTTCTAATTGTAAAGAATCTGAATCCACTTAAACTCATCAAAATCGGCCCACCCATTTATTGCATTACGGCTTTATCGGGAAAGATTCGATCGACTTGGTTGTGGCATTGTTAATTATAATATCGGCTCGATAAGCTAATATAAAATCAAAATAAACTCATCGATCGATGAACTTCCAAACTTCTGTCAAATTTTCAATAACACTTAACCACAGATGTATAATAAATATGTACGTTTAGCTGTCAGTTGCGTTTTGTTATACAATGATTAACAAATGAACGGCTAGTCTGATGTTTTGATTGGTACATTTTTCGTTTCTCTTTTTGTTGCGTTTCCTTTACGTCATGTCCCACGGAAACTGGATAATCCTATGTCCGTCTCCTGATTCTAAGCTACCTCTCCATAAAGGCCGGCAACGCACTTGAGAACCTTCTGGCAGTGTGACTATCCATGGGCGGCGGTATCACTTAACACGAAGAGCCTCCTATTACATAAAAAAAAATTCAATCCAAAAGCCAAATCGGTTCATCCGTACTTGAGTTATTAATAGTGTAACTAGAACGCCTTTTGTAAGATATATAGATATCCACTAGTTGCGGAGTCTTTTTACTTCCCATCGTTAGTATTTACCAGAGTCAACACTTTCGATAGTGTCGTAGGAAAGGGATTGGATGTTACTAACTTAACACAGACATTCATTGTTTTATGTTAAACAGAGAGAATATGCAAATCAGGTTGCAGCGCTAACCATTTCATTTAAAATTAAGGATAAATGAGATTAAAAAAACTCAATTTATTCTTTGTTTTTATTAAAATATACAAAAACAACAAAAATATATACTGCGAAATACATTCAAAGATGTCCTCAACACCCGTCATGATGATGTTTTCGAGCTGAAACAAAAGAATATGTTTAATATTCACCTTTTTTTTTCTCTGGATTTCAAACTAGGATTATGTTAACAAATAACGTTTTATAAGAGCTGCCAATACTGCTCAATGATTCTCATGCCTAGGGTTATTTCGATCCCCGGATGTGCACTAATGGACTTTATTTCTATGTGCGCATTTAGCATTCGCTAATACGGTGAGGGGAAACATCGTCAGGAAACCAGCAGACGCAAAAATTCAAGGGCGTGTGTCAGGCACTAGAGGCCATTGACAAATAAATCATTAAGAACAGAATCATTAAATAATAAACTACAAACTCCCTCCTTATCAGAATGCCAAATCATAAAATGACTGCTTCACGACTGATTTTAGCGCGACCGCCGCTGTGAAAACCGCTGTGTGAGTTCGAAAAGTGAGTTACAGAATCGCAAGGCTGACACAGAAATCTGAGGCCCAGACCTAATATGGTTGTAGTTCCACTGATTTATTTCAATAATATCATAATGGCATGCAAATTACGTGGTTTTAAAAAGTAGTTTTTGTAATCGAATAAATTTTTTTAAAATGATGCTTCTTTAGGCGCATGAGGTTAAAACTTTTACGGATAAAACGTCACGAAGATGTGCAGCGTTTTTGTCGAAGAAAAGGGAGAGAGCGATTGAGAGAGAATGAGAAAGGGAGATCGAGAATAAATACACGCTATTGGTTGATGTATTCGTTTAGTAGTTACATATTGGAACTTTAGATGGCAATTCTGTCTATCATTAGCACGTATACAGTATGTAAACAGTTTGAATATAGATATACAAATACATGGATAGATCATATACTGGTACATGATCATCTATTGGGGCTTTTACCTTAGTAATAATTAATTTACAAAGAAGTTTCACTTCTGACATGTGTACTTTGTAAGCACGATTTTTTTTTTAAATGATACAAGATTTACATTGATTTCCGATAGTACTCATTTGTCTTAATTACTGCGAAAACACAATTTAATAGACAGAGACGAAACCTCATTAAGGTAACATAACTTAAGATTTTAATTCAACTGATTTACACTTTATGAATAAGTAAGTTATTGGGTAAGTTCAAGAACGTGTTCTGAACACATACTCAGATTTGAAATTTTCAATAGCAACACCGACAACGTCTCTAAAAATGCGACATCAGCACTCCGGATTTTGAGAGAACTACATCGAACATAAAAACTTTGGCGTCGGTAACGCAATCGTTATAGAAAGTTCCAGAGTACGGTGAAAAGAACATATAAAAAGAACTTAGCTGGGTTTAAATATATTTAACCTAACGTTTTTTAATTGATATATATTGTATAGTTCGTTTTGCGTAGTAAATAGCCCTTTAGTTTTTCATACATTCACAAATTGTAATAAAACACTATCGGTTTTTTTAATATACTAATAGTACTTTAACCCCCTGCCATTGTATCCAGGAACTTTTTCTATCTCTTAACTTTTTACTAAAAAGATACAATATATTAATTACAATAAACTAGTTTACGAATGACGCGTTTCGCGGCTCTCGAAATAGCCCTGGCTACATCGGTAATATTTTTACTTATAATATTCATGGGCGAGCCGGGGCGCAATTACTTGCGAGCCCCGTTCTTTGCTTTTTGTTTGCCGCCTTTAGATATTTAATAAGTAAAAAAAACATTCTCGTTTCCAAGTATATATGACATCGACATCACTTATATTCTTTATAAGTGATGTCGATGTTGTAATAATAGATGTGCCACTTAGTTTAAAGAACCTATAAATCTAACGCCTCAACCCTACTACCCCTAATTGATGTTCGTTATAAGCTCTTGTTTTAAATAATTAAAGCCACTTGACAATTAGCTTCTAAGTGTTTCATATATTTGAAAATCCTCCAACAACCGCCGCCGAACTTAACTCGTGTCCAAACAAAGATATACTCACGACAGTCTTCAGGTAAGACGCACTGCTTTAAATGCTTGTTGTAAACATATTTGTCTCTGCAGGCACAACCGTTTATCTTATATATAAGTATACAAGCAACTTGTTTCTTTTTCTTATAGTTGTCACAAGTTATGCAAAAAGTACCAGGTCCAGTGGTAGCATTAAAATCTCCTCCACATGCAGCTGAAATAATTTGAAATTAAGTTCACAATTTTTGAAGTTATACTTCTTTATGCGCGTTATAAAAAATTGATGAGAGTGAAATTTTACGATGCGCGCGCACCGTGACACAAAATTAACAGAATGAAGTTGCCCACGGAATATGCTACGGAATTGGACATAATTTAAAAACAACATTAGAATAATAATAGAATTTATGTTACACTTAATGTAAGAGAATAATAATAAATATTTATTTATTAAATTTTTCAAATGCAAACTGAACTTTATCGACTATAATAACTCCTTTTCCAGTCTTTGATTATTTAATTGTAATTAATTATTTGCATGCAATTAAAATCTATTTTTAATAATGCCAAAGAAGTATAACTTCTTACGCGCGTACATAAGTACACGCACCCTTTTTTTTGTTAAAAAGCACAACAAAAAACAAACACAGTGCTTGAAATAAACATTTATAATTTTGTTTCAATGGCGCTATAACCTTTTTAGGTCTGGGCCTCAGATGTCAGAATCTGTTTCATGATCATTTTTAAATCTAATACGCAAGTAGGTGATCAGCCACAAGTGCCTGACACACGCCGTCGACTTTTTGGGTCTAAGACATGTCGGTTTCCTCACGATGTTTACCTTCACCGTTCGAGCGAATGTTAAATGCATTGGTGCACAGCCGGGGATCGAACCTACGACCTCAGGATGAGAGTCGCACGCTGAAGCCACTAGGCCAACACTGCTCATTTAATAATTGTATTTTTTTTTAATCATTATTAAAACACATTCAAACGTAATAACATTGCGTAAACTTACGACATTCAGTTGTAGGTACACATAAACCATCACAGTTCCTTATAAATCCATCATCACATATACAACCAGGAGGACCACTATTATCATAACCATCTTCCAGACACGGTAAAGGGTTACCGAGCTCGGAACACGTCTTTGCTCTACATATTTCATTTATATTCTTCACGTAATGCTCATTTACTGGACACTCCGCTAAAATAATATTAAAAAAATGTGTTTATTTATGCAGTTCGTTAATAAAAACGGCCAAATATATAAGACAATTGCAAGCTTATTGCTGTAAAGTATTCTGTTTCTGGCAATATAGGTAAAAACATTATGGTATTACGTATTACCTTAAAGATATGACTTCCTCAAATAAATGGGCTATCCATCGCAATAAAAAAATAATTAACTTGAAACTATAGTTCATGAGACAGATCTATAGATAGAGCCTTCAAAGAAGTAGCTAATAGTATAGACATTACATTTAAGAATTATAAAAAAAAGGTTCAGTAGTGTACCTAATAGTAAAATTACAAACAAGAAAACATCAAATTACTTTCCGTCAGTGCTATAAATAAATGTAGTACAGTCAAAGATTAAACTTACGTGGACATTCGTGGATAGGAATGCAGGTGTTATTAGCATCTCGTGCATATCCATCTTCACAATAACACATTCTGTTACACTGAATATTGACAATTGGACAATTATCTTTACTCTGTTGACTTAGTTTGTCACATTCATTGTCACACGCTCCACCGCATGAGAAATATTCGTGAGGACCCCTACATTTCACTAAAACACGGAAATAAGTCATAACCTAAATAAGTCTTACCCCTGGAACCAATCTATGAAGCGCTTTGGTACTCTAGACACGAACGATCTACCGACAGCAATTTGTTTAAAAGCTGTTTAGAACATATTTTTTTTAAGGAACGCTAATTGTTGGTCGGATTAAATAATTTGAAAATATTGATGTTTTGACTTTTGTATACTTTGACAGGTTTCTAACTTTAATTTAACGTCAATTGTCAACTGTACATTGCCATTATTTGTACAGTGAATTAACCCTTTACCCGTAACCATTAAACATTTACTACCGATTCAAAACTATATTAGACTTAATACAGATAATACGATTTTTATTAATATGCAAAATCTGATGTGAAAAATCCGCAAGAAAGCCAGTAAAGTTCAAAAATAATTGTTTCTATTTTCTTTAACAGATTAAAATTAAATTATTATTTTTCTGGTATTTTAATAATACTTACAACACTCTTCAGTAGTAATACATTGACCAATTTTATTCCTGTGCTGGCCATCGGGACATCGGCAGGTCGGCTTACAATCTTCAGGGCAAGGTGGGCAAGGTTTGTATTTCGACCAAATACTTGCACATGTATTGGGTATGCAGGGGTCTGGGCATTTCTCGTATACTTCGCCCTTCGGACATTTTGGAGCTGTAAAAATATTTTACTTAAAGATCATTTTCTGATATATTTATATATTCTACGTATGCAAAACATTAGTGTCATAAAAGCGAAACTTAGCCAAAAGCCTATACTTACGACATTCGGTAGTAAGTACACATACGCCATCGGCGTTCCTTACATATCCATCGATACAAATACAACCAGGAGGGCCGGTGTTGCAATACCCTTTTTCCTGACACGGTAAATGTTGGTCGAGTTCTGAACACGTCTTCGCTCTACATATTTCATTTATATTGTTGACGTACCGCTCATTTAATGGACATTCCGCTAAAATATAGAAGAAATTGTATGAATTTCTTACAAAATCAAAACTTTTTAATCAATACTCTATAATAGTTAGATTTGTATTATTAGCATGATATACTAATTTACAATACGAAGATTATAGTTCAGAAATTATATTAGTTTTAGAAAAAGGGATGGCTTTTAGTAGTCATATTATAAAGCAACGTGTGCTGAATACTTTTGCTTCGTATTGCAATACTTATGAAAGGATTTAATAATGTACCAAGTTATTTGTATTAAGATTTATTAAAATCTCCAACAAAAACAATTATTTAACTGCGTAATGTGTATTATAAATGAAACAATATATTGAGTCTTGCAAAAACTATATACCAAAAAAGGACTACTTATATTTTGATTCTGGTCAGAAAAATTATATTTTAATTTATAATCATGATATACTTGGAGAAAAGATAATTCCTATTTAAACTTACGTGGACATTCGTGGATAGGAATGCAGGTATTATTAGCATCTCGTGCATATCCATCTTCACAATAACACATTCTGTTACACTGAATATTGACAATTGGACAATTATCTTTACTCTGTTGACTTAGTTTGTCACATTCATTGTCACACGCCCCACCGCATGAGAAGTATTCGTGAGGCCCGGTACATTTCACTAAAATATAAAGTAAAATACAATAAATAGCTAAATGCAAGTTATAAACTTCGTACAAATACTCTACTGTGGGCCTTTGTAATCTACACTAGTGTGGTGTACCTAACGATAATTATTTCGCTCTCCTAGTAATACAAAAGCCAGACTATTTTTGGTAAAGTGGAGTTTCATATGCTAAGGGCACAAAATGTAATTCTCCAGCGGTTAGCGCGGAGAGAGGAAGAAAAAAGACAATAATAACTCTCACATCCCTGCCGCGCATCCCGTTCTTACTGCTACACGTTGCGCAATTTAGGTTTGCGTTCTTCTATGACAATAAACAAGTTTGTTTCGTATAAATCGTTTAGAATTATAAAGAACAATTCGTAAAAAAAATTAGTTCATTTGTAGGTCTTGTGTTATAAATCCCTATTTTGCCAAAAACTGCAGTCGTTACAAAGAGTTATTCCTGAGTGATTCTGTATATTAGTCGTAGTGTACTATGTGGGCCGAATTGAAATTATTCGTTACCTTAAGAATTTAACAAAGAAATTAATTATCTTATTATTTATTATTTGTGACATTATAAAAGAACTGTCTGTAATCTTTAGTTTCATAATGACAAATAAAAAACATTTTATTTAAAAAAAAATCCAATTATACCTTTTATTAAGGGTGCTATTTTTTTACAAAATTTGGCTTTGAAAAATAACAGTGAGTAACATGAATTATATTTTTTTTTTGTTTGGACATAACAGAAAGATCATTCTTATATTTTTTTTAAACACCTGGTTTTATGTTTTTGTGATATTTTAACAATACTTACAACACTCTTCTGAAGTAATACATTGACCGATTTTATTCCTGAACTGGCCATCGGGACATCGGCAGGTCGGCTTACAATCTTCAGGGCAAGGTGGGCAAGGTTTATATGTCGAATAAATTACTTCACATGTATTGGGTACACATGGGTCTGGGCATTTCTCGTATACTTCGCCCTTCGGACATTTTGGAGCTGTAAAAATATTTTACTTAAAGATCATTTTCTGATATATTTATATATTCTACGTATGCAAAACATTAGTCTCATAAAAGCGAAACTTAGCCAATAGCCTATACTTACGACATTCGGTAGTAAGTACACATACGCCATCGGCGTTCCTTACATATCCATCGATACAAATACAACCAGGAGGGCCGGTGTTGCAATACCCTTTTACCTGACACGGTAAATGTTGGTCGAGTTCTGAACACGTCTTCGCTCTACATATTTCATTTATATTGTTGACGTACCGCTCATTTAATGGACACTCCGCTAAAATATTAAAGGAAGTATGAATTTCTAACAAAACATAAAATCTAACTCAATACCCTATAATAGTTAGATTTGTATTATTAGCATGATATACTAATTTACAATACGAAGATTATAGTTCAGATATCTATATTAGCTTTAGAAAAGGGGATGGCTTTTAGTAGTCATATTATAAAGCAACTTTAATACTTTTCTTTGTCTTGAATACTTATGAAAGTATTTAAAATGTACAATAATTTTTAAAAATATAATCTTCAACTATAAAATTTACTGCGTAATTTTATTTAATCTATATTGAGTTTAAAACTATATCAAAGGCTACTTATATTTTGATTCTGGTCAGAAAAATTATATTACAATTTATAAATGACATTGAGAATAAAATTATGATTACTAAAACTTACGTGGACATTCGTGGATAGGAATACAGGTGTTATTAGCATCTCGTGCATATCCATCTTCACAATAACACATTCTGTTACACTGAATATTGACAATTGGACAATTATCTTTACTCTGTCGACTTAGTTTGTCACATTCATTGTCACATGCTCCGTCGCATGCGAAATATTCGTGAAGACCTTTACATTTCACTAAAATATAAAGTAAAATAAAATAAATAGCTTAGTGCGAGTCATAAACTTCATACCAATAGTGTACCATACCATAGTAAACTATGGGCATTTGTAATGTACACTAGTAAAGGACGGACTTTACGATGATTATATTTTTGGATATTAACAAAATTTGACTTAAGCGTTGAATGTTAGTGTTTTGTTAGACAGGTATGTTGACGCACGTTTCCTATATTAGTTTCGTGAAATAAGTGCGAGCTCCACACGTCTAATACTAGTTTTTCTTTTAAATAATTTTATATTATATTTGAAACATGGTGAAAAGTAATAGTATTGAGTATAGAAATTACTGTTTATGAAAACATAATACGTTTCGATTTTAAAATAATATAAATATTGATACATCTATAGTCAATAAAATTAACGTCGAAAAATTACCGAATTTGAAAAATGTTTGGTAGAACTCATCTCACTTATCTCAGACGCATAAAACTACATCCACACGTTTTTTTCTGGTATTTTAATAATACTTACAACACTCTTGATAAGTGATACATTGACCGATTTCGTTCCTGAACTGGCCCTCGGGACATCGACAGGTCGGTTTACAATCTTCAGGGCAAGGTGGGCAAGGTTTGAATCTCGACCAAATGCTTGCACATATATTGGGTACGCAGGGGTCTGGGCATTCCTCGTACACTTCGTCATATGGACATACCAGTGCTATAATGTTATGAAAGAATATTAATAGTGCTTTCGCGACTTTTCGCTGGCAATAAATGTTAACCTAAAAGAATTCCTATTTTTTCCTATTGTCTTGCCTAACTTTTTTTTTTTTTTTTTTTTATAGAACGGGGGGCAAACGGGCAGGAGGCTCACCTGATGTTAAGTGATACCGCCGCCCATGGACACTCTCAATGCCAGAGGGCTCGCGAGTGCGTTGCCGGCCTTTTAAAAATTGGTACGCTCTTTTCTTGAAGGACCCTAAGTCGAATTGGTTCGGGAATACTTCAGTGGGCAGCTGGTTCCACATAGTCGTGGTGCGCGGCAAAAACTGCCTTGAGAAACGCTCAGTTGTGGAACGTTGGACGTCGAGGTGATACGGGTGGAATTTCGTATTCTGCCTCGACGTCCGATGATGAAACTCAGCTGCAGGTATTAATCCGAACAACTCCTCTGAACACTCTCCATGGTAAATGCGGTAGAAGATGCAGAGTGACCCCACATCTCTACGCAACGCCAAAGGATCAAGCCGCTCGGAGAGGGATTGGTCGTCAACGATTCGAACCGCTCTGCGTTGTATACGGTCAAGTGGAAGGAGCTGGTACTGGGGAGCCCCCGCCCAGAGGTGAGAGCAGTACTCCATGTGGGGCCGAATTTGCGCTTTATATAGTTGCATGCGGTGGCCCGGAGTGAAGTACCGTCTCGCCTTACTGAGCACACCAAGCTTTTTGGAGGCTAATTTAGCCTTTCCCTCCAAGTGACCGCGAAACTGAACGTCGCTCGATATGTCAACGCCAAGTATTCCAATGCTGGCTGTGGCTTTAAGAAGAGTGTTTTCGAAAAGAGGAGTAGCGACAAAGGGTGTTTTTTTAGCGGAAAACGCGCAAACTTGTGTCTTCTTGGGGTTAAATTGGACTAGGTTTTGTCTGCCCCAATCTGAGACTCCACGAAGTAGAGTTTCAACTTCAGACACAAGTTTGTTCCGGTACTCATCAACAACTGCCCGAGAAATACCTGCCCGGCCAGTGTAAAAAGTATCCCCAGTACTGTCATCCGCATAGCAATGAATGTTGCTAAGTTTCAACATATCATTGATATGCAGAAGAAATAGGGTCGGGGATAGAACACAGCCTTGTGGGACCCCAGCGTTTACGGGTTTTAGGTCGGAACATGCTCCGTCGATGACGACCTTGATGCTCCGATCGGCCAGGAAGCTGGAGATCCAATTGCGTAATTTCTCGGGAAGCCCATAGGCTGGAAGCTTCGAGAGCAGTGCTCTGTGCCACACCCGATCGAAGGCTTTCGCTATGTCCAAACTAACCGCTAGCGCCTCCCCCTTGGACTCAATTGCCTCTGCCCATCTATGTGTAAGGTATACAAGAAGGTCACCAGCCGAACGACCACGACGAAAGCCGTACTGATAATCGCTAATCAGCTGGTGGCCCTCTAGATACCTCAAGAGCTGGCAATTAACAATGGATTCCATTATTTTGGAGAACAAGGAGGTTATAGCTATTGGGCGATAGTTGGACGGATCAGAGCGATCGCCTTTTTTAGGGATCGGATGTATCAAAGCGGTCTTCCAGCACTTCGGGACAGTGCCGAGCGAGTACAGGTACCGGAAAAGGCGCGTTAAGACCGGAGCCAACTCAGGAGCACAAGTACGCAGCACAATTGGGGGGATACCATCCGGCCCGCTCGACTTATGAATGTCCAAGGAAGATAGTGCTTTGCGGACAGCACGTTGCCGGAATGTGATTTCCGGCATCGAAGAATCACACCGCGAAATGGTCGGTGGTGATCTCCCTCGGTCATCCAAAGTCGAGTTAGACGCGAAGAGACAGCCCAAAAGGTCAGCCTTCTCCTTCGCAGTGTGGGCCAGAGAGTCATCCTCCCTGTGCAGTGGCGGAATGGCGGGCTGACAAAAATTCCCTTGGACAGCTTTGGCGAGAGACCAGAAGGCTCGAGTCCCTGATGGGAGTTGGGCCAATCTCTCGCCAAATCTGGCAATGTGCTCTAACTTTGCCTTAGTGATTTCCCGTTTGAAGGACCTGGAGGCTGAGTTATATGCTTTTTTAAGTTCGCTGGTATTGGCATCACGAGATTTCGCCGCTTCCGCCCATGCCTTAAAGCATTCTCGCTTTCGACGCGAGGCCGCCTTGCAAGAACGTTTAAACCAGGGCTGAGACTTGCCACCGATCGGCACCGCAGAAAATGGAATAAAGAGTTCCATGCCCTGCAGAACCACTTCGGCGACAGAGGCGGCGACGGAATCTGGAGCTTCCGGCGAAAAGCACATAGGCCCCCAAGGGTAGGACGCAAAGAAAGACCGCATCCCGTCCCAATCTGCTGACTTATAGTGCCAAATACGGCGACAACCCATAAAGCGGGGCCGTGAAGGGCGCGTAGATGGCACAGTACTCCGGACCACACAATGATCTGATGAACCCAATGGCGGGTCAACAGAGACTTGATAGTTCTCCGGATGAGAAGTCAGCAGAAGGTCCAACAAAGAGGGTTTATGACCATCCACATCTGGTATTCGCGTAATCGCAGGGACCATTTGTGTCAGGTCGTAGGCTAAAGCAAAGTCGTGAAAGGATCTTCCCGCGTGATCGGTGGTTTCAGAGCCGAGCCAATCGGCATGGTGGGCGTTAAAATCGCCAAGTATCACGATTTCAGCGGTAGGAACCCTTTCGAGCAGGGAATCTGTAGCCATTTGGATGTGCTCAATGAGTCGGTCAGTTTCGGTATTTCCGCTATGGGACCTATACAGGCATGCGTAGAATCGCGGATGGTCATCGCAGTCTACGCGCAGCCAGAGGTTAGATAGGTCCCTTCCTTCAAACGTCCCGAGGCGACGAGAACAGATATCCTCTCTGACGTACACGCAAACTCCAGCCCGCGGCACAAATGAATGTTCCAATTTGTACCCCGGGTAGGATAGGTGGGAAGTATCAGCCGGGGAGGATATCTGAGTCTCGGTAAGAAAGAGCAAGGCCGGCATCGCAGTCTCTAGATGATAGTGGACAGCGTTGATGTTAGAATTAAGCCCCCTAACATTTGTGAAGTCCACGGCGAGTGTGGACGGGGGTGCCTTTGTATAATTGCTCCGTTTGCCCCGAGGACGATTACTATTTTTATAGAGCGCAGAATTGCCCCCCCAGAATACAAAGGGCAGCCTGTGCGTCCACCACCGGGTGCTGAGTGTCCCGGTGGTGGACGCCCAGAGGGGGATTCTCCACCGCGAGCGCGTGTGGTACCCCCTGGGGTAGATTCTGTTTTACTATACAATGTTACCTTTATGATCATATTTTGATTTAATTTTAAAGCTATTTATGAGCATTAAATAGGTACTTACGGCAATGCTCCTTTGGCACACAGGCGCCTTCTGCCGTTCTATATAAGTGGTCAGCACACCGACAAGCTGGATTACAGTCTGGGTCACCAGGTTGTGGCGAGGGTTTACATAAGATAAGGGTTTGGTCAACACCGCATTCAGGCTGACAATAACCAGGGCAAAAATCGAAAATTTCACCTTCATTGCAATTCGCTGTAAAATTAATACAGTAATAATTGCAGTACAAATTAATTTTGTGTTTATATTGCCAGATTACTTTGAAACGTTTCTATAAATTCAGCTTTTGTATATTAAACTTTACATAAATATCATATCAAATATGCTTGAATTATATTTATTAAAATAATAGCTACGGCAATTGTATCCTCGAACGCCTGTCTGTCATGTGATTACTATAACAGCTAAAAAATTGTATCCAATGACCATTTTTACCCAATTCGACTCAACTATGATATATATAAAATCATTAAACGTTGCCGTAAGTTGGGCATTTCTGGAACTGGCAACTGTGATATTTTATTTTTGCTCTCAAACATCACACATGTAAAAATCAGGACAATTCTTTTGAAAATATGTTATAGAAAGGATATACACATGTGAAAATAACATGAGCACTTAAGAAGACGCAGTCCACACCATATACATGCAACTTCCTCACAATCGACTAGCCCGCACTATCGCAGCACACAACTTACTTACTCTTTGTATTGAAGAAGTCGCATGGGTTCGCCAAGCATCCGCGAATATACTATGTAAATACATAATCACTAATATCGAACAATTAACACAGCAAGGTTTCTAAAACGACACGGCGAAAGGTCTCCATTAAGTAAAAAGAGTGAATATGAATGACGAGTATAAATTACTATATAGTATGTAAATACTTAAATACTCACGTATTGGACAGCTAGTTAACGGTACACACCCTCCGTCCTTATCACGTAAATATCCGTCTCTACACCGACAGCCTCTAATACAATGTATAGGATCAATGCATTTTATTGGTTCGGCAAGGTCTGAGCAATTACGCCTTCGACATCCACCATTGACACAATCGTCAACTACTTCGTTAGGTCCACAGCATTTTGGATGACCTAAAATAATAAGTTAGTAATTCTTTTTTGGGAAAAGGGTTTCTCTTCTTTTTTAAAATCCCAGAGGCTCCTTTATCTCTGCCTTTTACTAAATTTTAGAAATGTATTAAAGAAAAGCTGTGTAAAAAGGCTTACTATAAAGTTAACGATTATCTAGTTCATAAAAGGGCCTGGGACTAGTGCTAGACAGGCTACTTCTAATTAATTTGCGATATTTGTTTTATAATAAGTGTTGTTTGATGACTTGCTATTTTAAAAGAGTACCGTGAGTTTTTTACGCCGGCTTTTTCTCAGAGAGCCAGAAAAAGCCGTCTTCTTTGCCGATGAGTAGAAATGTCTACAGATTCAAATTTAATGACGTGGAATAAGTGATACCTGTTTCTTATGTTTATAAGACCTTAATAAACTTATTTTATTTTTATTTATTTTATTGATTCGATGTTATTCTAGCGGTCTCCCCGACTTTGCACTGCTGGAATTTTTATATTCATTCTATAGCCTATTATAGAAATAAGGTGATGGTATAACACAGAGCAAGAAATTTCAGAGGCAATTTAGTTTTTATCAAAAATCTCGCGTGAAACTGGTAAGAATTAATCCAGGTCTGGAAAAAATCTAAGAGTTGGTTTATATCATATAATTGATATCTATGATAAGTGCAATGGGCTACAACTTTTCTTTAGGAAAGTATCTAACATACACGTGCATTGTAAACATCACGGAAACCTGCGTATGCGCATGTGTAGCGAAGTTTAAACGTACAAGTTTTGGTCTGATTGTAACATTTCTCCTTAAGTATTAGATTCGAATACTCAAGTGTTGAGTAGTAACTGCAAGTACACATTTGTGATAGCACAAATATTGATCGGTTGAATCGCGTCTGAATCATAAGTCATGATTAAAGCCATCATAGTGTTTGACATGTACTGCCGACCCAGAGTCGTTTATTAATTATGGATTAATAGTTACATATCTAAGGACGGTAAGGGTGCTACAAAATTTAAAACGGTTAGTTATTATACTACTTATATATATGTAATGGAAGAATGGGTAGACAGGGCCAACATTTGTATAATTCTGCCTATTAATCAAAATCGGTTTAGTGGTTTGATCGTGTGCGTGAGTTATGGAGCAATGTATATCTTACTATGTTATGGATCATAGCTGTTACCTCTTTGATTTTATACCTACCAAGGAGGTTGTATATTTAGAAGAGAAGATTACCTACAAGCCAAATGCTGGCAGAAATCTGACAACTATTATTTAAATATTATTTCAGTTAATATAGCATATGTTTTTAATTGTTTAATACATTTCTATAAATCAATTACTTAGTATTGCAATTGATATCTTATATTTTACCTCCATGGTTGCACTTTGGTCCATGTGCTGATGAAAATGAGGTTGATGAAGATATCGCTGATGATTGACTATCGGAATATGATGTAGCTATATCTAAAATACAAACATTTAATAGTAAATTATAATAATACATTATTTATTTAAGCAGACAACCGTAAGTCCATATGTTTATTATTGTAATATATTTATAAAAGGTATTTTATATAAAAACAAATGGTTATGGTTTATCTACTGTATATGTAACAAAAAATTTAAAAAAATAAAAATATTACACTTTAAATTTTAGGTTTTACAAGTAATATTATTCTAAACTTGGATTAGGTATCAGATAAGCACTAACTGCTTTAGAAATTGTATTAATCAAGTTAACATTTAACAAGAAATTCACAGACAAAATCTTAAAAAAATTAGGCGTACTTAGGGCTTCGTCCTTTGAACCTTATTTAAGCAAAAAAGAAATCAAATAATGAACAGTATACATACCACTACATATTACCGAAGTAACACAAACCAATATTACTATATTACGTATGATCAACATAGTGCTGTTGACTGTTATAATAATTAAAATTTTCGGTATTTATATGATATAGTTCGATCTAAACACACAACAATACCTGTTTGTCTGTATATTGTTTTATTATTTCGGTTATTCCCCAATTTTACCATATCAACTTATAACGTATTTGAAGTCATTTAAAACAGGTTTTTCCAGTTTACCTATCGTAAATCGTGTGTCGTATTTACACTGAGTTCTAAGTTTTATTTGAAACAAAAAATAATGACTTTCCGAGAATGTGCGACCGTCTTAGACCGGCAAGTCTAGGTTTAGTAAAAACAGTCCCCGAAATAAAGCTCTATTGTCCTACTTTTAAGGTGATTGATATTTTGTCATACAAATTCACATATATAGGGTGTCTCAGTAAGAGTGCACTTTTTAAAATTGTAATATTTTTGTTTTCCTGCAAGTGGCAAGTCTGAAATTTGACAGGTGTCACCTCTGTTTATTCCGATTATTAAAAATGGAGCACTTTTTGAAAGAACAACTCGTTATAATTGTGAAAACTCATCACAAAAGTAACGCTGAAAACGCTCGCAAACTTCACCAAATTTTCAGCCGAGAAAGTGCACCTAATGTGTCAACCAATCGAAGAGTGGTCAAAAATTTTTAAGAAACTGGGTCAATTATGGATAATAAGAATCCTTTGCGTCAACATACCGGTCGGTCCCTTGAAAACATTGCTGCTGTAAACGAGAGTGTCGCCGAATACCCAAAAACATCAATTCGACGCAGCAAATTTTGACTAAAGACCTCCACCTTCATGCGTACACGGTACAAGATTCAGTTAACTCAAGAGCTCAAACCAGCAGACCAAGGAAAGCACCAGCAATTTGCTCAATGAGTAATGGAGCAAAGGGAAGTCGATGCCAATTTTTCGAAAAAAGTCTTTTTCTCCGATGAACAGAACAAATTATCTCACGAAATTTTGATGTCAACTAGCCACCAAGATCGTGCAATTTAACGCCGTGCGATTTTTTCTTTGGGGTTTTGTGAAATCTCGAGTTATTTGCGAATAAACCCGAAACCATTCCTTAGCTCCAATCGGAAATCCAACGCGTCATCGGTGGTGTACAGCCACATCTCTGTGCAAAAATCATGGAAAATTTCATGAAAAGTGTAATGGCCTGCCGTCGGAGCCGTGGAGGTCATTTGCCGGATATTTTATTCCATACTTAATCGGAACATGTCTTCTTTACAATACAATAAAAATATCAGAAGTATGTCATAAAATACTTGTCTTTATTTAAAAATTAAAAAGTGCACTCTTACTGAGACACCCTATAGTACCAGTATTTGTCCCAGTACCATTTTAAATACCACAAACCTTTTTTTTTGCTCTCAAACATCATAAAGACACTCAGATACTTGAAATATGTTATGTAAAGGATATATATAATAATGAAACAATGGTTGACGTTGGCACTTAGCAGACTAGTTTAATTCAATCATACATAGACCCACAAAGCAGTCCTTTCTTTACATACAACTAGATGTCGCTAGTAGAACAGAATCATTATTTTGATACATATTTAACAATATACAAGTGTGACACACGAGAACTTAAGAAGGCGCAGAGCTAACCGGATCCATGCAACTTCCTCACAAACGATTAGCCCGCAATATCGAAGCACACACAAAAGGGGACTCTTTGTATTTAAGAAGTCGCATAGAATATACATTTCATGATTGAGCGCGGCAGAATGACATAAGAGAATAACGGTGTGATGTACTCCCGTAAAAACGTTTCTGTTTTTAACAAGAAGAGTCAAACGAATCGATAGAGCAAATAAAAAAATTGTTTAAACAATCTAAAACATATGCTAATAACTCATCGTAAGTAAATATATATTTGTATTGTAAGAATTAATAAATGAAAGACAAATTGAACATATCAAACTTTATTGTGTAGGTACATGTGTTAATATAATTTTTTGACATTAAATGTTTTTTGATTAAAGGTCAGCCCGTTAACATGAGTTCACCACATTCTGTAGAAGGTATACATGAACCCGTGCTATTTCTTACGTAGTTTTCAATACACACACAACCTGGTTTCAATAAGAGTTCTGTACTTTTTGGAAAACCTAAAATATATCTCCAGCAATTTTGAGGCCGTGAAATGCCAGCTGTATTCAGTACGAACTCCTCATAATTCCCGCAAACTGAAAAAAATACCACTATTTTATCATACCATATTTCTAATTCTGCTAGATCATAATGATAATTCATGGGAATTTTTTGCACGGCGTATTAGTTACTTTTTATAGTGATTTTATGGATTAAACAACTTCCATTACGTTAATAAGAACCAATGGTATTGTACTTGACCTTGCCTTTAGGAATCTGTTACTATGACCATGTTTTTGTTTACGAATAGGTATTTTTGACCTATAAAAGTTACGTCTAGTTGGGCTCTTATATTAATAAAAATATCTCTATATTTATAAAATTCTCGTATTACAATGTTCATTCTCATTCTCCGCGGAACCGCTCGACCGATTCTTATGATTTTTTTTAAATCAGTAAGTCTGAGAATCGGCTACTATCTATTTTTCAAACCCCTAAGTTATAAGGGGTGTCCACCACAATCTTTTTAGGTTTTTATTTATTATGATACATCACACATAAATACCTACAACCCTTAATTTTCATCTACCCTCTACGATCTCTAGCAATTTAACTTGAACTCTGAGGTTTATATAAAGAAAAATCACAGAAAAACTTAAAAAGTTTTCATTCCGGAAAACCGAACAGTCTCTGGGGTAGCATAGCAAAATGTTCCATGTTGGTATGTACTAAAAGATAGGCTAGGCATTAAGGAGATACGAAGTTCGCGGGGGCAGCTAATCTTATTATAAAAGTTATTTAAAAGTTGAGAAAGGTATATTTCAATCTGTACATCAATCTGCAATATTTACATATATTTTGCAACAACGGTTAACTCTTCAATACTGGTTACATTTCAATTAACATAAAACCATAAATTATAGACCTAAACCATCCTTGTACGTTCGGTAGTTTTTGACTTTATCGCGTTTAAACAGCGCAGTAAATAAATCAGTGACGCTACAACCTTTTTAGGTCTGGGTGTCAGATTTCTGTATCTGTTTCATGATTATTGGTCAATCCTTTAGGCATGTATGAAATTAGCCTCCCGTATACGCCGTCGACTTTTTGGGTCTAAGGCAAGCCGGTTTCCTCACGATGTTTTCCTTCACCGTTCAAGCAAATGTTTATTAAATGCGCACATAGAAAGATAGTCTGTTCAGTCGCGGCTGGGCTATTTATGACATATAATATAAATATTGAATGCAACAACGTACATATACATGCGAATTATTGCGTACTTGATCTTTTTCTTCGTATGTTGTGAAAACAGTTGCTTATATGAATGCATTGCCCGTCATTGTTCCTGGCATAGTTTTTCCTGCAAATGCATTCTGGTCCTTGTGTCTCGACCAAATCGTCAAGATTAGCATATAAGTACTGCCAGCACGATTGTGGATGATTCACCGTCTCCCTATTTCGAAGATATACCTCGTTCTCTTGGCATTGGGCTGAAAAAAACAAGCAATTACTTTGTATAGATGGAATTAAAGCGAATCACTGAGATGCGACTTATTATATTAAGTAATTAAGACAGTAACACTTTATACTATATATATAACGTATATAAAGATATGGTAACCATAGTAACAATGTCCGGTTGAAAATTAAAAACACTTACGTGTAGGACACTTAGAAATCGGCACACAAACTCCATGTCGATTCCGAAGATAGTTTTCTTTACAAACGCATCCAGATCGGCAGTAACCCCTGGCTGGGTCAATGCAAATAACCGGTGATGCCAAATCCGAGCAAGTGCGCCTGCCGCACCCACCGTTCGTACATTCTGACCATACTTCGTGGCGGCGGCAGTATGTGTCTAAAACCATTTCGATTGTGATTCGACAGACGGACGTAATATCATTACGTATAATTTTCGCGTGTCTGGAACTAGACATGCTGTTGCCAACCAATCATAATCAATTCGTCTTTTATTGAAGTGAAACTTCTGTAGGCGCATGGGGGTAAAAATTTTACGGAACGTCACGAAGATTTGCAGCGTTTTTGTCGAAGAAAATGGAAAGAGCGATTGAGAGAGGGTGACAAGGGCGAATTACCTTATAGAAATTCTATTTTTAAAATTAATATTTTGTTAAGAGAATTTATGAAATATTAGTATTTTATATTTTATGCAAAATAATTTATTGATATCTCAAATGACGAATTGTAAATTAAAATGCCACGTGTTTTATTATCGAAGAAATAAATTTATAATTTGTAGGTTTTTCGACACTTTCGACACAAATTCCTAATATATCTTCCTTTTTCCCTCCCTCTAAGTCTCGGAAATGTAAAGTTATAGATTTGTATAAATATGAACTAGAGTTAAAAATTAGTTTGCCAAAGAAGTTTCACTACCGACATGTGTATTTTGTACGCATGCACTTTTTTTTATTATCACCACCCTGGATTTTTTGAAGCATCATAATATTACATTTGAATTAGACTTAGTTTCACAATTCATTTGTTTCAGCGTTTTTCCGTCAAAGGCCTTTAGAGTAATACCTGCCGATGTTCTCGTCATGTTTGTCTTCATCGTGCAAGCAATTAGACTCAAATGTTAAGGTAAAAAGGTTTGAACGAGCTCAGGCTAGCACGCTTAACCATTAAACACAATGGCTTTAATTTTTTTTTAAATATTAACTTAATACTATAAATAAACGATAGATCACCGTTTTAATGGCGTAATCTACTCAGGTAAAATGTTGCCTAAACCTATTTTAATTTTATATCTTTAACGTTCAAGAATTTGATAATAAATTGTAAATCGAAGAAACGTGTAATAATAAATTTATACTTACGCCTCGCTGGTGGGGTTTGACTAATAGTACTTAAACTTGAATCATTTTCTGAAAAAAAAAAAAAGTATAAAAAGTGACCACTGGAAAAACAAATCCTTGAATTTATCTCTTTAACCACTTTTCTTAGTAGATTTTATTACTAACTGGACTACATATTACATTTGAAGAAATTCGGTAATAAAATAATAATAATGGATTTCCATTTCCCATTACTGCTAGGCACTGGTAAGAACTTTCACTGTTCGCTGTGCTCCAGTTCTCTTGGATGATACACGAATCATAAAAACCACTGACAAAGGTTGTTTAAAGCGCTCAAAAAATCTAGAAGACGACCTTTTCACAGGACTGTCTAATTAAGACTATTAGCGGAGCGCAATAAACGCGATGCCTTAGTAGCTATAAAGTGAGGGTAGGCATGTAAATATGAATCTACCTACCTTTGACTGAATAAAAATTACTATGGTTTTGTTGTAAATTGAAACCTTATATAATCAATTTAGTAACAAATTTATTTTTTACAAAATAAAATAAAATCTTAATGTTATGTTATTTTTTTTTTAAAAGACTAATTACAGATATTTCACTATACTAAAATTTCAATAGTTATTTATACTGATCAATATTTATCAGTTCCAGGAAATATAAAGTTATTATTATTATAATCAGCATTTTTTTATTTTCTCAATATAAGTAATTACAATACAATATCCAATGGTAATATTCTTTGCGAAACAGGATAATATGTATACATATTATTTTTTATTTAATATAGTTGATTTTGCCATTTTGTTTGATAATTGTTACATCTATACGTCTATACTATACAACTTATTTACACCTGTTTACAACAACAAAATAAAAACACTTATTATCTGGAATAATATTACTAATTAATTTGATATATTTGTTTTAATTGTGGTATAATATATTTTTTTAATTTATACTTATATTGGCAGTTAATTAAATTGATTCTTCGTTTTTATTGTTGTTTGTTTTAGAGTTCCATTCCACGATCAATTTTAGGAAGAGGACTTTAATACTTGATGATATTGATTAGAATGATACAGGAATATATCCCTTCTATCCTTACATATTATTCCTAGATTATATTCTTTCTCTTCGCCTTATATCGAATGTTGATAACTAATCATCCAATCTATAAGAAACTCAGTATTCGCCCTCAGATGGTATTGAAATTATTGGATATTACTCCAGTCCATCGCCTTTTCTTTTGATATCTCCTTTATTTCACATTATATATCACATACTACCTCAATCCAAAAGGGCTTTCCATTCGAAAAAGATAAAGAAAGGCTAAGAGTTTTCTAAAAAATGTAAAAAGAAATTAAGCTTAATAGAGGATTGGAATATGTAGTAAAAAAAGTACATCTACAGAATTATGAAAACTTCTTGCCCCTCAATTTGGACAATAGTAGATTAACAGAATGTTTTGGATTATTGACCACTCAAACAATGGGTTTTCAAGATATGCTTAAAAGCTGGAAAAAAAGAAAAATATTGTCGAAAAAATATCTATTTGCAAAACTAAGTTCTTGAGAATTTCTATTATTTTTAATTTTGCTTGTACAGATTTAGAAAAGTCCGATAAAGGTAATGATTTATTAATCAATCATGGTCTTTGGATGAATATTCCATCATAAGCACAGTTTATGATCACGTTGAACATTTTCTCCTTAAGTCACATTACACTCCCAAAAATCAGTAAAAATTATCTGGAGGGCTTTTTATCCTTCCCAAAACTTTCTGAATCGAATGGTTTTGGATCTGACATTCGAGATATCTATATATAGGTTTTATAAACCCAAAAAGATTTTTGTGAACAATGTCACATTTATGACATACAACAAGTTCTACAGACATAGCTGAGACTTTAAAAAAAGAGAGAAAGCTAGAAAATGAAAAAAAATAAAAAATCAGCTTACAAATAAGGAAATCCTTACATAGATCTATCTTCAAAAGTGTTTTAATGTATTACTATTACCTAGGAGCGTGAGTACTTTTATTTAAAAAACATTATTTTATAATTTCACGATATTCATTCTGGATTCCCAAGGTGATTGCTTTTGATGGTATCAACAGACAGCAAAGAGAGGTCAATTAAATTCAGCTTATTTTAAGTTTATAGAAGATACGTGGTAAGGTGTCAAATTACCGGTTTTATCAACAACTTGGAGGCAAAATAGAATAGGATTTATTTCTTAATGTATATGTTAAATAGTTTAAATTAGTTATCTATTACCATTCTTTCTAATAGTGGGTTATTCACAAATAAGCATTCCTTAATTGAAGACAAAATAAAAACATATGCCTAATATTACAGCTTTGTACATACCAGTTATTGAAGTGTCTCAATTTAATAAGGATTCAAATCAAAGTCAAAACTTATAAACAATAAATACTAATAATGGATTATCTATCTATCTAAATAACTCAATGAAGATGTAGTGTTCAGACTGATTTTGATTCGTTCAACTTTAATTATTTTTATTTATTTTGTCAAACCTTATAGCAATTTTTTGATCGTTAGAATTTCCTAGATTTTTAGATATTTATATTATTCATATTTATTATTTTTATTAATATTGTTTAAGTAAGTTACCATTTTTAGTTCTATTATTTTTATTGATGTTTGTTACTTTTCAAAAAACTTAATGATACTACATAGTACTACAAAAAGGGTCCTACTAGTATAAAGAAAATACTTGTGATTCTTTTGAATGTGTTGTTTTGTTAATGAGACTAATCTTCCTAACCTTTATTAATTTCGTGAGGTATTCGAAATACCTAAAATGAGTAATTAAAAAGCCTCATTTTACATATATATATTATCATATACGTTGAGGTTTTAACTACTAACATAGGTAAGTACTTTCCTAGTATAATGAGTCAATATGTAATTCAACATTTTATTATTAAGTAGGACAAAAAAATCGAAAATAACCCAAAAGTAGTATGATATTAATACAATGATTATCATATTTCGTAATATTTTCGAGTAAGCCATGGATTTTCATGTACAACTACATGAATATAACTGGTAGTTAAACCATTTTACTATTCAGTCCCGCCCTTAAATAGTCATGTACATAAAATATCATTTAAAAACAAAATTCAGCAATATCATGTTATACCAAAGGAAGAGCTTTCAATCTTTATTGAAAAAACATTTAATTTATTCCGAATTAGTTTGATTTCATTAAAATATAAACAATTTGCCTTAAAATGGCTCTCCTATAAAATTACTAAAATGTCAGTTGACTCAGTATACTTAGGAGGATCGATATAATCACCATAGAGGCGCGTTTTAATTAATTATTACTAACCACTCAAAAAACTGCTACTGTCCTTACTATGCTTGTGACTTTCTTTGCCAGACTTTTCGACTGTATGCTTTGATGTTGGTGTATAGTATGTCGAAGATATATCGTAATTTTCATCATCTATAAAATAATTATACGTTTAATTGTTTAAGTACAAAAATTATTATCCAAATCGATACAGAATGTATGTAATATTTAAAGGTTATGGAGCTTATACACTCTTTTAAGATGACCATTGAAACAATTTTACTTAATTGTGTACTTGGATTGTTAAACGAAACATTTTGACAGTAAAGTTAAAAAACTTATGTTAAATTATTAATGTAATGTGTGTATCCAATCTCCATATTTTCTGTCATTGCAATGTAGTTTAATTTACTTCTGTTTTTATTATCGTTTTTGTTAATTATTTTCTGTATTGTTATTTAATTTCCCTGGTAGTGTTCAAATAGGGACGGCCCAATTTTAGATGTATGTCTTTATTTATGTATAGGATCTAGTTTTCTGGTACAAATAAAAAAATATATGTATGGGCTCACAAAACATCAGTGTTGCTAGTGAATGGCCCCATTTTTGATTTGCTTGATTAAAAAAATCTTATAGTTGTGTATAATGTTTGTACCAAAGTAATTTTGTAGCTCAAAATTTATTATATTATTAACATACACATAGTCTGGATTTCAAGACCCCCCCCGGGAGTCGATTCCACAGTTCGCTAGTTCGCAAAAGAAAATGCCTTGTTAAACGGACTGTGGAAGACCTCCAACCATCAAGATGATGTTGGTGAAATTTAGAGGTCGTATGGCTCGTACGGTGTTGAAAAGAGGCAGGAGGGATCAACCCAAACAATTCTTCCGAACACTCCGTAGTAAACTTTGTAAAAAACGCAAAGAGACGCAATGTCTCTGCGTATTATATTATTAAAATTAAACATCAAAGAAATTTACCGCATCGATCACTAGGTATACAATCTTTATTTTCGTTCCGCAAATATCCCCGCTTACACCTGCAGCCACCTTTACATTTGGATCTCATTGGACAGTGAAATGTTTCCCCAGCACTTTCACAAGTTTGAGGATCGCATGTCTTAATGCATTTTTCGTAGTATTCATGACGTCCATTGCACCGCTCTGTGAAAAATCATCCAAATATAGTCAATCATTTTGTAATTAAATTAACTTAGTGTTCGTGAAACAAATTATATTTAATTCACCATGACTTTTAGAGAGGTTCGGTTTAAAGATAGTTTTTCTCAAAGAATTACATTTACTTAGTGAGGAAATTGAAGGTAGTTGTGAATATCGTAAATAAAAATATTAGATGCAGATATTAAAATATTAATTATGCAACTTCGTGTAAAATTGATTCGTAAAGAAACAAAAATAAGAGTAAGTACAATATTTCTAAATCGCATCGATGATTTGATTCTCAAACCAGGAATTAATTCTATAAAAAGGTATTATATTGAGTTTTATTTGGTTCGATTCCCGGGTACGGAGTATTTTGAATGAAGATTTTTTCTTTTCAATCGTAAGGAAAAAATTTAATGGATGGGGCTGCCAAATACCAGCTTCTTTATTTTGACCACATTCAGCGAAGGGCTTGTCGAATTGTCAATCTGCAATGTACTACGGATCGGCTTGATTCGATCTTTCTACGCAGAGACATTGCGTCTCTTTGCGTTTTCTACAAAGTGTACTATGGTGAGTGTTCAGAAGAATTGTTTGGGTTGATCCCTCCTGCCTCGTTTCAACACCGTACCAGCCGTATTAATTCAAAATTTCATCAACATCACCTTGATGTCTAGAAGTCTTCCACAGTCCGTTTCACAAACCACTTTCTTTTGCGAACTGTGGAATCGACTCCCGGTATGGGTTTTCTGAGAGATATGACCTCCAATTATTCAGTTAGAGTTTACCCCTCCCTCAAAGCTGCGATGACTGCCGTTTTTGGGCGTCCCATGGGCTCGTTTACCCCTTTATTATTTATTTAAAAAAAAAGGAAATTGATTTGATAATTTCGTGTCCCTCCTTCATTAAAACTTATATTTAAACTCCACCCGGTATATTGTTTGTTGTCGCGTTAAATAACCTACACATGCTAGTTAATTTAACATAGCGGAGTATTTTCGTTACCTGATCCTGACACAACAATTACACATTCAATAGCAACAGCAATTACAAGCAATTTCAACATTATCACTGAACAATATGCACGAATCAACTATTATTCTGAATGATTAAATGCTTTCTATATTCGTGACTACGGTTGACGTAAAACTTTTAAATTTAATTTAATAGTTGTTCATGTCTCTTATCACTTTAATAACATTTTTAAAATGATTATAAAATTTTCAAAATATATGGAGTGAATAACGACTTCTAATATATCTACCGATTTTGCCAACTGACGTAACTCAAATTATAGGTAGTAGAACATTCCCTTCTCTAAAATATTATTAATGTAGGTAACCCAATGTACACTTATGAACGTCAAAAAAGAAATATACAATAATTATATACGTATGCTTCTAATTTTAAATTTACTGCCAGTTCTCAAAGCAAGGCAAAGCACTCTTTTTAATCGCCAAGTTTTTTGTTTTACACAACGTTTGTAAGCAACCATTACACCATGTTCAAATTAAAAACAAAGATTTGTCCTCTATCAGCAGGAGGCATGGTGAAATAGGAGCACGCGCTTACATTCTCGTGGAAACAACACGAAAATTCATAGTCGAAATAACTAACATCACCGCATACACGAATTCAAGTACGACCAGACACCACCTTTAATAATTATCAACATTGGTGGTCTTTATAATATCTCCGTGCATTATTATTATTGCTCCATTAGATTCAAAGAGGTATTGGTAAAACATGGGAGTATGGGGTAAAACAAGACGCAAAGTCTCACTAAGTCTTTCGCTTAACTTTTACACTTAAGGTCAGTACTCACATACGGTATTACTCCATCGAGCTAAACAGTTTAACAACGCATTACACTGTTACCCGCAATATGTAAAGGCTTTACATATTGCGGGCCATTTTAAAGCCAGCCAGCCATTCTGAAAAAAAAAGTGTGTGTGTGTGGGCTACGACACACGATTGGAGTTTACTCCTTACGAACGATAAAATGGCGATAATGTTCTGTGGCTGTCGACCATATTTTCATACTAAAGGTGGTAAGAATATATGTTTTTATAATATAAATGTTTGTAGTAGTAATAAAACGTACCTACATCATCTATGCCCAAATAGGATTTTCTTTCTGTGACCAAAGTTACCTTTATAGTAAGAGAAGAATAAGAATGAACAATCTTTTTAGTTTTAATTTCACTGACCATTACTATTGACAAAACTCTATGGCACGCTAGACAATCTACTTTTATTTTTTATACCTGTTAACACTGACAATGTTGTAACGTGGCTGTCAAAACGTGAATTCAAAATAGAAAACTCTGTGTAATGTATTCCATCTCATTCTTTTACACGTTCAATCCATTTGTCTCTTTCTACATAACGCCTCAACTTTTCGTGTTACACTTGATTTTACTCCTCATAAAATTTCCGTACCGGGCCTTATAACCCAAATCGTTTCTTAAGGAGTAAACTCCAAAAAATGTAGATATTTTTAAGAATTTTATTAGCAGGAAACGTATTCTACATTTGAAAAGAAACTACAATAGCCTACATATTCACCCATATCTGATGCGTACTAATTCCCCTTCCGTTGCGAACCTAAGCCCCTTACAAAACTTAATTGAACGGATACAAGTATACCGTGTACCTATAAGTCGAGGGCTTGTTTTCTAATGTTCGCTTATTTCTGTTAGTATTCTGATATAAAATAGTGTAGCGAATAACAAAGATGTTTTAAGAGGCAATTCGGTTTTAACCGTTGGCCGTTTAAAGCTGGCGTCGTACAGTTGCAGATGAGGCAAAGAGAGCCGAAAGCGACTGAAATACGAAGCTCAAGACCAAACGCCATGGAGACTCACTGGACGCCCTCTGCCCCCCATCTAGGGGTTAAAGGAAATTCAGTCAAGTCAATTATTTATTTTAATTACCGGACCGTTACTTAGCGCGTCTTGCATTACGAGTATAAAGATTTCTGTGTGCCATTAGTTAACATTACATTTTCATCGATCATTAAGTTTTATTTATAGTATATGACTGATAAAAACATCACATAATAATTTGAGTCGGTACTAAGAGCAGATTCATCCTAAAAAATCTGGTGGCAAAGGATTTTTTATGTTACAGGAGGCAAACGGGCAGGAGGCTCACCTGATGTTAAGTGATACCGCCGCCCATGGACACTCGGACTGCCAGAAGGTTCACAAGCGCGCGGCCGGCCTTTTAATAAATGGAACGCTCTATTCTTGAAAAAAAAGTAAAAAATACTTTAATCTAGAGTTAACATAGTGTTCGCTTTTTATCACTCGTCAGTAAAGAAATACATATAAATGCTCATAGTATTGTCTTTGAGTGACAGAACCTTACACTTTAAAGAAAAAACTAGTTTGGAACGACGGACTTGAAGTTATGTACTTATGATAAATTTACAACTATTTAACATCGATGTTTAAATTTATCCGACGTTTCGCGTGGTTTACAGGTCGTGCGTGGTCACGGTGACTGAAGACAAAAGATGTTGGATGTCAAAAGTATCGACAGCTGTAGAGAAAGTTGCCTTCATACTGTATTTATTACGCATCCGGACTTGTGTATCACTAAAAGATGGAGTGTTTTGGCAAAAATGGCTCACGGTGTCCGTCTATTCTCGCGGACGGTTTCTCTTAACGATTTTAATTTTGATGGATTACTGGACCCCAGGTTTTGACTTTTTTAGGCCGTCTTCTTATTGAAATTGCGGAAGTTTTTTGATATCAATGGCTTCGCGTACCAATCTTGGGAAGAATTTTTTCTTTCGCGAAGTATTTCGGTTGGTAAAAGCGTATGTAGTGAATTATCCTTCGCTGCTGTCTTTGTGTGTGATGCGCAGCTTGCTTCGGGTGCACCCTTGTTTGTTTTCCTTAGTTCCTCCTCTTACATTCTCGTGGGATGAACACGCAAACACATAGTCGAAATAAGCAAAATCACCCCATACACGAATTCAAGTATTGACCACAGAGTCACCACAAGCAGCACCGTTCACGTTAGCTTGACGCATGGCCAGCCATCGGCCACGTTTTCGCCATAGTTCAGGGAGACACACACCCCGACGCATGGTACCGCACAAGCATGACATTTAAGTGAGCATGACGAATCCGTAGGACCGTAAGTCGAATTGAGTTCGGAAATACGTTCCGGAAAGGAACCTTGGCTCCACTGATAGTGGTGGTGACGCGGTAGAAATTCGTCGGTTGTGGAACGACGGACGAAAAGGTGACGGATGGTATATATGTATTCTGCCTTGCCGTCCGATGATGAAAGCTCCTGAAGGTATTAGTCCTAACAAAATATGTTGCTTTGAAGACGTATATAGTAAGTTACGATCATTTTATGTTCGGGAAATTTATGAATGTGCAATTTTGAAGTATCTTTATGGTCGCGTGACTTTTATACGTGATCGGTGAAGAGTATAATACGAGTAATTTTCATATTAAAAACAGAAGGTACTCGTGTACAATCATTAATTTGTAGGTGCATTATAAGGGTTGGCGTGATCAATACTGTGGGGAGATTAATGATAGCTGAACATGCTTTCGACCCGTATTCAACGATATTATATACATCGCTATTCAAAAGTGAAGTTCCGTGACATTCTAAAGTTCTATTTGTAAAAATACAGAGTCCTTCTTTACTGTAATAAGCTTGTAAATTAATTTTTTAGAGCAGTGTTGGCCTAGTGGCTTCAGCGTGCGAGCCTCATCCCTGAGGTCGTAGGTTCGATCGGCGGCTGTGCATCAATGGACTTTCTTTATATGTGCGCATTTAACATTCGCTCGAACGGTGAAGGAAAACATCGTGATCGGCTTGCCTTAGACCCAAAAAGACAACGGCGTGCGTGAGGCACAGAAGGCTGATCCCTTGCCTATTAGATTACCAAATGGTCATGAAACAGATACACAAATCTGAGGCCGACATCTAAAAAGATTGTAGCGTCATTGATTTTTTTTAATAATTAATATTAACCCTGTTAATCAGTATACATACTTTTCCTTAATAAACTATCGGTGACTACTAGAAATGTCACAAATTTGGCAATAATAAGATCTCGTTTTCATTTAATTTTTCTTAGTATTCTCTTTTAATTAATTAAACTAGAATAATTGTATTTGTAATTTTTATCTGAAACTGATTTGTATATTATAAAAATTGCCAATATTAGATTCATAACATACTATTATTAAAAACAGGAAACATTTATATGATTAGACATCAAATGATTACCTATTTTCGCACGAAACTAAAATGTACACTTTAAAATAACATTGGCAAGGCATCTATAAAATAAGTTTAAATTTTAAAACCAATGCCAAAGCCTTAAAATATTCGAATTTTAACACGAACACCTGATAAAAAAAATTGTTCCCTTGACCGTTGTTCAGTACAATTTAAAAACCTAATTTAAATCTATAAGAAATTTAAAATAGCACGAACAATTCTGTCATATTAAGTTTTAATTGTGACTCAGATAAGAGCGAACCGGGTAAATTATACCCGTAAATTATATGGGCATTTGCATGAGAACTGCATGCGAAGACCAGGTTTAATGGTTTAACTATTTAAATGTCTTGCGTATCTCATTCAATTACGAGGCGGCTTAGATGTAACAAAAGAAATGGTTTTCGTCTGATTTCTCTATCTACTTATTTGGTAATTCCTCTTTGTTGGCATGATCAGCTGTGTCTAACATACGCCGTCAGTAATTGGCTCTTTAATTTTGGTTTCTTTGGCTTCTTGAGCATTGATTTACTTTTACCTATATGAGCGCACATATATATAGAAAACTAGTTTTGATTTTTTGATGATTCAAACTCAGAGAAAGGAGTTAGGAATTGGTCCCAACGCTCCAATGACTGCAAATGTGAGGGCACAGTGGCTAATAAACTAGTTTGTCCGTCAGGGCCAATGTGAAGATGTCGATACAGAAATCGAAACTGCTCTGAGCGCGTTTATAGTAATATGGTGCACATTTATATTTGTTACTGAGAAAATTAAAACCCCCCCCACCCAGACAAACTAGTTTTTTAAATCTCAATTGAGAAATTCATTCCCATATTTTGAATGGGCGCAAGTATAAATTTTTATTTTATTTTTGATGAATTCAATACATTTTTTCATTTGCATGCCGGTGGCGATTTTGTGGATGAGGAACATCTGACTAGCACTCGCTGTACTGTAACAGAAAGAAGTGAATCCCAAGTTGGGACCAATGCCATTTTCTAGATCCACCACGTTGGACGAATAGCGTTGAGGCCAATATTGGGGCAACGTGGGGCCCGCCTTAAATGAGTAGAGAACTTAGATCAACTTCTGGTAAACTGGCTTACTGCGTAGAAAGGGCGCACCCACAGTGACTAAGTAGGTATTATATACTTTTGGCATATTTACTTTATTTATTTATTTGAAAAGTAATCTTACAGCTACACATATACATATTGTTAGCGGACTGACGTCATCTTGGACCAGAAACTTATATAAGGCGAAGCAAAACCGGCGTTGACGCACTTTTATTTCGAGACTTCGTGCGGAACGGACGTGTTACTACCCTACCCTCAGTAAATTTTAAAAGTGTAAAAGTACCTACACGTTCTAATCTTTTGATTGTTGTTTTTTGTAAATTGAATTTCGTGTGTATTCTTTTGTTTTTAAATTAAATCTGCTTCTGTTAACTAATAATATTATAAAGAATAACATAGAAAATATACAAAGCCAAAACATAAGTCAATTAAGTACATTTTTAAATAAAAAAATAAATTAAAACTGAAATTTAACCATCAACAACAATATTAAAGAAAAAAGAAATTGTTACTACAGCTTAATAAAGTGAAAGTCCTCCCGTTTCCTAAAATATTTCTTCACTCCCTTTTGGTGAGAAGAAGAAGGTGGAAAATGTCTATCTTCACAAATTGTATTGTAGTTAGCTAAAACTCGAAACATCGGTGAATTACGCAGATTATTCGTGGTCCAGGGTCCGTGGACCAGTATAGCTAAACAGCATTAAAAACGGATTTTTAATATAATTTATTTAATATTATAAGATCAGCGTTTGCCTAGCGGCATCAGCGTGCGATCTCATCCATGTGGTCGTAGGTTCGATTCCCTGCTGTGCACCAATGGCTCTATCTATGGAAAGAAATCCGTCGTTAGGAAACCGCTTGCCTAGACCTAAAAAGTCGACGGCCGGCGTGTTTCACCCACAGGGGGCTTCTCCCCCCCTCTGCAGGGAAACAGATTTAGGAATCTGGGGGCCCAGACCTAAAAAGGTTGCCACCGTTTATAAGGTATGGGTTAGTATGGTTGTAAGGAATAAACTGAATTAATGACATTTCCAGAATAAGAATGTTATTCCTAAGGAGACGTCTATACAAAATAAATATCCAGCCTTGCTAGTCTATGCAAATCGCTAGTTTCATATTATCTCTTTTGCCTGCCTTTACCTAAGGTAGGTACTAACTGATACTCATTATCGACTAAATAAGTCTTATTCCAACTTTTATCCTTCTAAAATACTCTTAAATGAAAATATAGAAACCACTGGTTAAGTGAAAAAGGTGCAACTGTCTAACTCTTGAATTATATTGATGAAAATTGAATTTTAAACCGTAACAAAAAAAAACATATTTAAAAATAATTGTATACTCTCTTCGAATTCCTCCAAAGAATGAACATTTATAAAGAAGTACAAGGAAAACATACTAAAGTATATAGTTCGTTAGACACCGCCGTTACTTTGTAGGCCGTTCAATCAGTGCCAACCACTTAAGTGATTGATTTTTAAACCCGTACCCTCTAAGCGGTGGTACCATTGAACTTGATGTTATTTAGAATTACTTTGCACAAACCATTGAAATTATTTATGTCAAATCTTTTTTGATAATCAAGTATTTTAAGACTAAAATTATAACAACCACGTTGTTTGTTATTATAAGCGTACGATGTCGATCTGAACCTCCGCCGCTATTCTCGAAATGAAACTCGAAGTGGAGTTATAAATGTTACCGTTTATTGGTCGAACGTTAGTGATGGTGATACAAAATAATATAGCGAAGCAAGCTTATAACTAACGTCCGTCCGGCACGGCTGCGTAAATCTATCTGGTCGTTATACAAATAATAACTTAAAACTAAACCTAAACTACCACGCTGGTCAAAGGGACCGACCGACCCTTCCGCTACCTGCGCACCGCCGACCGCTTCCTAGAAGAACATCTGGCTGGCAGCTTCGTTCGTCAGCTTTCTAAACTGTATTGTTCGTTGTCCGTAACAGTTATTAACCAACATACTTGGACCAAATCCAGGAGGTACTTGAGAAGAGACAGGTTGAATAACGTGAAAATAGATGAAGTGAGAGAGGTCCGTGGTCTCTGCCAAACCCTGGGCAAGAGGGAATATATAAATAAATATATTCTCCCCTCATTCATATTAACTAAATCGGTCCATTTTCAGTCTTTAAGTAAAGTACAGCTTCGTCTCTTTTTGTCACATTGTGTTTATGCTGAGATGAAAAGAGGCAGACTGTCTTTATTTTCTATAAATATAGGAGTTCTATTCTTATCTCTAGTTCTTATGGGTTGCTCCCAATTGAAAGTGTATTTGTAAACATTATTCTTCAGTTGCACTCTTTATTTCTGAAGGTAGTGTTAATGGCGCCGTACAACTTCCTCCAATCAAAAGTCAAAAGTCAAAAATCATTTAATCATATAGGTAACACAATGTACACTTATGAACGTCAAAAAACGAAATGTATATGAAAATATGCTTCTAACTTTACATTTAGTGCCAGTTTTCAAATCAAGGGTGTAGAATGGAAGAGAAGAACTGGCAATAAACTCTCCGGCACTCTTTCGCCATGTCGCTCAATCGCCATATTTTTTTTACACAACGTTTGTAAGGAGCTGCAACCATTACACCATGTTCCACATGACATCTTAAGTAATTAATAATAATAACATTAATTAAAAACAAAGACTTGTCCTCTATCAGCAGGCGGCATGGTGAAATCGGAGCACGCACATTCTCGTGGGAACAACACGCAAACACATAATTGAAATAACTAAAATCACCGCATACACGAATTCAAGTACGTCACAGTCACCACAAGTAGCACCCGTTCACGAGATTGACGCATTCTCCACCCCTGCGCCTGGGTGATGGTAAGGCATGTAAGGACTTTTACTTGATCACTCCAGCCATCGGCCTCGAGGTCTGGTCCACTCCACATTTGTAAACATAGTCGAAAGAAATTGAACGCTTGAACATAAAATTTAGGTTAAATAAAGTTTATTCACATTAAAAACATACTATGTCACTTGTAATGTTTAGATAGAATAATTCAAGGAGATATTAACAAAACATCTTATGACAAAGTTTCCAACCAAGTAATTCCTCAATTTCGTTCCAATTACCCTAAAAACAATTCCCTGAAGCCATCATTCGATTCTTTTATCCTACGATATACGATATCTGTATTGCTGAGTGTAATGGATATTCTATGCATTGTTTTGCTTCTTTTTGTCACTGGTTAAGCTGGAGACCCACTGTCTTGTCAAAAAGCATTATATTATTTTCTTAATAGTTTTATTCCAGAATCGTGTAGTTTAATTTTGATTGGTCAATCCTAATGACGGATCGTGTCGCTTGTCTCTGATTGGACTATACTGCTGACCAATCACAGGCAAGCGTTACCTTTTATTTACCACTCCTGGGGAGTGGTAAATAAAAGGTCAGTTCAAGGTTTCTGTCAATTATAATTTCATTAATCAACTAAACCCAATAAAAACAAAATGATGTCATAAATCGCTGGCAAAATGGGGCTGCAGATAATAAAAAAGGAGTATTTTCTTCCAAACTGGTTTTAAAACATTAACATATTTTAAACTAGGTACACATACAAGATATAGTATGCAACAGATGCCTGAATTATTTACACCTGGTATTTATCAAGTATGAGTGTATTTTACAGAAAATGCAAAACATTTTAGTAGAATTTTTTGAATTCCAAATATATTTTATTTTATTAGTGCAATCAAAGCTTTATAGAAGACATTATGTCCTCTCAATAGCCTCACGTCATGTATTATTGATACCAGTGAATGTCCGTATCAGCAGCTACAGATTGTTTGACTTGTATTGTTTCGTACCGAGCTATTTGGAAACATTACTCACTATTATACTCGGTTGTGACATTTCCAAGTACTAAGAAAATACTGTATTACACGACCTTTTATGAAATAAATATTACCATGTGTAATACTATTGTTAAATCGCAATTTAGAACATCGCAACGAGTAATTATGCTACATTTAGATACATTTATAACTAAAACACTAATAAACTTTTACTTCTTTCATTTTTATTATAGCTACTGGTATGTTTGTCTGTGCTAGGATATATATATTGTGCTGCTATGTTTTGTTTTGTTTTGCTTTGCTCTGTATTATATTTTTACTAGTGAAACTTTTTGTGGATACATCCAATGTGTTTATTTTATTTAAAAAAAAAATATTGTATAGATGTACCTGTTTTGTTTCCAAATAAATAAATAAGATAATGTGCGGGAGATTTTAACAAGTTCTGAGTAAAATTCACAGTATTTTTTTTATTACACACCACATCATCATGTGCTTATGGCTATAGGGTGTATATGTATATTGTCTATATTACGAACAACAATTTTATGAACGAGATCTTAAAAGTCGTTTATATAACAGAAAGCAAATGGGGAAGAGGCTCACCTGATGTTAAGTGATACCGCCCATTGAGACTCACATTAAGAGAGGACTCGCAATTGCATTGCTGGCTATTTAAGAATTGGTACGCTCTTTTCTTGAAGGACCCTAAGTCGAATTGGTTTGGAAATTTTTCAGCGTCAAAAACTGCCTTAAAAACGCTCAGTTGTGGAACGACGGAAGTTGAGGTGATACGGGTGGAATTTCGTATTCTGCCTCGACGTCCGATGTTGAAACTAAGACGCAGGCAAACACAACTACTCTGAATAATCTTTGTAGAATATATAAAAAAATAAACGTTGTTGGAAATAGGTATTTTTATAAATGTTGTTGAGGGTGATCCATAAATTTTTGACACGGCCGATCGCCACATTTTATTACATTACTTGTAATTTCGCAGTGATTTGATATAACGCTAGTCAAGATGTATTTGAAATTGATTGCCAATTTATTATAACGCCCTTATAATTTATTTTTGATTGACAATTGTGTGCCTTTTTTTTAATTACGACTCAATGTTATACCGAGATTTGTACACGGCTTACTATTTAAAAACTATGTATCAACAGCCTTCGAGACACTCTTTGTGGTACGTCTTTATTCAAAAAAAGTGCGTGAGTACAAAGTAGTACAATACACATGTCAGAAGTGAAACTTCTTTGGCAAACTAATTTTTAAGTCTTGTTCATATTTATACAAATCTAAAACTTTAAATTTCCGAAACTTAGAGGGAGCGAAAAAGGAAGACATGTTAGGAATTTAATCGTCATTAAAATATTAGAAGTCTCGAATATTAATACAAATTATACATTTTTTTAAATTTATTTCTTTGATAAAAAAACATGTGGCATTTATTTACAATTCGTCATTTGAGATTTCAATAAATTATTTTGCATAAAATATAAAATACTAGTATTTCATAAATTCTCTTTACGGAATTTAAATTTTAAAAATAGAATTTCTATAGGGTAATTCACCCTTCTCACTCTCAATCGGTCTCAATTTCAATCGGACAAAAACGCTGCACATTTTCGTGACATTCCGTAAAATTTTTACCCTCGTGCACCTAAAGGAGTTTCAATTCAAAAACTGACAAGTTTCTCAAATGTCTGCTCAAATGAAAATCTTACTAACAATTTGCTTATTCAAAGTCTATTTGTATAAGTTTATATTTATATATTTTTACCCGTCGCTTCCAATCCAAAACACATTACTTATCGATACCGTCTGATAAGAGAATTTTTCTAACTCTGATTTCGCATCCTTTTACGTTCAGAGATCAAGCCGATAAGTCGAGCCTGTTAGTTTCCCATCGGAACGCCCTCACATAAAGCTAAATCTTGTAAATCTGCACCGAGTCGATACGCTTTGAAAGGGTAAACTATGGAGCCATAACTTGTTCTCCTGATATCATCCCGGCAACAAAATTACATTGACTTTAAAGAACGGCCATTGTAGTCAATCTTTATAAATTCCTTTTACAAAGCTTTAATAGTACACTATACAATGGAGCTGTAAGGTCATTGACCTGCATCAGTTTATTGACTAACTTTGACTTGATATCCCTAAATGGGGCAGAGGCCGTCCGCAGTGAGTCTCCATTGCGTTCGGTCTTGAGCCTCGTATTTCACCTCGATCCAAATCTTTACGGGTATCTTTGACTCATCTGCAACTGAACAACGCCAGGTTTGCTTGGGATGGCAACTATTCCGCTTTCTTTGCGGGTTCCAATGTTCCTGCTTGAGTGTAAATTAGAATCTCTACGGAGTGTATGACCTATCCATTTCCACTTGCGTCGCTTGATCTGCTGGCGAGTCGGGGTTTCTCGGCAGCGCTTCAAAAGTTGCTAGTTAGAGAACTTCTCGGGCCAGTAGATACCCAGAATACGGCGAAGAAAGTGGTTGACGAAGACATGAGCTGGTGCGAGATGTCTTTAATGACCTTCCACGTTACACACGCATAGAGTAGCACAAACGTTGGATGCGAATATTTTAACCTATTAAGCTGCCTGTTAGCATCAGTTTCTTAGTATAGGCAAATAGGTTATCACTCGATTTTTGAGGTGACAACGTCTTATAATTCGATGGAGCCGGCTGCAGGCACAAAAAAACCTGACGCATCCGGCGTTACCTCGCTCTGAGGCGTTCCATTTAGGGCTTGAAGTACAAGCGCGAGCGCGGAACGAGCGACAAAGAGGCACAATCGGCCTCCGCGTTCGACATCTTCATTGTATATAAAGTATACATCGTATTTTATCGATTATATTGTAATCGATCAATTCAATTGTGATTTCCGTTTACCTCCTTCTCTATATCCATACAAAATATCTATCAAACAAATTAAATTTAAATTTTCTTTTGAAAAATGCAACCATTCCATCAGTATTTTCTTATGACGTTGTCACGTTCAACTATCGTCAGTAAACCGACTTTACAGATAACCGATTTTTTTTGGTCTCTTCTCGGTCTACGCGATGTTTACCTTAAACTTAAGGCCAAATATTAATTGCGCTTATAAATATAAAATGTCTATAGTTGCGTAACTGGAATCCCTACAGTGTATATCCCTATCCTCCTTGGGTTAGTATAAGGGTAAATAATATTCATAATGTTATAACAACGAAGCGAAGGATTGAAAGGACTAAATTGTTTCCGGGTTGTCACTGGACCACAGATGTTATTTGACAACGGTACCGACGCTGACGCCATGATTTTCGTTTATTATTTCAATAACCCAAATTTGTAATATTCATAGATTATAACCAAAGAAATGTGTTTAAGATAAACGCTACTATAGATTTAGCCCAAATTGCAAATGTTTTTAGTTTTCATTTGCATAAATAGCAGTGTATAGCTATAGACAAAATACCATCGATGCTCCACGTTATTTATAAGTTCTGTAATTATTTAACCAAGTTTTGCGACAATCGGATTATTTAAAAATGTCGTGTGAATTTACGAAACTATTTTTTTATAACTCGTAGTTCGTACTCATTAAATATCCTTTTTAGTAAATTAGGTAAGACTTAAATTACTTATTAGTCTAAAGTTAGGCTAGATCGTAATGTTCCATATCTCAGTAAAGGCACATCTATTTAAAAAAAGGCGGCTTAGTTATAGAAGTAAGTATATTTCATGGATTGATTACAGCTGATGAAGCACAATTAAGAATATAGCATTAAACGCTATATATGTAAATAATATATGGGTATAATTTTAAAGCAACAATCATTCAAATCGCATAATTAGACAATTTTTAGTAAAAATATGACGTGATGCGATAGCAACTGCTGTTTAAAAATTTTGATCAATCGTTCTAGCTAAGGTAACGTTAGACTTAGTATAGCGATGTTACATTTCTATTCTTCTTATTTCTGAAATAAACTTTTATGTACAATTAGGGAAGATATTCCACTGAATCACACCCACCCATCCGGAATCCACCCATCCGGTGCGTTGACGGCCATTTAAATAAAAATATCAACGAAATACAAAAATCAAAATATTACAAAATTTTATAAGCGAAGGGCAAAATTTCTCAACTTCTTATAAAACTTTGTCTCACAAAAACCTAATTGAATGTTATCTAAATTGTTGCTTATGCCTGTCTCCTTGTAAAAAGTTGGCGAATACCCTCCTTTCATTATTATAAAACTTTCTTTTGATAGATCCCTCAAGAAGAAAGAAAAACACGACAATTTGATGACATTTATTTTTTCCTCGCTTCGGAGCCATTGTAAAAAATCCAATTTATGTTTTATCTAGATTATTTATATTTCTATAGTATAGCGAACACTCAAGTTTTTATATTTGAGTGAAAGAAATTGTAAAATTACATAATTAAGTGACTAAATGACAAAATATCTTCGGTCCATTGATATCGCGGCACTTATGAACCAAAATCACGAGCAAAGTAAATTAGTCGCAAGAAAAACCACCAGCTTTCATTCTAATTAAATAATAGGGAAAACTTCAACTTTCTATTTGGATTATCTCTATTATGAGCGAGCGATATGTGGATTTAAAATTATTAAGTATAAAAACATGAAGAAGCTTTCTTGTAATAACAAAGTCTCTCCTCACCTCGCGATTAGAGGACCCTATCTTTTTTAGGTTAGGTCTTTTAGGAAACGAGCAAGTGAACTTTGAATAAAGTAATAACCTGCAACGCCGGGGACTAGCCGTAAGGTTGCCGTCCTTTCAGAAAGGTCGAATTGGTTTAGTAATACTTTGTATATAAGCAGTTATTCAGGTGGTAAGTGGCTTCATCGTGCGACTCTCATCCCTAAGGTCGTAGGTTCGAGCCCCGGCTGTGCACCAATGGACTTTCTATATATGTGCGCATTTAACATTCACTCGAACGGTGAAGGAAAACATCATGACGAAACCGGCTTGCCAAACCCAAAAAAGTGCGAGGGCGTGCGTCAGGCTCAGAAGGCTGATCACCAACTTGCTTATTCGATAAACAAATGATCATGACACAGATACACAAATCTGAGGCCCTGACCTAATAAGGTTGTAACGCCATAGACTTTTTTTCTTTCATAACAAGTTCTTTGTCAAGAGTCGTATTGCGGCGAGTGGATTTCCATCGAAACAATTATTTTTGCTGATAGAACTGTACTGAATGGTTAATAAAACAGAAATAGAAATGTCTGCCAATGTCCAGTGTTTTTTGTATTTTAGGATTCATGGTTATTATGGATATTCATTCATGCTATGTATAATTTTTATTTAAATATAACTTGCGTTAATCAAAAACAGAATCCGTGGATTGTTCCATGGAACTTCACCAATCTGATTCCGTCATCCTCTTTCAAACAACTCTCACTTAGAAGCACGCTGGAGTTTCACCCCTTCGTTGTTGACATACCCAGGTGCCGCAGTGCACGATTTGGTTCGTTGTTCCTTATAAAAACAGCAAAGGAATTAACCCTTCCATCTTCGCTAAACAGTATAAAGGTTCATGAAAGCGGCAATTAAATTTTCATCTCCTGGAATACATTCCTCCACTACGCCACAACTCACTTAATATCAGGTCATGGCCAAATGTCTGTCCAGTTTTGTATAATAAAAACAGTATTAAATTATTAATTACTTTATAAGTAATAATAACAATCAATCATACAATATTTACAATTTTCTTAACCTACATAGAAATAATTATAATAATTAAAAAATTAAAACAAATTTAATAAGTTTGGTCCCTGGGGCAGTGGTAGGTACTTTAAACGCTGGCAGCATTTCCTCGCTGTATTGCGATACTTATTCGTTGAGCGAGGAAAGCACCAGCTCTGGGGTCACCGGTACTCTCTAGAAGGCGCCAACTTAAATCTTGAATTAGCGCCTGTGCATTGAACCATTTATATTTGATTCAATTATTAACTTATTGGATGGAATCATTGAATAAAAATACCCTTTAAAAACCTCTTTTGTGTAGTCGGTTATTAATAGCTGTAAATCAGTTGTCTATATCGCTTTTCCGTGAAGAAAATAAAACAGAAAATGGCATCGTATTTCCCCGAAAAAGCCGTTCGCTTAAATTACGCTCGTTAATCAAATTGTCACCTGCTTTACGCGAAATAAAGTTCTTGAGGCTTTTAGGGAGTCAATTAATCTGACTAAAAATAATTGGCTTTTTATTAGCTTATAATACAATATATATATGACACGTAGCTTAATATAATATCTAGGTTTATTAATAACATAATTAAGATAAACTACTAATTACTAATATATCAATTGAACTTCGTTAAAATAAATCTGATTATTATTTAAATTTTTTTTTTTTTTCAACGCAAATTTATTACATTACTACAGGCCTGTCTTGACTTCGCACGGCTATATATTTTACTTTATATTTTAGATTTAAACAATAAAAATACCTTTATATTATATTGTAGATTAGAGTGGCAGTGAGTTGTTTTGCGAACTGGTAACAATGTAAATTCAGAATCAATTTAACATCTTTTCTGTTGACGTTCATTAGTGTACTTGTTTACCTATATGAATAAAGTTATTTCGAGTTTGAGGTTGAGTTATAAGTTAAGGCTTCTGGGGAGAAATGTCTAGAGGAAGCTAAGAACAGATTCCAAATTGAGAGTTCAGGCATTTATCCAAAAAGGGTCCATACTGCAGTACACAAAGAAACGGAAATAACAACTAACATAATTTAAGAGCATAATAACTAAACTAACACCCAATAATAATAAAAGAATTTATAACAGTATGGAATTAAAGTGGCTTTATTATTATATTATATAATAATTATTATTACTTTATTTATATAGATCGACGTTTCAACAAAGCATGTGGTCATTTTGATTGATGGATTTTATTATTACCGTCCCTTTCGCGTAAAAACTAACTATTTTAAAGCCCCATCCACACGCTTGACAAACAATGGCAAACAGCCAACAGCAAACAGCAAACACGAACGTGTGGATGGGTGTTTGTCGTTGTTTGCCTGTTTGTGTTTGTGTTGGGCACTGTTCGGCATCGGTGTCGGTTTATCTTGCCAGATCAAAGGATGTTTGGCAAACAGTTTGCTACGTATCCACACGTTTGGCAGCGATCAGTGTGCGCGCGAGCTTGCGGGAGGCGGACGTATTTACTTGCTACACTTTTTCGTTGGCGCGCAAAGCGTAAAAAATGTCTGATTGGTCAGCACCTACGATTCTGACATTTTTGGAGGCTTATCAAAATGAGCCATGTCTCTGGAATTCCAAAGATGCCGATCATAAAATCGGCCAAAGGTTAATGATGCACGGACTCGCCTCAGCATTTAATTTAATTTATAATAAAAATATGTCAACCCTTTTCTCGCCTTTAATTTATAATAAAAATATGTCAACCCGAAAGTAATAGCTTGTACAAGCTCGTCGTCCGCCATGTTTGCCGATTCGGAATGTTATGAACGTTCGCCAAGCATGTGGATGGCTGTTTGTGTTGGGTGATTGTGGTTGGTGTTTGGGACTGGTTGGCTGTTTGCGGTGTTGTGTGACAAACAGCCAGCGTGTGGATGCCAAACTTTTAGTGTTAACTAATATACATGAATACATCACACAAAATTTTTGTATTTAATGTGGAAAACTGCTTTAAGACGTAAAGAATAGCACTATTCCAAGATGTAGTAGTGTTATCGTATTCTATACATTTTAAACAGACAAATTGTGCACTATAAAGGCGCACACAGACGAAGCATTGTTTGCAAAACCGTTGCTGTCTGTTTTTTATTTTACACTATCAACCACGCCGGAGCTTCGGTAGTATTAGCTTTATATTTATTTAATGTTACATACATATGCTATTCAACTTCTTGACACCACGGTAGTGTGAAGATTGAAAAGAACAAAACCGTTCGAATTAGTGAATTAGTGTGAGTGCACGTTAGTCGTAAATGGAAAAATAGTACACAGGAACAGAGTGTATTCCCCTTAATGGAGACTGTAAGTAGTGTTATTGGACATTTTCTTATGTGAAATATCCTTTCTAGTAAATTATGTTAGGTTTAAATTACTTATTAGTATTAAGTTAGGGTTTTAGTGCAGAGGGAGCGTTCGCATTATTACGTAACGCATTTTTTGGGGGTCCTTTTGTAAAACGTTACGATGCGGGGCGGGGATTAAATTACGCGTTATTGTTAATATTTTTTTCAACTTACACCCCATAATAGTAACTAAAGAGTCACTAGGTGGTCACGAAACGTCATTTACTATACTTGGGTACAGTACTGTACTTGGGTACTGAATAACGTTACGGCGAGTTACATGGGGGGTCCTGAGACATTTTTTAAAAAGAAATAAAAAAACATACGTACGTACCTGTCTGGGCCTCAGATTTCTATATCTGTTCCGTGATTGTAAATAGCAAGTAGGTAACCAATTTAATTAAAAAATTATAGTAATTTTGTGATCTTCTCTTTGTTTGTAATAGGTTTGGTACTTGGTAGTATACAACAAGTTAGAGGTAAGGAGGGATCTTACTATCACATTTAGGTTCTTAGAGGTAGTGTATATATAACGCGGAAATGTTGGAGAGACTGGGGCTGCGTGTGCCAAATAATCACACTCGGAGTGGTAAGTTCATAGGAAAATATTCTAAAGTATCCTGCAAAGCATCCAATACTCCAAAAGTAAATTCCTCCTAAGACCTTTACCCGTGTTTAGCACACTTGTTCACTGTAAGAGAATATTCAAGTGAATACACTTAACATAAGCTTCAAAAGTGCAATATCCCAAAGTTCCGAACTATTAATCTCTTTTATATTTTAAAATTGGTATCAGAGATGAAGTGTGATTTAGCAACAAAGTTCTTCCATAAATCCACGCTTCGCATGATGCCTGTTTGCATAATACAAGACTTTGTTCGCTAGTTTGATAGGTAACATGTGGTTCAGAAGGCTTTACAGGAGTTGCGGTTACTCCAATTAGAAAGCCGCTCGCTTTACCTACATTCGCTGGTATTAATTTGTATTGATTTTTCCAACATTTAGTTAGATAGAGAGTGATTTAACTCAGTGAGGTGGAGTATTTGAGTCCAGGTAATGCACCAACGGTAATGCCAGCAGTTTAGGGCAACGGAAATATAGTAATGCTTTTTATTTTTGTGTGTCTTATTTCATTAATTTTCTTATATATAATACTCGTAATAAGAATATAAATTTAATTGATACCTGGGTTACAGTAATTTAAAAAAATTACTCTCATCATTTTTCCTTAACGCGCCAAAAGAACTATAACTTCAAAAAAAACGTGTGTGTACTTAAGTACACGCGTTAGAAGTTATACTTCTTTGGCGTAACAAGATAAAAATCTTTTCAAAAATTTTATTCTACCTTTGAAGAAAAAACTACACTATCATTAGATAAAATGTATTTAAAGTAAATAAATAATACATTGAAAGTTTTATTATAACGCATTATCTAGTTAAATAAAGTTCTTTTAAATATCACAAAAATAAACTAAAATGTTGACTATAGCTAACTTCAGGGTGTCGGTTTTACATATACGGTAACATATCCTTTAAACAGCTTTAAGTTCACTCACCGTATAAGAAAAAAAACTGATAAAAATTTGCAGCTGCAAATTTTATGCCTGCGTTTTTTACTAGGAACGTGCGCTTCAACCGATAAATTGCGAGAACAGATTCTTAGAAAACAAGTCGTTTGTATGATCTTATATTTTTCTAAGAAAGGAATTTTCTTTTAAGATCTTCAAACTAAGTAGTTTTTACAACAAATTTACTGTTTCGATATATTATTTTCTTTACTATGTGGTTAGTAACTATAGCAGTGTTGGCCTAGTGGCGTCAGCGGGCGACTTTCAACCCTGAGTATTATTAGCCTTACAAGGCTGTGTATCAATCAGCTTTCTTTCTATGAGCGCATCTTATTTCGCTCGAACAGTGAATCGTGAGGAAACCGGCTTGCCTTAGACCCAATAAGTCGACGGCGTGTGTCAGGCACAGGAGGCTGATCACCTACTTGACAAATAATCATAAAACAGATACAAAACTCCAACAAGCGCACCTCAAAAACTTTTTTTTTTACAAACCAAAGTTCGGTCGCCCCAACCCCCCCTTTTTCCCCTCCCCCCCCCCCCCCACCCCCCATTTCCTTCCTTTTTTTTTTTTCTTCCCTTTTCCTCTTTTCCTTCCCCCCCCGCCCCTTTTTCCCCAGGGGCCCAAAACCCCCACCCCCACACGGGAAGAGAAGGGGGGAAAAAAAAACACCCCCCCCCCAAAATTTTTTTCCCCCCGCGGGGGGGGGACCCCCCCCCCCCCCCCCCCCCCCCCTTCTCCTTTTTGGGGTCCCCCCCCCCCCCCCCACCCCAACACTTTTTTTTTTTTTTTTTTTTTTTTTGTTTCCCCCCCCCCCCTTCCCCCCCCCCCCCCCCCCCCCCCCCCCCACCCCCCCCCCCCCCCCCCCCCCCCCCCCCCCCCCTTTCCCCCCCCCCCCCCCCCCCCCCCCCCCCCCCCCCCCCCCCCCCCCCCCCCTTATTAGTTCTATGTAAACAATTTCAACTGAATATACATGTACAGTTGCAGCTAATATTAAGCTGCAACTACAATTTTTTTTAAAGCATAATTATTTTTTAAAAAGTACAGGAAAATGCTACTATTTCGTTCATGTAATAACGTATACGTGTGGAACGGCGAACGTGGAGTTGATACAAATTGTGTCTAGTCTATACAAATTGATATATTTGACATTTACCCTCACCAAAAACTACAAAATGGTACAAAAAACCATAATACTTCAAGGGATTCAGACGGCTAAAGATTTCAATATATAGGACAAATATGTACGCAATACTTACAAATTTCACTACCAACCGAAAATTACCTCAAGCGACAACATATGACGAGGGTAGTCTGACATTCCTTCGTACCCACTTCTTGCCACTTGTCACAATAATCAAAATCGTTTTTAGCTTGTCAAACAAAAACTTACATTTGTACTGAAAGTTAATGTTAACACTCGTTTAAGTAGCTATACTGTTTCCCTATAAACGAATTTTTATTTAATTAAAAACGAAACTGCCTATTTGAATTATATTTAAAACTAGCTGCCCCCGCGAACTTCGTTTCTCCTTAATTTGATTTTACTTAGCTTACATTTTTAGTACATAACAACATGGAACATTTTGCTATGCTTCCCCAGAGACTGTTCTGTTTTCTGGAATGAAAACTTTTGAGGTTTTTCTGTGAATTTTTCTCCATATAAACCTCAGAGTTCAAGTCATGAGATTTTAAAAAACAAATAAAAAATAGGGGTTGATCGTAGAGGGGCGAAAATTAAGGGTTGTATGTATTTTTGTATGTTGTATCATAAAAAAATAAAAAGTTTTATCTAAAAAAAATTAAATTAAAATTTAGGGGTGGACCACCCTTAAAATTTAAGGATTTGAAATATATGGATAGTAGCCGATTCTCAGACTTACTGAATATCCATAAAACATTTCATAAGATTCGGTCGAGCCGTTTCGGAGGAGTATGGGAACGAACATTGTAACACAAGAATTTTATATATATACAGATTACAAGACCTTAATGATATTATTGTCATCAGTATAATTACTATATAAAAGATTTCATTTCACTCACAATTCCAGAAACGTGAATAAAATTGTGAATAAATTGTGTTCCAGCACAAATTGGATTTATTTCCAGTTTCAACAGAATAGGAATTCATATTATGAACATGCCAACGAGATGTACCAGTCATGATATATCGATGTCCGCATGCAAATATTTTCTTTATATTCGAATTCAATATGCGCTCGTAAATAAGTATTAATAGTATCAAAATATATGTAGCCTCTTATTTAGGCCTCGTTTTTATTAGTTAGATCGTGAATTGCTTACTATTATCTCGAAATTGTGTAAATGCTAGGTGTGCTGTGGTTCCACGATGTTCCATACACTTTCCCGTTCCTCGGTAAATGGGTTTCTGGGCTTTTAATTTCAAACATTTTATAATATAATATGACTCTCTGTATTGTCAATAGTTTCCGCAGCGTAAGGGATTTAGGATTATTGTTTTCACACGTTGGCTTACATTATCAAAAACTTCGTATAGGTACACATACGTAAGGACCTTCTTTACTTTTGGCAAACATTCTAAAGCCCATCGAGGATTCTAATGGTCTAATAAAAATGACGCAACAAAGCGTGGTCGTTGTTTCACAGCCTTCTGTGCCTGACACACACCGTTGATTTTGAAGTTTCAGTCATGTCGGGTCACCCATGATGTTTTACTTGACACAAGCTAGTGTATGATGAGCACGCAAAAGTTTTTTGGTACGGTCATGATTCGAACTCACGACCCTGGGCACTTGAACGTGAAACTAACCACAGTCACACGCCCCTATTGCCCTTAAGTTTATACGTGAGACAAAAATCAAAGCAGTGTAAAATACAAACAAAGCGACTGAATCCCTAATTCTGGTTAAAGCTGGTGTAATTTAATTAACTTAATTAAATTACAGGAACTAATATAAGACGCTATGAATAGCGAGAATCCAAATTCTTATTCCAAAAGGAAATCATATCGCAATCTACTTCAGTCCGTAAATGCACTTCTGCGTTTGCAAAACTTGATGATACTCAATGCTAGCCACTACAAATATGCTGACTGTACATTTCAAAGGTATTGAGTGTTTTGAATGACTCCTACGAGTCCGTGCTCTATCTAAATTCAATTCACATTTGACGTCATCTTGTTCATTCCTTCAAGTCTATGCTAGAAGACTGATGACTATTTCGTGAGTATTGTCTGCTAAGTATTTGTTTTATTATATCCTTTAGAAATACTTCGGTAATATTATGTCTATGAATTATTAATTTAATAGTTTTCCTAGGAGTTATAGATAACTGTCGTGTAATGCGATCAATGGAAAGGTGATTAGATTATTAAGGCAAGGTGCCTTTAACGGGTGACTATTTATTCTATTATTTTCTGTGAATTGTCCCAACTCATCAGATCACCTTCTGGTCTCTCCAAAGCTTCAAAGAATTTTTGTCAGCCCGCCATTCCCCACTGACAGGAGATACTCTCTCCAACTCGAAGGAGAAGCTGACCTTTTGGCTGTCTCTTCGCTCTAATCGATATACCGAGGAATCACCACATTCCGTGTGATTCTTCATGAAATAATTCCGCAATCTGTCCCAAAATATCTTCCTTGAATTCATAAGTCGAGGGGCCATGGTATCCCCAATTGTCTCGTACTTTGCTCTGAGTTGGCTCCGGTCTTAAGCGCCTTTTCCTACCTTACTCGCTCCATCAATGCTGAAGACCTTTGATACATCATCCTAAAAACGATCCCTGATCGTCCAATATCCCCAATATATAACCTCCTTGTTCTAAAATAATGGAATCCATTTTAATTCCAGCTCTTAAGGTATCTAGAGGGCACCAGTGATTAGGATTATCAGTACGGCTTTCTCTGGTCGTTCGGCTGTGACTTCTTGTAACCTTACACATAATGGGCAGAGGCAATTGAGTCCAAGGGGAGGCCTAGCGGTTAGTTTGGACATAGCAAACCTTCATCGGGTGTGGAAAGACTTTCAATTCCAGCCTATTTCCAGAAATTACGCAATTGATCTCAGCTTTCTGGCCAATCAGCATCAAGGTCGTCATCGACGGAGATGTTCCACCAAACCGTAAACCTGGGGTCCCACAATTTTCTATCCCCACCTATTTCTTCTGATATAATATATTTGAAATTAGAAATTCATTCTATCGGAGAAGTATGGGATACTTTTACACTGGGGGAGGTATTTCTCGGCAGTTGTTGATGAGTACCAAAAATTGTGTCTAAGTTAAATTATTCTAGTTAGATTGGGAAAAAATAGTAATTTAACCCAAGAAGACACAAGTTTGCCTTTTCCCTAAAAACACCCTTTGTCGCTACTCCTCTTTTCAAAAATCTTCTTAAACACAGCCAGATTGGAATATTGGCGTTGACATATCGACATTCAGTTTCCGTATTGGAGGAAAGGTAAATTTGCCTCCAAAAAGCTGTGTGCTCAGTAAGGCAGACGTACTTCACTCCCACCCATCAATATATAAACAAATTCGGCCCCGCATGAGTACTCTCTCACCTCTCGGGGCTCCCAGTACCAGCTCCTTCCACTTGACGATACAACGCAGAGGGTTCGAATCTTGACGACCAATCCTCTCCAGCGGCTTGATCCTTTGGCGTTGCGTAGAGATTGGGGTCACTCTGCATTTCTCATGGTAAATACCATGGAGAGTGTTCAGAGGAGTTGTTCATTAATACTGCAGCTGAGTTTCATCATCGGACGTCGAGGCAGAATACGAAATTCCACCCTATCACCTCACGTCGACGTTCCACAACTGAGCGTTTCTCAAGGCAGTTCCCGCGCACCACCACTATGTGGAACAGTCACTAAGTATTCCCGAAAATTCACTAGGTCCTTCAAAAAAGAGCGTACCAATTCTTAAAAGGCCGCACACTCGCGACCCTCTGGATGAGAGTGTCCATGCGGCGGTATATAAATCATGACCTCCTGCCCGTTTGCCCCCGTTCTATAAAAAAAAAAAGAATAATAATTAATTATTGCAATCAATATAATACCAATACCTGAATTTAAATAAGTTTTATAATCTACTAAAACGCGATGTTTTTTTTCTCATCCGGGTCGTAATATGCGTTACAAGTCGTAGTCAACTTATAAAATCTATTATATTATATTAGGAAGTATAATTACTAATATGTCTTGAAAATATATAACAATTTATAATCTATTTATTTATACACGAGGTTATAACCTCTTATGAGCTTGAAGGTTAAAGATAAAGAAAAACATTTTATAATTTATTCGCAGAAAAACAAGTTTACAATTAATAAAAACTTAATAATGTACCAAACCAAAAGTACATACAGCTGTTTGGGAAATAAATGTTAAAGAATAAACAATTATTAATTGTAAAACAACGGTCACAATCGCTAACTAACTTTCACAGTAATTTGTTTTAATATTCTCATCATTAACTTCGTTCTAACGAAAAGCAACATTAATCTTTTATAATCGACAAAACATGGTTTTAATTATTCAATTCAAATTGTACTATTAATATACTTTTAGTTCAATATATTTGAACTGGAAATAATTGAAATTGGCAAAGATTTATTTTTTATTTTATTAATAGCATTTTCTACTATCGACAAGCTGCTGGTGGGCTTGCCTTTACAGCCATAACTAATGTAATAAAACATACAAATCAAATGATAGTTTAATAATAATTTCCTGAAGTGCTGAGAAAATAAACCTCTAAGTTTATTTTAAAAGCATTTTCTTCCGAATCTCTTTGATCCAGAAATGAAATCTTTGTGTGGCAGGCAGAGAGAATGCACCACATCTCGAGGCCGATAGAACACACTAGACCGATAAGTCAAGTCATCGCCATTAAGGCATTACAGGCCCGTCACCCATGCACTGAGGCTTGGCAAAGACAGCTGAAACGTAGGATTTTGTACGGTCATAACCATACGAGGAACGAACAGCGAGATTGTAGAATATGTTAGAATACATGATTGCGGTACTGATTTATAACGATCCATCGATTATACGCCTGATAACATTTTTTCTAGACTGCTGAAATTCACACTGGTGGGGCAAACCGAAACTTATTATAGACATACCGGCAGCATGCCGAATCTCAATAATAAGTTGTTTCCGTGACTCCCAGGGTTGCGACATCAGGCTTCGGATTTTGATCACGACATCGAATATGGTATCAATATTGGATGTTACTGTATACGGGCGTAGATCAAAAATAACGTAACGGCGTTGTTAGATACACAGATGATCATGATACATCATAGATCAAATCAAATCAAAATACGTTTATTCAATTTAGATGCTTCTTAGAGCATGCTTATGAATGTCAACAACGTTTACAAAATTCACGAAAGAGCAAGACTACGCCATCCGTTCGCAAACTACCAGGAGGCCTTGTTCTGAGAAGAACGGGCAAGAAACTCAGCAAGTTTTGCCCTCCCTTTAAATTACAATTATTCAAAGGAAAATGTCATAAACCACAACGTCATTAAAGTTACATAAGTAAAAAAAATAAAAATCTGTTCTGTGATTTACCACATTCACCATCACACACATATTCATAACACTTCAAAGATAACCAATCAAATTATAAGAATATAATTAGAACTATTGCCAAGCGTTTTTATCTTCCAGGTAGTCATTGACTGTGTAGTAACCTTTACACATTAAGGTTTTTTTGATATGTGTTTTGAATCTGTTTAAAGGCAGTTCCAATATTTCATTAGGAATCATGTTATAGCAGCGTATAACATGATTCCTAGTGAAATATTGGAGATGTTAATGGTATAGGGGAGGCCTGCACTGAAGAGGCTACTACTGATGATTACTAATAATTTAGCTTAAAATCGTACTGTATATGTGTATTATTCAGTATAAAGAGGTACTTTTTAGAATCCGCAAATAAAATATTCTTAGGTAAACCGTTACCTTCAACTGTAAATTACAAAATAAGATACATAGTAATGTCCTCCGATAAGAGAAAGAATGGTCTCGCATGCAAATGCTATTTCATTGGATTTATGTTTCAATTCTATTTTGCATTGTGTTCGTATTTATAAAAGATGTATTTTTCCTTATGAGTACAGAACACTACACTCAAATTTTTGTCTATACATTTTTAATGGGCCTACTTTATATCCTACGTGAGGTTGGGTTTCTATGTGTTTCTTTTACCGAACAAGCAAGAGTTAATTGCTCAGATACATTCTAAATAGTATTGATGTAGGCGGGCACAAGAACACTCGGTTTCAGTGAACTTCATAGGTTTGAGGGCACTACTTAACGTTTAATTTTTTGTAGGTTATGTAAGAGACGCAAGTGGCGTATCTACATCTCGTAGATACCACTCATGCCGCGGCGTAAGAATATTTTGGTTGTGGATTAACTTGTTAAATTATTATCAGTAATTTGATTTCATCACATTCTCACGTAATTATTTTAATTTATATTCATTATTGTTGCTCGCTTACAAATGCTTATTCAATATAGATTTCACTCAAAAAGATCAAATCATGTTTAAGAAAACAGAACACAAAACACACTGTTTTTGCAAATCGCGAAGTGGATACAGGTCGAGTTATCGAGTAATTCGTCAAAAGTTCTTGTTGACATTCGAAAGTAATTAAAGAATTTACTTTCGTCAGCCCTCAAAGTGCCATATAACAAGACAAAGTCTCCTGCAACGGCTCTCTGCTCAATCAATGGATGAACATGGAGTCTTCGTCGTCGCCAGTTTCCATTTTTTTGATATAGGTAGTACAAAGCAGCAATATCTAATACACTCCGCATTTTGGTCTTCGTCTGTACAGTAAGGCGGTCAGTACGATACTGAAACGAGCCACGCTGAGCCTCAGCGCTGATGAACTACGCGCTGATCGATGAGCGCTGACGGTGAGCGTGTGACTAAATTCAGCCTAAATTGTATATATTACTTTTTGTTTCCACTACACATCTACTGAAAAGACAAAGGAAGGTTTTTATGTATAATAATGGCATCTATATAGTAAACAAAGTCACTTTTAATTTATATATTTAATGATCAGTCATGTTTCTTTGTATTTACTTATACCCTTTTACGCGAGGGAGGTCGCGAATAGCTTGCATTAAATTTACAATAATAACTACGACTCTTTAGAAATTTTATGTGTAAAAATAGTTACACAATATCCAATAATTTTGGCTCTACCAACTTTCGCGTTTTCGGCTAAAGAAAATTCAAATTTTATGATAAACGTATACATAGAGAGTGGGGGCGTGTCCTGACCGATATTGAATAATTGATGGTTGTCAGGCACGTAAAATGCCACTTTGATCCAGCTTAATGTGAACCTATTTTTACGAGAGTCGAGAGCGTGTTGAACCGACAAAGCCAGCTAATGTATTCCATTACCTGTATGAAAAAAGCGAAACCTAGAACGTCAATTACTTTGCCCCAATCTACGTCACAGACATAAGCCAATAATTGATGCCCTTTTCCATTTGCGTCCTCATCAAAACGTCTGTAAATTGTTTATCAACCGAAAATTAAGGGCTTTTTGGGTTAAAATATATCGACAATGTGGCAGTATATTTTGTTTGAATTTGGAACATTACTTGTCAGTCGTATCTTCTGCATTTCGTTATTAATGGGATTGGAGGTTATATTTTTTTTTATTAAGGTTTTATATCAATTTATTGTAATTTATATTCGTAACAAAGTAATAAATACAATCATTGGTTCCAAGATTGTTAAGCACAGAATGGGAAGTGAAGTAAAATCTTATTTCTCAACACATATTAATATTTAACAATTATTAGTACACAATATAAAACTTATGAGAGTTTTAGTAAGAAAGTTTATTATCTCGTCACTCATGTGTTATCTTAAATACCTTTTTTTTCATACAATAAAATTCACAAAAAAGAGCGACTTTACATGAATTACAATCTAGCCTATACAATAATTATGGCTAATAAGTAATATTATGTTAACTTATTTTTATAATGTTAGTGCATAGGTTAAACTAAGGTAATGTTCTTTAACAGACTTAGAGTTCTATAATATTTTGACACTTGCCTAACACCATTTTTTTGTTTGTATATGTTAAATTAAAATTGTAAACACCGTTAGATTGTAATCTATCTTGCGAGATTATAAACTGTCGAAAGATTGTGAACCTCAGCGTACTGCTTACAATTTAACGTATTATTATTCGGTAAATTGTAATCTATCGAAGTAAAACCGTCAAATTGCGAAACGAATCGCACCTCGCGCGCTGATTGGTTAAACGGAATATGCCCCGCGCCACCATATTTGTTTGTTCATTCGTTTGTTGTCGAATATAAATTGATTGTTTTGATGAATGTAAATTGATGTCATGTTGAAAGTAACTCACAGCTTTAGAATTAGTTATATGAAATTGTTGGGAAGTAAAATAAATCTGTGATTGACCAAAGAAGTTTGAATGATAACTAAGTTAGTGTTGGAAATGAAATGAAAGAAAATTTCATTAATTTTTCAAGATAATTTTAAAATTTTCGCGCGTTCAACCAATCAGCGCGCGAGGTGCGATCCGTTTTACAATTTGACGGTTTTACTTCGATAGATTACAATCTACCGAATAATAATACGTTAAATTGTAAGCAGTTCGTTGAGGTTCACAATCTTTCGACAGTTTACAATCTCGCGAGATAGATTACAATCTAACGGTGTTTACAATTTTACGATGACATATACAAAGATTTTAATATATGTTGCTGTTTGACATTTACATTTTACATATATTAAACAAAAAAGCAATCAGTTGTCTAAACCTTGATGTCGGATTCCACAAGCTTTTATGATTTGAAGTCCAAGCGATCTAATTGAATTTTTTCAACTTGGAATTATATTGGAAATGTTTAATCGGCGTTTCATTCTCGGATATAAAATATTGATATATCATAATAAAAGTTGATACTGAATTGTAATATTACATATTTCATAAGCATTTTAAAACTAAAATAATATCGCGGAACCTAGTACTGACCCAGCTATTCGCTCTCCAATTAGGGAAGTTGGAGAATTTAGTTATATCGCTTTCCCAATCAGGCAAATATCAAACGAAGCTTTTTAATGATACTATCAAGTTCTAATTACTTTCTTCTTTAGATAAAAATATTTTTTTACTTTGATGTCAGATGTATTTAATAAATATCAGTAATATTCGATACTTGGATCTTTTTTCTGTAGTGTATTCAGTAGCAATTAATGCGAATTAAAATTCTGAGATAATAAAATCCCGGACCCGTAGGGACCAAAGTTTTGAGGGGAAGACTAACATAACCACCTCGATGGTCTACTGATAAACATGCTGCAGATAAGGTCTCGGGTTGATATCTCTCGTGAAATCGAAAACTTATGATAACATTATTAACATGCCTTGTACGAACACGAATTAGCTGCCGATCGGCAATGTTTTGGGGTTTATCAAACTATGGCACTTATTATGAAACTTTTGATATTTTCCCGTTCCAAAAAGTATGTGAGAAAATATTTAAATAAGCGGGAACACCTTGACTTAGTTTAGCAATAACAATTTAGTTTTTTCTTTATATAATATTATGTTTAAAGAAAAAACTTTTTAACCGGATTAAAGTTATGTATTATTATAAATTTACAATTACCACGCACGCTGTAAAGCATGCGAAACGTCGGATAAATTTAAAATTATGTTAAATAATTGTAAATTTATAATAATACATAACTTTAATCCGGTTAAAAAGTTTTTTCTTTAAATGTGTAAAGGTTATGTTAATCAAAGACAATACTATAATATTATGTATTACTGGTCGTTTGTTTATGGTTTAATTTCAGTTTTCTTTTTGTCTATTAATGTACTTATGTTTTCTGTTTCTAGCTTATAAATACAAAAAAAGTACAATAAAAACAATAACTAACCTTAAAATATATTATTAAAAGGTCCCTTTAGGCAAGGTTCCGAAGATATTGGCAGCGTTCCCCCTTTGAATAGCTAGACTAATTCTTTATCCGAAGTAGCTGCCAGCTCTTCTGTCTCATGTGATGTCGACTAATCTTCCTTTTTATTTTGACCTTTTTTAACTTTTTGTCTGTTTTTTATATTTAGTTTCTCAATATAATCTCTTTCGGCTTTGTGTATCGTTTACAATACATTTCTTACATTTCTTTTATAATATGGATATGTGTTAGCTGTAAGATTAGTAATAAATAAATTAATTAATATATTATTATTCCATTGTTAATAATAAAGCTTCATGCCGTATTACAGGGGCAATGAAGCTGTTGATTCTATGTAAGACGTTGTAGTGACGAAAGGTGGTATGGAGGATGAAAATGGTTCTGAAATGTCGGGACTTTCAACAAATTCACTTCCCTGGTATGCCCGGCTATCCTTGATCTTTAACCTGCAAGTAGACGGGTACAAATTGTCAGCATCGCAATTTAGAACTATGCTATTATAGTTTCATAACATATTTAAAACAATTAACGATGAAAAATACATTACCATAGCTCTTTTGAAACCACTGGCCGTATCTGGGGCTGCTGGAAACATCCGAAAGTCGAACAAAAGACGATCGAGTAGGCCCCACGGATTGGAAAGACCAGCCAGTCAAGTGGACTGCATCTCGGTAATAGAACTGTTAAATCCTTCATCACGCGGTCTGTTGAATCTAAGCTGTAGCCCCATAGGATAGTCTTTTCTCTTACTTCTTCTGTATTTGTGCTTTCTTGTTTCTAAAATATAAAGTACAGCTTCTAAGTAAAGTTGTATACTCGTACAAGTGATTTTGTACCTGATGTAAGACGGGGTAATTTCTAAGGATTTACCGTTTTGAAGTCTCGTCTCTTAATCTAATATAATTCCTATCATATGTCTTTATTCTTTAAAAGTTTTAATAGCGTATGTTCCATTGACATTTTAAAATCCATTTAGTTATCACAAACAAAAATACTAACTACTCAAGTAATGACAGTTATACGTAAATAAAAATGTCTTTATTCGTCATAAACAATTCATGACAATGTGTAAGATTTGGTAACGTTTTTAAATAAAATATACCTTTTTCAGGGTCCCCAGCTGACCCAGTTCCCATAACAAACTTAATAGTAAATTTCATAATATTTTTTTACTACATTTTTAACTGTTTACAACACGCGTGCGTGTATGAGTGCATGTGTGGGTGCCTTTTGGAAATTATGATTATGATTAAGATTTAAGAAGACTTAGAGAGGATAGCAAAAGGTTTTCTGTGGATTTTGTAAAGGTGGCTCAGTTTTTGCTTTGCTTGGCTTAGAAAATTGGCCACGTATGGAATGTTAATTAATAAATAAATGTTAGTGAAAGAATATTTATTTATTTAACACTTCGTTGCATATACATTAATATAGTACAATTGACATAATTAAATAAAAAGGAGAGCAACTGGCGGCCTTATCGCTTTCTTATCGCTATCGAATATGTGTGTGGGTGCATCATAACAACAACATACTAATAATAATATTTCAATTTTTTGTTTGGATAAGTTTTGAATTGATAACACAATTTTTAATGCCTAGAAATTTGTTTGGAAGTAACACACTTAAAATATCAGAAAAACAAACTCGGTACAAACAATTATAAAATTTTATGAATATAATTCCATCTCATAACAGATAACGAGCTCCACTTACTTGAAACTTACTGACGGTCTGCCAAGATTCAGCAAATTGCAGCGTTCCATATATACCATCATTTAAATATATCATGTTTATATATTCGTTATCCTTTTTAATCTGAAAATATTAAATGTTAATTAAAAAATAAATCAATGGCGCTACAACCGTTTTTAGGTCGGCCACAGATTTCTGTATATGTTTCATGATCATTTGTTAATCTAATAGGCAATTAGGTGATCAGCCTCCAGTGCCTGACACACGCCGTCGACTTTTGTTTTTTTTACATGTCGGTTTCCTCACGATGTTTTCCTTCACCGTTCTAACGAATGTTCAATGCGCACAAAGACAGGAAGTCCATTTGTGTACAGCTGGGGATCGAACCTACGACCTCAAGGATGAAAGTCGCACGCTGAAGCTACTAGGGCAACACTTCTCAAAGCTAAGCAGAAATCATATGAATTTTAAACATTTAAACTTATATCTATACTAGTGGACCCCACAGACGTTGTCCTGCATGATATTTAAAGCGATTAGGATATTAAGCAAAGTATGAAAGTACCGACTGCAGTGCCATCTGCCGGGCTGATTTGTGAATCTAAACCATTCCCAGATCCCCTTGAACACACACAAAAAATTTCATCAAAATCGGTCCAGTCGTTTGAGAGGAGTTCAGTCACATACACACGCACAGAAGAAATATATATATTAAGATTTACTGGTACTATACACATTTTTTTAATTCAGTTATATGTTATAAACAAATCATTATCTTCTAAAACGTCTTTTAAACAAATGTTTTAAGTAATGTAACTTAAGTAAAAGTTCTTACCCTCTTAACAGAATTAATGCTGCAATATAAAGTCATAGAGGAATCGCAGACATATCTTCCTGGCTCCGCAATTATTTTCACGTTTTTGTCGGGGAAAAACTCTTCTAATGATGTGTTTATTAGCTGGGATACCTAAGAAATAATTGCGTCCTTTTAATTAATTGTAAATATTGTTGTATAGAAAGCACCTGCTGATGTTAAGCGAAACCCAGGATCAATGTAACTATACCAGTAGCCAACTAACATTTTTGAAAGCAATTTCGATATACAGTTAGTTTTTTCTATACCTGCCTTGCGATTCTGTAATTCACTTTTCGAACTCGAAGAGCTTGTAGTTTATTGTTTATCAGAAATGGTAAAATGACTGCTTTTCGACTGACTTGAGCGCGACCGCCGCTGTGAAAACCGCTGTTTGAGTTCGAAAAGTGAGTTACAGAATCGCAAGGCTGTTGAAATATTTGTCGGGGTTAAAATAGCGGTATCAATACAAGTATAAGTGTATAATGTTCTAATATATAAAATTCATAATCAAAAAGTTAGTCAATAATATTCGTTCCCATACTCCTCAGAAACGGCTCAACCGATTCTTATGAAATTGATTATGCATATTCAGTAAGGCTGAGAATCGGCTACTATCCATCTTTCAAACCTTTAAGTGATAAGGAGTGTCCACCTCATTTATTTTTTATTTTTTAGAAAAAGAAATTGTTGTTATGATACAACATACAAAATACATACAACCCCTAATTTTCACCGCTCTACGATCAACCTCTATTTTTCAATATTGTAGAAAGTTATTTTAATTGTACTAAAAAAATGTTTCCTAGAAATAATATATATGGCAAAACAAACGTTTGCCGGGTCAGCTAGTTATATTTATAATAACATTCAACAAAGTCAGCATAATTGAATAAATGAATATATTCCAGTACCTTATCAATATCCTTTGTTTTTTCACTCAGAAATCCTCCGCCTATATCGACTATTTTCATTTCTCTGCCCTGACTGGCTTCATAATCGAACAACGACCTGGCGTTCCGGATACCAGCTGCATGGCTGTCTGTTGAATTGCAGACGCTACCCACATGAAATGCGACACCAACAACCTATTATAAAAAAAGTGTGTGCGTGTAACCTTTACGCGCGATTGAAGTAACACTTCTTTGGCGTTGACGGCATATATCAATGAAATGATTAAATATTAACTTAAATAATAAATATCATATTATAATTTAATTATATTTATTATTCATGTGGCTTTACAAAGATTATTCAAATACGAAGGTTTGATCAGCACATGTCAATATAACCTTGTTATTGAATATTATAGAATGTCGCAATCGTGAGAAAATTTATTATTGATTTACTTATTTTAAAAGTAATAAATCAATAAGTATATTATGAGATTTTCAAAAAACTTTGCAATTGAAAACATTTTTTTTAAAACTGTTGAATTTTTTTAATTCACTTTTCTATTCTCTTATTGTAAAAGATTTTTTTTATAAAAATTGGTTATTTTTATATATTAGGTTACATATGAAATTGGCGTTTTGTATGGGAGGAACAAAAAGTCGAATATTTTTAAATATAATATATTTAATTAATGAAAGTATGAACCATTGTTTTCTATGCACTTTTGCCATCTCATAGGTAGTTCATTGATCCCTTTACTAAAAAAACCAGTCGGACGGGAATCATTAAAATCTGTGAAGGCGATTTGGACTGCCCCATCAGAGTTAAATTCTTTCCCTTGCAAGAAGTTGTCCAAATTTCTAAAAAAATGCTAATCTGTTTTAGCAAGGTCCGGGGAGTACGGAGGATGTCTTAGACATTCCAATTGAAGCTCTTCTAATTTGGTAGCCGTCTGTTGTGCAGTTTGTGGTCTAGCGTTGTCGTGAAGTAGCAGTGGCGTGGAGCGATTGACCAGCCTAGGTTGTTTAGCCGCTAGCTTTGCATCATGGTTTGCAATTGCTGACAATAGACATCAGCCGTAATAGTCTGGCCAGATTTGAGAAAACTGCAATGAACAATACCGGCACTAGTCCACCAAACGCTTACAAGTAACTTTTTTGGGGTTAATTTTCGCTTGGGGCAGAATTTGGTTGGCTGGCCAGGATCCAACCATTGCGCTAAGCGCTTCCGATTATCGTAAAGAATTAATACATGAGTAAATAGCTGTACAAATTTGAATTTGGAATTCCTTACCAAAGAGGAGAACATCGTGATTAAAGTGGCCAGTACGAAAAACGCCAATTTCATATGTAAGGACCTAATAAAATTGACCCGATTTTTAAGATAATAATTTGGTATTCATTTACTTCTTCCAAAATGGTAAAATACGAAATTAAGCGAAAAAAACTGGCCTACTACTATATATAACAAAAGAAAAGCAAGCTAGGATGGGATTCCCTCTTTAGTGGAATTTTAATTTGGTTACATGTTACTAGTATGGATTTTCATTTTAAATATAGTAATAATAACATAATTACTAGAATCAGTATCAAATAAAACGAATGAATGCTATCCTAAACCAAGAAACTGACTTAAATCAGTTCAAATAATGCACCACTAGATAGAAACTACGTTTAAGCGTTACTTCCGTCAGAAAAAAAATCTGAGTTACTCCCTAGTCGCGCCTAAAGAAGTTTTACTTCAAAATAATTGGTCTGTTTGTATTTACAATGTTCACAATTTGAGCGGCTAGGCTGGTTACCCATGGTCAGCGACGTGATGCTCATGTTCTCCATCTCTTATATTCCATCCTGTTCAACACTAAAACTCCTTCCTACCTCTGACGATTTCAAATTTTTGGGAGCCCATAACTATAACTTACGCTCTTCCTAACTTCGCTCGCTATAAAACTATATCCTTGAAATCCCATCTCATAACTCCTCCTTTCTTGGCGAGTCCTTTAAGGTCTCTCAAACTCAAACTCAAACTCAAAATATCTTTATTCAAGTAGGTAACCTGAAGTACACTTTTGAATCGTCAAGTTAAATTAATCGTAAATTTACATTTACTACCAGTTCGCAAGTCAAGGGCGTAGAGCGGGTAAGAAGAACTGGCAAGAAACTTTCCGCCACTCTTTTTAATCGCCAAGTATTGTCATACAAATTGTTTGAACTGGAGCAATTCAATCCCAAGTGGCTCATTTAAGTAGTCCTCAAATTTATAAAGTTAGGCTCAGCTCCTTCTCTATCTCCCTTAAAATTTCTTCTGTACAAAAAGTACCTGTCCACATCGTATCCCTAACTTTTGTATTAACTACTAACTAACGTGAGACTGATCTTAAATTAAATTATCATGATTCCTTTTTCTTAATAACTACGTATATATGTAACATGTATTTTTGCATTTCTTGCCTACCTTATCTTTTAATACATTTTTGTTTCTTTTCTCACAGTGGTCGCCTGGAAGAGATCGCTCGAAAGCGATAAGGCCGCCAGTTTCCCTCCTTTACATTTAATTATGTAATTTTTTTATATTGTAATGCAACGAATTGTTAATAAATAAATAAATGTATATTCGTGGATACTTGGCGGACACATGTGACTTCTTCAATACAAAGACTCCCCTCGTGAGTTGTGTGCTGCGATATTGCGGGCTACTCGATTGTAAGGAAGTTGCATGTCAAAGTCAAGTCAAAAATCATTTATTCATGTAGGTAACACTATGTACACTTATGAACGTCAAAAAATTAATATACATTAAATGCTTCTAATTTTACATTTACTGCCAGTTCTCAAATCAAGGGCGTAGAACGGAAGAGGAGAACTGGCAATAAACTCTCCGCCACTCTTTTTTTTCATGGATCTGATTAGCGCTGCGCTTTCTTAAGTTATTGTCTTAAGTAAGTTGTGTTCTTATTGTCTTTCTTGTAATATGTTTGAGAGCAAAATTAAAATAATCCAGCAGCTACAACCCAATAAGTTTTTCGTGCCTGACACGGGCTAATAACGTTTCCTCAAGACCTACATGGTACAAGTTTTAATTGGGCGCATTGATTGAAAATCCAGTGTACAGTCGGGGCTAGGGCGCTTAGGGTTAGGGGACTATTCAAGTACATAGACCATCAGGCTCTAGGAAAACCATATTCACTTCATTCAATGGCTTATATTCCAATAGGAACTCATTTCACTATGATCCAATTTAAATCGATGCTGTATTTAGAATTCTATTTACAAATTAATCTATCAGCCCGAACTGATGAAAATTTTTATCATCAAATTGTTCTAGACTTATACTCCTTCAAGCAAAGCCATGTGATAACTCTACAATTAGTGTCGGTTACATGAACGAATTATAGTTAGTAAATAGATTTATGGAATTAATTTTTTAATTAATTGTAGAGGGAGCTTGACTATACTTTCCTAAAGGGAGTTTTTTTTTATAAAAGAGGGGGCAAACGGACCTGCTCACCTGATGTTAAGTGATACTACTGCCCATTGCGCGAGGGATCGTAAGTGTGTTGCTGGCTTTTTAGAGACGCCACTCTCTTTTCTTGAAGGATCCTAAGTCGAATTGGTTCGGAAATACTTTAGTGGGCAGCTGGTTCTACATATTGGTGGTGGTTCGGAAAAACTGCCTTGTTAAACGCTCAGTTATGGAACGGCGGACGTCGAGGTGATAGGGGTGGCATTTCGTATTCTGCCTCGACATCCGATGATGAAACTCAGCAGTAGGTATTAATCCGAACAACAATTTGATCTGTTTGTATGGTACAATGCTGTAGAAGATGGAGAGACCTCAGCTGTCTACGCATACACCAATGGTCAGCCGCTCGGTAAATGACATTAGTGTCTCGCATCTCTCGTTAAATACGGTCCTGTTCAACCCTAAAACTCCTTCCTATCTCTGACGATTTAAAATTTTTGGGAGCCCATAACTATAGCTTAGTCAAGGTGCTTTTATAACTTGGGCGAATATTTCGCCTACAAGTTTGACAACAATTTAAAAATTTATATGACATTTGCATGCCTATTTATATATGGCTGATTGTGCGAATTTTTGTAGTTGATCGTTGTACCACTATCTTTGCAAATAAACGATTTATTATTATTATTAGGTACGCTCTTCCGAAAACTATATCCTTGAAATCCCATCCCATAACTCCTCCTTTCTTGGCGAGTCCTTTAAGGTCTCAGCAGTTAGGCTATGGAATTCACTTCCCGTCCCTATTCGCTTAGCTCTTTCTGTATCTTCCTTTAAATTTCTTCTGTACAAACATTACCTGTCCACATCGTATCCCTAACTTTCGTATTAACTACAAACTAACGTGAGAATGATTTAAATTAAATTATCATGATTCTTTTTTCTTAATAACTATATGTAACATGTATATTTGCACTTGATGCCTACCTTATCTAATTTAATACATTTTTTTTTCTCACAGTGGTTGCCTAGAAGAGATCGCTCGAAAGCGATAAGGCCGCCAGTTTCCCTCCTTTACATTTAATTATGTAAATTTTTTATATTGTAATGCAACGAAGTGTTAATAAATAAATAAATGTATATTCGTGGATACTTGGCGGACACATGTGACTTCTTCAACTACAAAGACTCCCCTCGTGAGTTGTGTGCTGCGATATTGCGGGCTACTCGATTGTGAGGAAGTTGCATGTCAAAGTCAAGTCAAAAATCATTTATTCATGTAGGTAACACTATGTACACTTATGAACGTTAAAAAATAAATATACATTAAATGCTTCTAATTTTACATTTACTGCCAGTTCTCAAATCAAGGGCGTAGAACGGAAGAGGAGAACTGGCAATAAACTCTCCGCCACTCTTTTTTTTCATGGATCTGATTAGCGCTGCGCTTTCTTACGTTATTGTCTTAAGTAAGTTGTGTTCTTATTGTCTTTCTTGTAATATGTTTGAGAGCAAAAATAAAATAATCTAGCAGCTACAATCCAATAAGTTTTTCGTGCCTGACACGGGCTAATAACGTTTCCTCAATACCTGTAGGTATTGAGGAAACGTTGTACAAGTTTTAATTGGGCGCATTGATTGAAAATCCAGTGTACAGTCGGGGCTAGGGCGCTTAGGGTTAGGGAACTATTCAAGTACATAGACCATCAGGCTCTAGGAAAACCATATTCACTTCATTCAATGGCTTATATTCCAATAAGGAACTCATTTCACTATGATCCAACTTAAATCGATGCTGTATTTAGAATTCTATTTATAAATTAATCTATCAGCTCGAACTGATGAAAATTTTTATCATCAAATTGTTCTAGACTTATACTCCTTCAAGCAAAGCCATGTGATAACTCTACAATTAGTGTCGGTTACAGGAACGAATTATAGTTAGTAAATAGATTTATGGAATTAAATTTTTAATTAATTGTAGAGGGAGGTTGACTATACATTCCTAAAGGGAGTTTTTTTTTATAAAAGAGGGGGCAAACGGACCTGCTCACCTGATGTTAAGTGATACTACTGCCTATGGACGCCCATTGCCAGAGGGATCGTAAGTGTGTTGCTGGCTTTTTAGAGACGCCACTCCCTTTTCTTGAAGGATCCTAAGTCGAATTGGTTCGGAAATACTTCAGTGGGCAGCTGGTTCTACATATTGGTGGTGGTTCGGAAAAACTGCCTTGTTAAACGCTCAGTTATGGAACGGCGGACGTCGAGGTGATAGGGGTGACATTTCGTATTCTGCCTCGACATCCGATGATGAAACTCAGCAGTAGGTATTAATCCGAACAACACCTCTGATCACTCTCCATGGTAAATGCGGTAGAAGATGCAGAGAGACCCCACATCTCTACGCAACACAAAGGGATCAAGCCGCTCGGTAAATGATTAGTCGTCGACGATTGGAATTGCTCTTCGTTAAATACGGTCAAGTGGATGGATTAAATACTGGCAAAAAAAAGTTCCCACCTTGAAAGGCTATACTCCAATCGTGGGGCCGAATTTGCGCTTTAAAGAGTTAATAGTAAGCGGTGGCCCGGAGTGAAGTACCGTCTTACCTTGCTGAGCAGACCAAGCTTCTTAGAGGCTAATTTAGCTTTCCCCAGAGACTATAGAGACATCCAATCTGCGGCTACAAACTATACGAACAATATAATTATTTTGAGTGGTTTCCCCTTACAACGTTGATTACGCGTAAACTGCCGAGTACATTGAGAATCTATTACAATATAAACTCTAAAACTATTACACAAGGTTTTGTTTTACACGACATATTTTTTGAGCTGTACTCGATAACTTTCGTCTTAAATAATAAAATACATAGGTGATTATTCATTATGTGTAAGATTTGGGAACCCTTTTAAGTAGAAAATACTTGTGTCAGGGTTCCCAGCTCTTCCATTACAAACTTAATAGTCAATTCCAAAACAACTTGTTTTTGTTTTTTTAAGTACAATTTCGTTTTTTAAACTGTTTGCAACACATTCTCCCAATTTTCTTTTAACAAAAATCATTAAATGACGCGTAACACTCGTAAGTGCACGATTGAGTGTACATGTCAAGTCTCAGTATCATCTCTAACTCTTCGTAAGGTGTGTTCAGAAGCCAGACCTTTAACCATTTTTTTAAAATTGTGGACGGTGAGCGGGTAGATATTAATCAGCATCCACAAACAACGACAACATCCCTATTTGTTTTTAGATACAGCCTACGATAGGCATTGTCTTACGATTAACAATCAAGCCATGGGCTGACCTGAAGTAGGGTGCTATGTTAGTTACTGTTTATAGTATACTTTAAATATATACCTTGATTTTTAATTCGGCAGCTTCATTCAGTAGTGGTATGGCTTCAGTTTCAAAATCACAACCAAATTTTTCGCCTAATTGGTAAACGCTTTCACTGTCCACTCTTATTCTGATAAGGGTCCTGAAAATTGTAAACTAATTAGAATAATTGTTTATACGAAATTGCAGACACAATAAAATGTCTGTCCTGCCATATGACGGGCTCGATGTACTAGTTTAACATGACTGTGTAAAAAGCTTTACAGACAAGAGAGTAGAATTAGGAAATTACGAAGAAATTATAAAATAAATTTGGTCAACGGATACAGGCTCCTTTATATAATGTAGTCATAAATGCTAAAAGTCTTAAATATTTATATAGTTCTACTGTGCGTGTGTATGCCACTGAACTCTTCTTAAACGGCTAGAGCGATTTGAATAAATTTTTGAAGTCAAACTTCTTTAGGCTCATAAGGTTAAATTTTTTACGGAATGTCACGAAGATGTGCAGCGTTTTTATCAAAAGGGAGAGAGCGATTGAGACCGATTGAAAGAGAAGGTGAATTACCTTATACAAATTCGTATTTAAAATTTAAATTTCGTAAAGAGAATTTATGAAATATTAGTATTTATGCAAAATAATTTATTGAAATCTCGAATTGTAAATTAAAATGCCACGTGTTTTTATTTTCGAAGAAATTAATTAAAAAAAAAATTATTATTTGTATTAATTTTCGACATTTAATATTTTAATGACAATTAAATTTAATAAATTCCTAACATATCTTCGTTTTTCGCTCCCTCTAAGTCTCGGAAATCTAAAGTTTTAGATTTATATGTATAAATATGAACAAGAGTTAAAGATTAGTTTACCAAAGAAGTTTCACTTCTGACATGTATACTTTATACACACGCACTTTTTTTTGCGTTTGGGTGGCGCCCTAGATGGTTCAGATTCGCAGTCGGTATATAGTCGAGAATTATACATACACATTATAATTTTTTTTTTGTATGTAAGACGTGTGAACAGGACAACGTCTGTCGGGCCCGCTAGTATGTATATATAGATTTCCTGATAAAGGTGGCAATACATGTTAATATATAAAATGTTTTGGAACCGGTGTTATACATGCTTTCGATTGGGCAAATATTTAAAGGAATACGCGTTAATTATTTAATCACACTCTGTCTAATAAAAATTTAAAATTAGAAAAAAAGGCTATGTTTTGCGTGCAATATTAAAATATAAATTTTTATTTCTTTATAAATCATTAACTGTAATTAAAACTTACATAATACAACAAAAAGTGATAGTGAGGAAATTAAAAAAAAATATGACAGACTAATCTACTAATTAAATAGCATATAATATATAGTAATTTAATTACCTTGCATCCGGCCAATTTTGCTTGATTCTTTTCAATTCCGAAGATGAATCAAACACTGTATGAGTAATCCCAGATTTCTTAGCATAAGCCATCCATTCAGGCATTTTGATTGGTGACGCAAATATTATGCTCCTACGACAAAAAAACAATGATTAAATAGAACATTTTAAGTATTGTTTATATATAATAACTTTAATAGGCCTATGTAATTACTGTCTCAATCTAACTAAAAACGTCCCGACTTTTCTGGGCTTTTGTCCAGAATTTTAATTATCCTCTTCCCATATAAATCACTCGAATATCAATAAAACAAACACAAATATGTCTATTACATTCGCATTTACGACACACGGTTTTTGGTTCCAAGCTATTCTCATTTTCCGACACCGTAATAATAAAGAACATGAGGAGAAAAATACATTGCCGCACTAGGGTATTAGGGTTGAAAATCAAAGGCTGTACCATAGTCATCGAAGCCACACTGTTGAGCAGTGCATTTAGAATATTAAACTAATAATATCAAAAATAAAATATGTTTATTAAGGAACATAAGATGCATATATCACTTATTCCACGTCATTAAATTTGAATTTGTAGGCATCCCTACTCAACGGCAAAGAAGACAGAGGGTGTAGGCCGAGAGAAAAAGCCGGTGTAAAAAACTCTCGGTACTCTTTTAAAATATCAAAAGTAAAGATGCTTTAAAAATATTCTTAAAATTTATCTTACTTTGGGTGAACGCCGAGTTTAAGAACTTTATAAATTTCCCCTGGAGTCGCACAGTCAAAACCCAATCCTAATGCGGCTGCTAGCTTTAGAATCGCTTCATTGTCATTTGATTTAATTGCTGGAAATCAAATGGTTTATTTAGATTGCTTATGCCAATTTCATTACTCATGTATCATTTATAGAATCTCAATCAATAATTTAGTGTCAGAGATATTTGTGGATAAACATACATTCACTTACGGAATTTATCATGCTTAATGCATCATAATAAGAGACAAATTCCAACGATATAACTTACAGCTAAAACCGATAACTTCCTTTCTTTGTAGTTGGTTAAAAATAACAAGGCTGGTGTACGGTACATCATCTCAGCAGTCACGTTTTTGTTCCTTAGATTCGAAACACGCGATAAAAAGTTTTTCAAAAGGGAAAAATTAACAAAAGAACAATAAAAAATGTAAAACAAAACCAAAACAAATTAAATAAAAAGTTGGTGAAAGCTTCTAAAAACACCAAGGTCTATAGCTAATTGTCTGTAGCAGTTTAATAATTTTTGAAGTTATACTTCTTTAGGCGCGTTATGAAAAATTTATGAGAGTGAAATTTACGATGCGCCCGCACCGTGACACAAAATTATCAGTATGGGCGCCGAGGGTGCGCGAGCGAGATGGGAATAAGACAATCTACAAGTAAAAAGAAATAGAATATGTGTGACGTTAGCAGCTATGCCAAGAATTTTGAATGACCATAATGACATTTGTAGTAGGTACCTTTTAAACAAATAAAGGAGTTTAGATTATTTTTTCAAAGAAATTTAGCAATGCCTTTTCACAAAGACCTATTGTTACTTAGTTAAAAGGTTATGAAACATACCTAGTTATTAAATTGAATTAATAATATAATAAAATAATAAATAATAATTATTATTAATATTAATTAATAATTGAATAATATACTAAATATTAAATATTGTTAAATTATTAACGCTAACTATTTAATATTTAAAAAAAAAAAAAACCCCAAAAAGATTTCTTTCTTCCCTCCCCCCCCACCCCCCCCCCTCCTTTTTTTTTTATTTGTGGGGGGGGGGGCCGCCCCCCTTTTTTGTTTTTCCCCCCCCCCCCGCCCCCCCCCCCCCCCCCCCCCGGGCCCGCAAATTATTTATTATAATTAGTTCAAATATTATTTTTTTAAAAAGAAACGGAAGTATATCACTCTCAATGCCAGAGGCCTCGCGAGTGCGTTGCCGGACTTTTAAGAATTGGTACGCTCTTTAAGTACCTAAGTCACCATTTTTTATAGTGGTGGTGCGTGGCAAAACACTAAAAACGCTCAGTTGTGGACGGCGGGCAGTGAGGTGATACGGGTGGAATTTCGTTTTCTGTCTCACCTGATGTTGCAGGTATTGATCCAACAACTCCTCGAACATTCTCCGTACATGCGGTAAGATGCAACTCCCACATTCGCGCCAAAAGCCGCTCGCAAGATTGGTCGTTGCATTCGAACCCGTGTCGGTCAAATGGAAGGACTGGTACTGGGAGCTCTTTCATTGGGGCCGAATTTGGACTAAGTTGAATGGGTGGCCCGGGGAAGTACCGCCTCGCCTTGCACACTTTTGAGCCCATCCTTTCCCCAAACCAAATAAGTGTTCGGAAATGCTTAATCGCCAAGTATTCCAATGCTGGCTGAGGCTTTAAGGAAAGTGTCATCAAAAAGAGGATTAGCGACAAAGGGACGGAAAACGCGCAAAATTGTGTATTCTTGCACGGGCTAAATTGGGCTAGATTTACGTAGAAGAGTTTCGACTTCAGACACAAGTTTGTACCGGTAGTTATAGACGACTGCCCGGCTAGCGTAAATAGTATCACCAGTGCTGTCGTCTGCATAGCAATGAATGTTAAACAGGGAAATAAATAGGACATATTGCCTCTGCCCACATATGTGTAAGGTATACAGGGAGGTCACAAGCTGAGCTATCACGGCGAAATAAAATATGCTATTATACTTATGGACTAAACATATATATATATTATATACCGTAAAAGGCATTAACAGTAATAGAGTAAAAGCCTCCTCAAAAAAAATTTCAGAGTTTTCTCTTTCAGAGAGAGAGAGATCAGAGATCTTTTGCCGTCTCCAGCCATATTTCGCCCGCCGTCATCGCGTTGTCATCTGCCCACCTAGCACAAGGCTGGCCTCTCGATGGCCTTGTGGCCATTATGTTTTTAACCATTGAATAATTAGTTATATTGTAAATTCATTGTAAAACCTTGCCAATACTATTCCGATCGTGACAGTAAAATATGAAGTAAATCTTATGGTATCTAATGATAATTATATCTACACTTTATTAATAAATGATAATTATTATTATTATATTAACCCGGAAAAGACGAATGAAAGACTGAAAATCGTGCAGTTAAAAAAATATCGAAATAAACACACTCGCACAAAAACACTATCAAAAGAGGCCATAAATATATGAATCGTTCTATTAGTAAGCTAATCTAGTAATGGCTAACATACAGAAGAAAATTAGTATGGAATATCTTTATATATATAATTCTTCTGTGAGTGTGTATGTGACTGAACTTCTCTCAAACGACTGGACCGATTTTGATGAAATTTTTTGTGTGTGTTCAAGGGGATCTGGGAATGGTTTAGATTCACAAATCAGCCCGGCAGATGGCACTGCAGTCGGTACTTTCATATTTTGCTTAATATCCTAATCGCTTTAAATATCATGCAGGACAACGTGTGTGGGGTCCACTAGTATGAATATTATTATTCCATTTTAGATTATTATCTACTATTGTAATAGTAGACTACGAGTGGCAATGTGTTTTGGGCACTATTTTGAATTTTTGGAATACTTATTATCTTGACGATGTCGAACTTTCATATCCTATATCCTTATATAAAGCTTATTTCCTAACGTCAACTATGCCTATACCAGATTTTATTTAAATGGCTTTAGTGGTTTGGACCAAGTTTTAATTAAGAAGAATAAGGATGATAGGTTATGGAGTTGTTCAAACGTTTGGTAAGACGTGCGTTCAAAACTAACGATTTGCCGCATATAATAAAAATTAAGTTTTTTCTGATAGCGTGCTCTCCTGAGGTGGTGGTACGAACCGATGATGGGTTTTTCAATCTATGAACGCATTTAACACTTGTAAAGGAAAAGATCATAAAGAAATTGGCATGGCTTAGATTTAAAAATCGGTCTGTCATGGATACAAAAATCTGAGGTCACATGTTATTTTTAGTTAACATTCTAAGGTATTTCACCGCTACCACCACAATACAACACTACCAGAGTATTTATTTTACCGCATTTCAAGTCAATTTTAATGATGTTGAACACCTAATTATAAGAGTATTCAACCTGTGTATGTCTTTTTTTGAATGCGTTAATCCGAAACAATTTACTAATTGCTATTTTAACTAACCTTTCGTCATTGTTTATTCTGTGGTGAATTAGCACATTAGTTAAAACTGATATTAAACTGATTAAGTTTTTATAAGGGGTTATAAAAACTAAATTGTAGCAGTGTTGGCATAGGCAACGTACCACTCTCTTCACTGAGGTCTTAGGTTCGATCCCCGGCTGTGCGCCAATTTCTTTCGTTCGTTCTTCGACTTTCGTTATATGTGCGCATTTAACATTTAACCGGCTTGCTTTAGATTTTTTACTAGATTGACTATGATTATGAAACAGATTCAAAAATCTGAGGCCCAGACCTAAAAAGGTTGTAACGCCACTGATTTTTTATATTAGTTTAATAACAGTTTCAACATATTATATTTATATATTTACCGTAAAAGATAGCAACGCGCGGCAGCATTTGTTTGAAATATTCAATTCTTCGGCGAGTTTCATCTAAATCTTGAATAAAGAAAGCGTCCTTTTGAAAACCACTTTCTATTATTGTTTCAGCTATATCTTCAAGTGTATGTTTATCTAATACATAAGTTTTAGACGTATTTCTTGACTCCATTCTGAATATATAAACGGCAAAAAAGTATTTATATTCAAAACTTATTTGGCTTTACACAAAATACTGAAATAAGATTTAAAAACCATGGAGTTATATATCGATGGCTCACTCGGAAGTACAATACAAAATGAATAAGTAGCTAATTAACTTTAAAATGCAATACCCATTTGGAGGAATGTTATTCAAAAACAAAATTTATGGTTTAGAAAAAAATATAGGAAATAACAAGTGTAAAATTAAATTTCAAGTGATTTGTGTCAACTTTACTTGATTAATGAAAGTTAATTAATCATAACTTATATTATGTACATCGAATAAATGCCGTCTGATAGTGAAAACTTGACACCATTAGAATATCAATGAACGTACGAATCAATTATATATTAACAAACAAATTATAACTTTTAACATTGGAAGAATTGGAATTAAAATTGCCTTTATTTTTATCCTAACTAGGGCTTCATACAAAATTCTACAAATTCTGTAAACTCGTTTGATAAAGTTGTTTAAGAATAATTACTTATTTACAAAGTTATCGATCATTGCCGTGTAATGTTTTCAACGGAAAGATGGTTAAATTTTTAAAGGCAAGGTGCCTTTATGCCTGGGAGTGTATTTAGATCGTAAGTTTTGAAATTTATTTAAATAAATTATATAATAAATATTTATCTTAACTTTTATTATTATGAATGACATTATTATAATTAATAACATTTGCATGCGTGTTTTTATTATTATAATAATAATTATTTTGGTATATATGGTACAAAAATGTTATGGTGGTACAATCTTAAGTTCGTATGTTGGACACATAATGGCGTGCAAATTTGTCTTAAAATGTAGAATAGAAGTTACATTATGAGTCATATCATTATAGCCAATTCTTATATTATTTTATCATATATGGCTGATTTTGCGAGTTTATATTTAATAATAATAATCTTTATTCATTTTTTCTCACAAAAACTTAGTACGTAAACAAGTGACAGTTATATACTATTATAAATAAAATAATTGTCTTACTTCTATTTAGGGAAAATGCTAGTTTGTGTGAGACTGATGCCTGCTAAAGGTAAGAGTACCTGTGTTATACGTCATCAAGCCTCCACCACTTCGAATTGACAGAAGGTCTTAAAAAGTAGAAAAAAAATGAGTGAGAATAAACAATCATTATTACATAGGCTGCAACGTTAACAAAAAAAAATATTTATAATGATACACATATAAGGAAACCACATGGGGTATGTGTGTGTGCGTAAGTGTGTGTATGTGTTTGTGCGTAAGTGTGTGTATATGTGTGAGTGGGTGTCTGTGTGTTAGTGTGTGTACGTGAGTGTGTGTCTGTGTATGAATTATTACTTAATTGTTAATCTAATAAAGCTAAAACTATTATAAGGAAACCACATGGAGTATGTGTCTGTGCGTAAGTGTGTGTATGTGTGTGGGTTGGTGTCTGTGTGTTAGTGTGTGTACGTGAGTGTGTGTATGTGTGTGGGTTGGTGTCTGTGTGTTAGTGTGTGTACGTGAGTGTGTGTCTGTGTATGAATTATTACTTAATTGTTAATCTAATAAAACTAAAACTACTTTAACTTCTCGTATCATACTTATATATTATTATATATAATTAATCAATCTGCAAATTTCTTTGCAAATAAACGATTTATAATATAACAAATATTTGACGGTCAATTAAGACAAAGTAATATCAAAACGGTTACAGAACACTGTCCATTTGCGTACATCAAAACTAAAGTTCATAAAGAATTCTGTAATTACAAGTCTCATCCCTTGGGCGTCAACTACTTCTTATTACTTATGTTAATATAGGAGTAACGCGGTCTTCCCTCGGGCGCTGTGAGATTTTCTATAGAACTTGGGTCATAAATCCACGCCCAACTGGATGCTTGTTTGCATAATACAAGACCAGTCGGCTCTGTTTCATTACTTTGACACGTAACATATGGCTATGAATTTGTAGGCAGTACTGTTTAATAAATATTTGTATGGTCCATAAAGAAATCGATTTAAAAATGAATATATTTGAAAAATTTTGATATAGGTGACCCACCTTGTAACTCAGGATATATATTATTTCGTCATGATCGTAAAACAATGTCGGATTTGAAAAAAATCCAAAATCCACTTTTTATTATATTTGGACTAAATATTACGGCTACATTAAAAAAATCCGTGTGTTTTAAATTTCAAATTAATCAATCGGTAAAGTGACGGATTTGATAGACGCTCATAGAAGCATGTGATTTTCCTAGAAAACTGTGTAATTTAATGATATTATTTTTATTTTTTTTCCAAAAAAACCCATTTGTTTGCTTGTATGCCAATTTTCATAAGTACAGCCCTGCGATTCTGTAACTCACTTTTCGAACTCACACAGCGGTTTTCGCATCGGCGGTCGCTCTCAAATCAGTCGTGAAGCAGTAATTTTATGATTTGGCATTGTGATAAACAATAAACTACAAGCTCCCAGCTTTTCAGAATGCCAAATCATAAAATGACTGCTTCACGACTGATTTGAGAGCGACCGCCGATGCGAAAACCGCTGTGTGAGTTCGAAAAGTGAGTTACAGAATCGCAGGGCTGTATATGAATTAAAAAAGTTATGACAAAAAAACTAACATGATTATAATATTTTGGAATGGCTGCCCTGTAAAGTTTACTATTTGTCAGATCCGTCACTATTCTACGACTATGACGATTTATTCGCCATCATGTAAAAAACAACAAAAGCTTTAAGAGTTTTACTAAATTGTTCATTATGTTTAGTTTTTACACACTAGCATAACAACATCATTAAACTATCGAGTGGTTTGTAAAGTAATTGTACTGAGACCATGTTTCGTGTTTTTTAAGGACAAGGGGAAAACGGGCAGGACGCTCTGAACTTTCAAAGACAAACACTTCCGTTATACATAACTATGATGATCGAGGATGCTTTAAATTTTCTTATGTTAGTGCAATATTTATCGTAAATGCTCCGTTCTCATTGGTAGTAATATTATACAGCCACTATTTCACTTGGTTACAAAAGTATCGGTTCAGAAGTTTCAGAACCGAAGTTTATCCATCACAAATAAAAATCAAATGTATTTTTGTACAAGTATAGCTTATTTAAAAAAACTAACTGAAAACTTAACAAGCAAATGTTTACTTAAATAGTTTAAAAAATCTTAAACCAACGTTAACAGTTGAACCGACCAAATTGTTTACTTTTTGCGAAGCACAAACAAATTTGAGTCAGACTTTCTAAATTGTTTCGTAATAACTCTTGCCAAGTTTAAATTTCTTGAAAGAGTTTTAAACATTCGTAGATTCTAGACTTACCTTTTGCTACATTACCGAGATTTTGCTTATAAAACATACATTTGTGATCGTAAATTCATAAAAATAAAATATAAATTATGAAAATTACAATTAATTTTTGTAAAAGTATTTTTTATTATTTATAAATAACAATGCGCAGTTATGGGTGTGGGTAATAAACACTTGTTCGGTAAACGTGACCTTGAGGTTTTGCAATCATATTCACATACGAGGATTTTAGGTGCAACAGTAGAACTCCTCGTGAACGAGTACAAATCGTTAATTAGTCGAATATGTACCTAAAGCATCTAAACAGTTATTAAAGCAGAAAGACACCGAAAAATACCGTTTTTTATGTTACAAGAGGAAAACCGATGAAGGCTCATCTGATGTTTTGTGATATGGCGGCCCAACGCAAGCTCGCTGCCTTTTAAGGATTGGTACTCTCTTTTCTTGAAGAATCTGAAAATCGAATTGTTTCGGAAATACTTCAGTGGGTAGTGGTGGTGCGAGGCAAAAATTGCCTTAAGAATCGCTCAGTTGTGGAACGGCGGACGTCGAGGTGATACGGATGGTATTTTGTATTCTACCTCGACGTTCGATGATGAAACTCAGCTGCAACCTATGTATAACCTATATACCTTGGTCTTTATCTCGATAGTAACCTATCGTGGAGTCAAAATCTTCTATTGCTGGTACACTTCGTAAAGTTGCTAGATGCTTTCCAAAAACAGTTCGAATAACCATATACAATTCCTTAGTAAAATAACATTTATTATATTTGATAGCAGTATGGGTTAGCGCTTCAACTAGTACACTTAACTTCAGGTTCTACAAAATAAATTAATTAAAATCCTTATTATTTACTCTTACTTCCACTAACAAACTACACTTTGACACAAAATTAATGAACATTAACGCCTTTAGTACACCTACGCAATCGCATGCGGCAGCGAAACGACGAAAAAACTGTAAGTTGTATGGCAACGTTTCGCATGTGTTTTATCTCGCTCTAATATATAGCTAGATGAAATAGTTGCGTCCTTGTCGGTATTGTTTCGCAAGTAACTGCGAAATGGCTGTTACACAGACGCAGCCGTTTCGCTAGTGGAGTTTCGCATCGCAAGGCGTCACCACGCGTTATATCGGTGAGGACAGAATTTCGCACAATGGATGCCGAAAATATTGAATTATTATTGAATTTGATTCGAAATTATCCCGAATTATATTTAGTTAGGCTACGATCTTCATGTGATTGAAGTTCTAAGCATAGCTTATTTTCTCCGAGTTTTCTTCGTTTCTGATTTATTTCATGCACCCAGATTCTACGCTTTCTCTTTAATACCGACGCCAGCAACAACAATTCTTCCTCTTCTGAATCTGAAAGCGACGACTGGGACGACTCAGATGACATTCTGAAACGACGTCTGCACCTACAGCCCACGAAAGCTACAATGACATTTCCTTGCGAAAAAACTGCAGTGTACTAACGTTCCGCAGATATTTCGCTACCGCAATTATTTCGCAAAGACTCGCAGCCGCATACGAACGCGTAGGTGTACTAAAGGCGTAAGCAGCTGCATTTTAGTTTAAAAAATTACATTACCAAATACACACGACCATTAAATTTAACTTCAATCCCACACGTGGCCGGCAAAATCTTATACATCTACCTAAAATCAGAACTAAAGACTGTCGCAAAAATGTAACCTATTTCGGAGCCAGTCTCTACAACAACTTCCTGAGATACGGGAAATAGTAGTAGTGGACCCGTTTCGAATACGTCTGCCAAGTTTTTTGGTAGATGGACTCTAATGCAATAACTGCGTACGACGGTGGTGTAATATATTTTACTTTTTTATGTTTTTAATAAAAAAAAATTGACGTGACAACGTCTAATAAATCGATGAACGCCGGTTGCAAGCACGAAATGCATGACTCATTGTCCCGTTACGCCTTCTTTTGTATCCATACAAAATAGTGAATTCATAAAAATGATTCAATTTTATTCATAAAAGTACGCAATCATTTCATCAATTTTTTGTTATGACGTTGTCACGTTAAACCATCGTCAGTAAACAGACTTAAAAAAAAATGTTTATTAAGGAATATTTTTTTTTTCCACGTCATTAAATTTGAATCGGTAGACATCCCTACTAATCGGCAAAGAAGACAGAGGGTGTAGGCCGAGAGAAAAAGCCGGTATAAAAAACTCCCGGTACTCTTTCAAAATAGCAAATCATCATACAAAAAATGACTATGTCAAACAACACTTAAAAAAAAATTTAATAAGCAAATTAATTAGAAGTAGCCTGTCTAGCACTAGTCCCAGACTTTGCAGACAACCATGTTTTGTACAGGTATGTTTTTGTTTTTAATACGAATAAACTTCTTTAAATAAAAGCATTTCTAATACCTCCCATTCAATAGACTTTGTTATCACAGCATACGATAATTTGGAAAATTTAATGTCAATGTTCCGCACCCACTTTGCAAATTGCGTCTGTGACAAGCTTTGTAGAGGAAAATTTAAATTTATTTAGCAACTCACAAAATGAAAATAGTTAAAAGAAATCTCGAGTGTTCGAGTTATCAGCTTTGTAGTGCTCTTTGAAGGAGCCAGTTAATGTATTAAAGTGCGGCAAAAAATGCGCCTGAGAGGTTTTAAACTTATTTCCTACTTTCAGTGTTAATGCATTTGAATGTAAAATATGCAAGTTCTTTTGTTGAGGTCTTTTGTGTCGCGATACGGGAAATGCGGCGTAAAATATAAAACCTTAAGAATATTAGCAACAAATAATTTTCTTTTATTTATTTATAAGTAATCTTACTTAATTAAATATTATTATTATTATTTTCGCTTTGTAAATTAGATTTAAGAATGCTACTATTGATTGAGAAATCTGAGGCCAAGACTTAAAGAGGTTGTAGCACCACTGATTTATTTTTGTTTTTTTCTGAGGCTCCAAAAACTAACACAGACACAGCGCCCGCTTATAACAACTCTCAGCTACACTCTGATATACATACATTCATAAATATGTACTTATGCATTCACGCATACTTAATTTCTTATACTATTTGATTAGATGTAATACTAATACTACTTTTTCTTTAAAAAAAATGCTATAAACATGCCCCATGTACCACGGAATAATCGTTATCTCGTTACCCACAACGCAGGGACTCCCTAGTGTGGGGACTAGCGATAGATGAATTTTGTCACAACCATATTTCTGTCTTGTAAATATAGTGCTTGAATTTATCTAAAAAAAATTATATAAGGAAGAACAGTGTGTTTATTCGAAAAGTTGTGTACTTTTTTTTGCTCAGCTCGCGGCTGTTTTAGTTAAATTTAATGTAGCGTATTATTTTTTTCTATGTTATAAAAGTTACGGTTTAAGATATTTATTTCTCATTAAGAACATTACAACATTCACTTGCAAGAGAACATTAAATGAACTTTGGACTGACGTTTGACCACTGTCTCATCTGATGTTATGAGAGGTGGCCTATTGGAGGGAATGCCTGCCCACGAGATGGCTATTTAACCGCCGCTTAAATGAACCCATATTAAACTGTCTAGGGAAGACGGAAGTAAGAAGTTACACTCATTTGCTATTTTGATAAGAAACGACGAACCAAATCGTGCAGTGCGGCATCTGGAGATGTCGACAACAAAGGGTGAAACTCCAATATACTAACTTATAAAATATTACCTTGAGCTAGCTTATAAATAAATTGTGTATTACACTAGTAAAACAATTGCAGTAGGCAAGAAACGGAAGATTTATTGAATAAAAAATCCCACGAACATAGGCTCCACCAACACGTGAAAGTCAAGGGTAATCAACTACTTGATACCAAGATGACTGAAAAGAACAAAATCATTTGAACTAGTGAATTAGTGTATGTGAAAAAAATAGAACACAAGAACAGAGTGTCCTCCATTGAAAAGAGACTGTAAGTATTGTTATTGGACACTTTGTTATGGTAAATATCCTTATTAGTAAATTAGGTTAGATTTAAATTACTTATTAGTCTTAAGTTAGGCTAGATCGTAATGTTCCATGATGACTCAGTGAAGACACATGTTTTAAAAAAATTGATAAAAATACAAATTTCATTCAGACGTGTGACGGTATTTGATTTTTGTTTATAATTTTTACGATGCGCAAACAGAATATTGCCTATAACGCGACCCAATAAATAAAATGAAAACTAGTGTACCATACGAGTGCTTGATTATATTATTATAGACGTCACATATAATATATTTTTAATATTCTAATACATACTTAATCTAAGAAATATAATATATATATGTATATTCTTACAAATTTTCCCAAAATTGTTATGTCAATTCTCCTATTCACACATAACGCATTATACATAAAAGCATTAAGAAAAGTGGAAAATATTCATCCATTGCCACCATAATGCTAATTAGATCGTACCAACCGCCCATTATCCTATTCCTTATATCCCGCTAACAGATACAAACTCAAGAAATTAACATAACAAGGAGTTACTTCCTCTAACTATTTAATTGTATAAAGGAATTGGAATAAAAGTCGATTGTCGCGTTTTGAACCTTCTATTTAACTACTTAGGACGATTAAATTAAGAAATGTAAGATTAATTAATCATGTTTTTATTGGGTTTTATAGGTAGACTTGATGAAGTGATCTTGAATCAATTCAACTAAAGAAACCCTGTCTGTAGCAACCATTTTGAACTGATATTGATTGTCATGATTTTCCGCTTGAATGTGGCTACAGCACACTACTTCTACGGCCCGTCTTTGTCTGGAATAGACTTCTAACGTTGGGTTAAGTAGAGGCTTTATATTAGTTTAAGATCCGCTTATATTTATGTGACTACTACACATAATACAAGGTGTTTTATGTGTGTGTTAGGGATATAAACCCAAATATAATATAAATGTTGCTCCATTTCCAACACACACAAATTTACAGTATTTAAAATATTATTAACCTATAGTAATAATAATAATAATAATTTTAAACTTGATAAATAGAAATTAATAACAAATTTAAAAAGTCCTTGTGTCAGTGTACGTTTCGGTAGCATTTCTCCGCTGTATAGGATAATTATTCGTTGAGCGAGGAAAGCACCATTGGGGTCACCGATACTATCTACCGCCTGGTCATTTTAAGCCCACGGCCTAAATAAATATTGTATAAGTACATTAATATACAACTTTCGACTGCTGTCGTGGTGATAGAGAGATGGTCCTTAATGACATAAGTATTATTTTAGGCAATTTAAGTGCCAATAAATCTGTTGATTTAACATGGTTTTGAGTAAAAAATCAAAGCCTTTAACCGCGAATACAAATATATTGTCATATCGAACAACGTCCAGTTTCGCGGTCATTTGGAAGGGAAGGCTAAATTAGCCTCTAAGAAGCTTGGTGTGCTCAGCAGACGGTACTTCACTCCGGGCCACCGCTTGTAACTCTTTAAAGCGCAACGGCGGGAGTTTCCCAGTACCAGCTCCTTCCGCTTGACCGTATTCAACGAAGAGCCATTCCAATCGTCAACGACCAGTCACTTTCCGCCTTGATCCCTTGGCGTTGCGTAGAGATGTGAGACTCTCTGCATCTTCTACCATGAGAGTGTTCAGAGAAGTTGTTCGGACCTGCAGCTGAGTTTCATCATCGGACGTCAAGGCAGAATACAAAATACCGTATCACCTAGGGTCCTTCGAGAAAAGAGCGTACCAACTCCGGGGAAATAAATACGGATAACGCAACTTTCTCTACAGCTGTGATACTTTTTGACATCCAACACGTGACCACGCACGCTGTAAAGCACGCGAAACGTCGGATAAATTTAAAATTATGTTAAATAGTTGTAAATTTATAATAATACATAACTTTAATCCGGTTAAAAAGTTTTTTCTTTAAATGTGTAAAGGTTATGTCAATCAAAGACAATACTAAGAGCGTACCAATTCATAAAAGGCCGGCAACGCACATGCGAGGCTTCTGGCAATGTATATATGTTTATGGGCGGCGGTATCACTTAATATCAGGTGAGCCTCCTGTCCGTTTGCCTCCTAATACATAAAAAAACACAAAACTTGTAACCACGTATACAATTATAGAATAACCAAGGAAATTCTTACAGAAATAATTTACTCTTTAAAGACGATCGAAGAGGCAAGGAATTCTATTATTGTACGATGATAACAAGTAATGACGATCCAAATTATGTTAGCAACTCTTTGGGCATCAACAATGGGGTGAAACGGTGAAGGGTTGAAACTTTAGCGTGCTTCTAGCGTATTTTGAAAGGGGATGACGATACCAAGTTTAGTCCATTCTCTGGAAAACAAATGACTGTAAAAAATGAAATCAAAATATCTATTATTAATGTAACTGAATATACACTTGTAATAATATTGAATATTTCTAAATTTACATTTACTGCCAGTTCTCAAATCACGGGCGTATAATGAACGAGAACTGGTAATGCACTTTCTGTCGCTCTTTTAAATCGCCAAGTGTTTTAAAAAAGTTTGTAAGCAGACTGAAACCATTACGTCATACTCTTGAAGTGAAACTTCTTTAGGCGCATGAGGGTAAATTTTTTACGGAACGTCACGAAGATGTGCAGCGTTTTTGTCGAAGAAAAGGGAGAGAGCGATTGAGACCGAGGGAGAGAGAGTGAGAAGGGTGAATTACCTTATAGAAATTATATCTTTAAAATTTTAGAATTTATAAAGTATTAGTATTTTACACTTTATGCAAAATAATTTATTGAAATTTCAAATGAAGAATTGTCAATTAAAATGCCACATATTTTTATTATCGAAGAAATAAATTGAAAAACTAAATTTAATATTTGTCTTAATTTTCGACACTTTTAATATTTTAATGACAATTAAATTCATTAAATTCCTAACATATCTGCCTTTTTCCCTACCTCTGTCTCGGAAATCTAAAGTTTTAGATTTGTATAAATATGAACAAGAGTAAAAAATTTGTTTGCCAAATAAGTTTCTTCTCACTTGTGTACTTTGTACGCACTTTTTTTTTTTAATTTTAATTTTATTAAAGGGAGATAAATGTGCAAATGAAGTTGGCCAAATAAATATTACACACATGTATCAACTAAATTATTTCAATTAAGAATTTCAACTTCAACTAGAGTTTTAAGGCGAGTTTCTGAAATCACGTTTTCGTCTTTTGTTTTAATTATAGCGTGACCCGTTTAGCTTTGCACTAGCTCACGTTTTCGCATTCGTAGCTCGAAATGTACCAAGATGAAATTCATTCTAAGTTGCCATAATAAAGTTGCAAGCAACATTGCATATAAATTTATGGAACGGCATACTGAATTTATGGAATTTTATCATGTCTTTGATTTTTGTATCTACCTTCACAATCATTACTCATAACACACGTGAAACCAAAATGTTACCTATGAATAATTAAATTTAAAACGATTGCCGACATAATGTTACATCTAGAAATAATAGAAATAAAAACGAATTGCATTGCAACATCGTTAAGAGGCAAAACAGGAGCAGTGGAGCAGTGTTGACCTAGTGGCTTCACCGTGCGACTCTTGACCTGAGGTCGTAGGTTCGATCCCCGACTGTGCACCAATGGACTTTCTTTCTATGTGCGCATTAACATTTGCTCGAACGGTGGAGGAAAAATCGTGAGAAAACCGACAAAATCACGGCGTGTCTTAGACAATGGAGAAAAATCGACCGGCTTTTTTATTAGATTTAAAAAAATATCATGAAACAGATTCAGAAATCTGAGGCCAAGACTTAAAGAGGTTGTAGCGCAACTGATTTATTTAAGGAGCAAAAATGCTTTGTAATTACTATTATTATTCTGTTTTTAAAGTTTGAGGTTTTCATGATATATTTGCGTGTCTCATAATTTGCTTTATAAGTCTTGCTACTAGAAATAATAACTTCGATGGGAAGCAAACCAATCTTTAAGTTTATTCCCGTAAAGGCAAGGTCCATACCAACCTTATAAATAAATGTACATTGTTTAATGTAAATCGTTTGCCCTAAAAAATACCTTGACATTAAAATCAATGAGCCAGTAAATATATAAAGCGGACTAAATTATATCTCATTTAAAATTCAAGAGATATTTTGTCTATCTCCGTATTGCTATCACGTCCCAAGGCCTAGCCGAAGATAAATAAGTTAAGGGTCCCGATATTTCACTCCCAACCAATAATCGAGAGGGGATCTTTAAAATGTCTCCTGAACTGAATTTTAAAGTATAATTGGAGAAAGCTGTTCTTAAAGATTGTTTAGGTATATATAGAAATTGTCATCTTAGGTGACAAGTACACCCCAAGTGCCTTCAGTAAAGCAGACTTTTGCCTGCGCTAGTAATAGTCTGCGCTATTATTAGTCTCACACATTCACATACTTAATTTCTTATAAGACTTGTGTTTGATTAGTTATAACACTAAAGCTAGCTTTTTCTTAACAGTTTTTAACATGTACCGCTGATTAATGGTTTTCTAGTTACTCACAACTCAGGGACTATCTAGTGTGGGGACTAGCGATATATGAATTTTGTCTCAAAATATTTGCCATGAATAAAGTTATTATTATTATTATTGTATTATCCTTATTACCAAAAAATCTGGGGCAGCCGTAGAGCAGGCAGAAGATAATAAACGGCACAAATATAAGAGTCTTTCCTCCAACTTCGATTTTATTCCCTTTGGAGTAGACTCTTGGGCCGTGAGGTTCAAGTGCACAGGCCCTAAAGATTTATGTTGGCGCCTGGTAGATAGTACCGGTGACCCCAGAGCTGGTACTTTCCTGGCTCAACGAATAAGTGTCGCAATTCAGCGAGGAAATGCTGCCAGCGTTTAAGGTACGCTGCCACAGGGACCAAACTTTTTAAATTTGTTTTGATTTTCTTTTTAATAGTTTTTATTATTACTTTGTAGGTTAAGAAAATTTTAAATACTGTATACTTGATTGTAAATATGAACATGTTTATATTATTATAAAAAGTATTAGTGGTTATAGAACGTGAATGCTCTCTCTCTGTACATGTTATCTGTGGAAATGGTCAGTATTAATTAATATCAGCCATCAGCAGCACCTTTGCTGCCACACATTTATTAATTAAGATCCCGAGCAATTTCAAAGGCCAGTAACGCACACGCGAGCCTTCTGGCAGTGTATGGTCCGTATTCAAAGTCGTCATTAAAGGTGCGCTTACACGGGCAACTAAAATTGCTCAATTCCAGTCAATACTCGTCAATTATGAGGTCACGACTACATCAAGCAATTTACGGCAACGGTAACAAGCATCAATATTGCGCAATACAATATTGAGCGATATGGCGCAACTTCATCAACTAGGCGATACTGTCATACACGAGCATTTCAGTATTCGCTCGCTATGGACGACATTCTTCTTGCTGCGGCGGCTTGTAGCGCTTTTTTTATTATTAATCAAAAACAAAAAAGAAAGAAAAGGAATAGGCGTATCTGGGTGCGATCGTTTTTGGCCGCAATTTTCGTTGTGTAAACAATTAGATGATATATTATTCAAAAACTTTACTAGAATGTCACGAACAGACTTTGAATTACTTTTGAATAAAGTAATTAGAAAGTATTATTATTTAGACCTCTCGCTCTCCCCGCGGAAGCAAGACGGCAAGCCGCAAAACAAACAAGTGCGAATGATATACAAAAATTGCTAGGAATTTCCAAGTCCATTGGATATTCGTCAATTCGTATCTGCGACATTGAGCGATATGAAATATCTGGAGCAATTAGAAGCAATATCGCCGAAATAATTTATTGAAATTTATTGAATTTATTGAAATTGCTCCATTAATTGCTCCAGATCGGTCCATTCGTGTCGCCGAGCAATTATTGCCCTCGTATAAGCGCACCTTTAGATCATCTGAAGCTATATTTGAAATCAAAATGGTACCCAAGTAGCTAATTCCAGATGTATTTATAGCAAATTTAGATCGAACTAGCACTTTTCGGCACGCAAGGCTAAGAGACAAGCAAGTTACATTAATACTTCAGCTAATCTTTGTACAACTATTGGTCAAATGGATATATATTAGGTGATTATGAAATTATGAAATTGACGTTTTGTATGGGATGAACAAAAGGTAGATTTTTTCAAATATATAATTCATATATTTAATTAATCAAAGTATGAACCATTGCTATCTATGCACTTTTGCCATCTTATAGTTCATTGATCCTTTTACTAAAAAAAAATTGGACGGGAATCAATAAAATCTTTGAAGGCGGTTTCGGCTGCGCCATCAGAGTTGAATGTTTTACCTTGCAAGAAGTTACACAAATTTCGAAAAAACATGGTAATCTGTTGGAGCGAAGACCGGGAAGTACGTTGGATATATCAGACATTCAAATTGAATTTCAAATTCCTCTAATTTGGTAGCAGTCTGTTGTGCAGTGTGTGGTCTAGTGTTGTCGTGAATCAGCAGCGGCCTAGAGCGAGAGGAGAGGATAAACACAAGCAAAGAGCCTGGAGAGCTCGGACCAATTGGTAGTTAGACTGGGCGCAGTTCCTCCCTTTGCATGATCCTTCACTTCCAAAAGTTTTTCGCTAAGCTTGGGTATTATAATTAAAGACAGTTATATTGTATGCCATTTATTTCGAAATCTTAAAATAAACTTATGACAAAGAAAAACCACTTAAAAATATAATTACCTGTTCGGCACTTTCTTACATACCCTATATCTAAAAGTATAGAACGCTTACAAAATTTGTATAATACAAATTCACACTATACCAAAGGTGCCTTTAAACAATTTATTAATTCATCTACATATAAATAAATGACAAAATTCTATGACAATATCGATTAATGGTCTCATTAAAAAAAATACTACAAGCCTTAACTTTTTACGATTACAAATGCATGCAGTACACAAAATATAATTAGTACTATTCTTCGGTCTCTTTAAATATAATCTTTATTATTAGGTAATTCAATCAAAATACTAAAAGTTTTAGAATAAGCTTTTCGAAGTGCAAAATGATTAAGTACAACGAGTAATGTATGCGTGAATAACTTTATTAAATCATTTATTACATTTATTTTTACCCAGGATTTGAAGTGTCGAACTTAAATTCCAAAATTTACCTAAAAGTCGAGTGGTGGTAGTGGAGGGCTACTTTTATTCCAAATTCGCGGTGCAACTGAAATAAAATATGTTTTGTACAGCATTAATGATTGATTTACTCAATTATTAGCTGTAATTTGAATATTAAGATGCAATAAATTTCATTGAAATCTTTTTCAATATTAATAGCGTTGTTTGACTGTAGTTGACATGGTTCTAAAAATCATCATTTCATTTAAGAATACAAATCGCAATTATTATTTTAATTTAATATATTATTGTCAATTAACCAAAATTTTACTAAAGCGAAACTATTTCAAAAATAAACACTAATGCAATTTTTTTTTAAATAATAAAAAAATATTAATTTTGAGTAATTTTTAGAAAAGAGAAATTTTAAAGAAGTCTGTAATAGGCAAATTTCGGTTTAAGCTCTTTTTGATAAACAATTGAAAATATCTTGGTAAACGTTTATTATATGAAGGTATTTTTTATTAATTTTAACGCATATTAATAGTACATATTTGCATCTGTTTGAATCAATTAAAACATTTAGTTTTTTTATTATGTCATAATATAATTTTACCATGATCAGTTGAACCTTTAGGCGATCGACTTTTTGGTTGTTTTTGATTAGATTTCTTTGCTGAAAATTAAAGCATTATAAATATTCTATACAAATGTAGTGGTATCATTTTGAATAAAACTTTAGATATATGGATATGTATTTTTTTTATAAACAGGGGGCAAACTGGCAGGAGGCTCATCTGATTAAGTGATACCGCCGCCCATGGACACTCAATGCCAGAGGTGCACGAGTGCGTTCCAGCCTTTTAAGAATTGGAACGCTCTTTCTTGAAGGTCCCTAAGGCGAAGTGGTCGGACATACTTTAGTGGGTAGCTGGTTTCACATTAGAAGTAAGTAGATTATGTTTAGGAGATATATAATGAAATACAAATCTTTAAAAAAAATTAAACTCATCAATGTCAAATTGATTGAGTAATTGCACTTCGTGATTAAACGCGTTTAACTTCCTGGCTTGATTCCTGAGAAAATAATTCTGAAAGGTTGTTCGAAACATATCCATTTAAACAGACTTCCAGTCTCCACTGGGTAAGATCTCCACGACAAGCCAAAACGACAGTAAAAAATATAAAGAATACTGTGAGAAAAAAATACTTTATCACAAGTCGTTAATAACTCCGTGCATTTTCTAATTTATTTCTGAATCTATAGAATTCTCTGAATTACGGATTTACAGCTATTTTCTTACAATACTTACAGCTTTTTTCTGAGTTTGCGAAGTGACGGTATAAATAAATCAATAATATGATTATCATAGCCATTACACAAATCACTTTTAGTGATACGCAAGGATTATCAGTCCACTGTAAAATATATATTATAACTATAGTACAAAGACATAGACAGGCTAATGTTCTGTGAAACCACAGCCCGTGGGCACTAAAACTTACAAGCCTTTAATAAATTCTAAAAATATCGGAGATATTCAAATAAGATTTAAAAAAAATCGAGAATTACCCAACATCATAGACAAAATAACTGTATAGTTTTTTACTCCACAGATGGTTTAACCTTTTAAGCCTGGGCCTCAAATTTCTGAATGAATCGTGATTTAACTTGACAATTCAAAAGTGTACTTGGTTACCCACTTGAATAAAGATATTTTGAGTTTTGAGTTTTGATCATTATTTTGTTAATAGGCAGTATTCTGTGTCGAGTTTTGGGGTCGGTTTACTCACAGTGTTTCGCTTCTCACCTACGTACGAGCGAGTATTAAATGCGTACATAGGTGCAGAGCCTGTGTTCGAACCTACGACCTCAGTGATGAGAGTCGCATGCTGAAGCCGGTAGGATGTTGGCCTACTCTCTTCACGATCATTAAAGTATCACTGCAATGACTATTTTTCACTGGGTCAGCTAATAATTAAATAATAAAATTAACTTATTTTACATACAATAGACCTCGCTAAGCGATCCAATGATAAATGACAGAAGGCCGAGCCTGGTTCCGATTTTGTACCATCTGGACACCTTACACAAGAGTTTCCACCTTCTATAGAATATGTATCTGATGGGCACAAACCTGAAATGAAATATAAATCGGGATGCGATTCTCTAACCCGAGGTCAAATTGAAATGTAATTTCCTTGGCACGTATGGTTAGCATTCCCACATGCCTTAACAAATCTACGTTTATAAAGCACAAACAGCTAGATATTAAATCCTGCCTGTGTAAGAAAATTAAAAGGAGTATGAAGAAATGTTTTAATGAGGTTAATTTAAAACAATCGACAATGACTGAGTGTCTTGCATTATGACATAACGCAACGAATGCTCAATCATTCCCAAGAATACTTCATAATTTCTTATAATTTTAACCCCAGCAAACTCTTTTGACGTTGTGTCTAAAAAATTTAATATTGAAATCGAGTCTATTAAAAAAGAGATATAATGAACCCCCTATAACGCGGTAGAACCGGACCGCGTTATAGGAAAACAAGTTGTAGGAGTATTCTAGTAAAACCATTTTTTGAACAATTAAAAAACCAGGAAAACACATTCACTAAAGTTATTTAGTTTAATTTTATAACACAATTGAATAGGTGCAAAGGTACGCCAATTATAGACATGACAAAACTTTATACATTTCACATTACAGAAATATATCGCGTTATATGTGGGCGAAATATAATATAAGATAATAATTGTATTATAATTGAAAGATGGAATCTAACCGCAAATCTTCTGACTTGAAACCAAGAAAAACCCAGCTGGACATGCAACAACTACATGTATGGTCCCAGGGTCAGTATCTGCCAACGAATGGTATTCATTGTGTCCGTTGGAATCTTAAAAAATAAATAAAACTTGAATAATATATTACGCTACGGCATTGGACATAATTTAAAAACAACAATCGAATAATAATAGAATTTATGTAAGACTTAATGTAAGAGAATAATAATAAATATTTATTGAAGTTATACTTCTTTAGGCGCGTTATGAAAAATTTATGAGAGTGTAACTTTACGATGCGCGCGCACCGCGACACAAAATTAACAGAATGAAGTTGCCCACGGAAGATGCTACGGCATTGGACATAATTTAAAAACAACATTCGAATAATAATAGAATTTATGTTACACTTAATGTAAGAGAATAATAATAAACATTTATTTATTTAATTTTTCAAATGTAAACTGAACTTTATTGACTATAATGACTCCTTTTCCAGTCTTTGATTATTTAATTGTAATTAATTATTTGCATGCAATCAAAAAATACTTTTAATAATGCCAAAGAAGTATAACTTCTTACGCGCGTACATAAGTACACGCACCGTTTTTTAAGTTAATTTATAATATAATAATCAATAATCAAAACAAAATTCCGTTGAATTTAAGTTTTGTAACTTTAGTACAAGAATTTAATTTTAATTAATTTTTAACTATCGCGGAATATGCTTACTACTTGTATTAATAATATCCGTAGCGCTATATCCTGCATGAGCACACCTCACATATACACCCTCACGTACATACCTTTTCACACCATGACACAGCACAGCCGAATAAGGTATTTTGTATTTAATTTTTTTTTCTTTCGTACATATTATGTTTTACATCTTTGAGTTGTGGTATATAATTTATTTTAGTTATAGGATGACGAAAATATCAACAAATTATACCCTAAAGACCTTAGTAAGTCTCGCATTAATGGGTGGTAAAAATCTTTCAACTTCGGTATTAAAACACGTGTAAAAATGTGAACTTACCACTCGTCCTAAGTGTATGGCTAACAAATGCTTTGTGTTCTTGCATTGATGGTGTCCAAGTTTTCACTTCTTCTGGTAATGAACCACCGTGATACATTATCATAACTACAATATTTAATTATTATAAGTATAACTGGTAATGCACTTGTAGTATAAGATCCCGATATACAACGACCTTCACCGAGATGCTTATTTAATGAAACGTATTTTATATTTAATTCAATATGTCAATAAATATAATCCATATGGGTTGCCTAGCAAATTAAAGTCCAGAGTATGTTTAATTAATATTTAAAAAAAAAATGTTTTTATAATTTGCATGTAGTAATTTTTTTTAATTTTTTTCAATCAATATTTTTCATCAGGGTAGTATTATATATGTATCACTATCACTTTCTTTTTTACTAAAGATGTATATATACTTTAGTGTAACATAAAAAATATACACATAAATAATTAATTGATTAAAAACAACCTAACGTTTGCATATTCTATGGGCTTCATACTTTCGATTGGTATAGAATTTATCTAATAATCATACCGGTAAAATGTTTAAAAAAATTTTTTTTTTAAATATTAATTAAAATACTCTGGACTGAAATTTGCTAGGCAACCCATATGGATTATATTTATTGACATATTAAATTAAATATAAAATACGTTTCATTAAATAAGCATCTCGGTGAAGGTCGTTGTATATCGGGATCTTAGACCATTGTTAGCCTTGCGTGAGCTTTTTTTAATTGACTAACTTTTTTTAAATATTTTAAATCTCTTTTTAAACTTTATAGCATATACTGAAGTATTTCCGAACTAATTCGACTTAGGGTCCTTCAAGAAAAGATCGTACCAATTATTAAAAGGCCGTCTACGCAATCGCGAGCCATTGGCATTGAGAGTGTCAGTGGGCGGTGAGCGTTCTGCCCGTTTGCCCCGATCTATAAAAAAATGACAAAGTAATTTATATGAAATTTATATTGCACTAAAATATTTTTATTTTTATTACAATTTTTAATATACTAAATTTTTGTGCATATACATATGTAACGGGGCAAACGGGCAGCAGGCTTGTCTGATGTTAAGTTATACCGCCGCCTAAGGATACTCAATGCCAGAGGGCTCACAAGTGCGTTGCCGGCCTTTTAAGAATTGGTACTTTTTCTCGAAGGACACTAAGTCGAGATGGTTCGGAAATACATCGGTGGGCAGCTGGTTCCACATAGTGGTGGTGGCAGAAACTGCCTTAAAAACGCTCAGTTGTGGACGAACGAACCATACGTGTGGAGTTTCATATTCTGTCTCGACTAACGACGAAACTCAGCTGGTATATATTTTATAATTTACTTACCGGGTATTGACGCCAAAATGGGTGCATTTTTCGCGTACAATACAGACATTGAACTTCTGAAATTTCTCTGGCATTCAATACTACAGTTTATACTTGGATATTGTGGAAAAATAACTGTTAGAGTCCTTAAGAGATACGATTCGTCTTTCTGGAAATGGATTTATTCTATTAAATAATTTTTTTTTTTAAATAGAATACAGTCATTTTGAACTGACTTTAGGCAAGTCCCATGCTAAGCTGGTTAAGCTTGTGTTATGGGTACTAGGCAACGGATATACATACATATTATAGATAGATAGACATATAAATACATATTTAAACACCCAAGACCTCGCACACACAAGAAGGCACAACACCAAATGCTCATCACATCGATGTTCGTCTCAGCCGGGGATCGAACCCGGGACCCATGGATTCGCAGTCAGTGGTACTAACCACTAGACTAATGAGTCGTCTTATATGTGAGAGACAATCCAGTGGATCTATTCCCATAAGTGTTATTCCACACATGGAGATAATACTTTTTTTATGGCTCTGGCACGGTTTGTGCATTAGCCAGCGTCAAGTATAAGATTTTTTATAATTCGTGCTTGCCTTTTTTTAGAAATTCGACCGTGTCCTCCATGTACGGTTTAAGCACTCGCTCGGTACCGCACAACCGTCCCAAAGGCCGAGAACAAATTTAAATTAATGCCCTCGAACCGGGAATCGAACCCGGTACCCCTCACCTAGCTGCCACTTAATAAGACCGCTAGACTATGACGCCCCCCAGATAATACTTCTAAGTCCAAATCTCTCCAAATTATGCTCCAAGTATCAAAAGAGGTTCAGTTTTGCGATTAGAATTTTTAGAGGTGACGTGTATTTTTGACGTTCATAAGTGTACCATTGTGTTACCTATATGAATAAATGATTTTGACTTGACTTATAAAATAGCTTAGTAGCTATACTTTAATATGCTTTAGTAAGTAATGTTGACAAATATTTAAAAACATATTTTTTTTTAATTTCTTTTGCAAAGAAAACATAATTTATTAATTTTCCAGATACATCACTTACCCTATCTTTCATACATACGGGTTCATCAATTCTTATGGAACAAAAATTCCCACATATAATTTGACTCATCAGTTCTCCTATTTTTTGTATTGCTCGTAAATCCTAAAAATATCATTAATTTTAATAAAATGTTATTCCTATTCAACGCATTTGGTATTCTACGACATACACAATGGAGAACAAATTCCTAATGTAATAAAATTTGCACTTCAAACAGAAATCGAGGCGTCATACGAATAATCCTACATTGTTATATGCCCAATTTTCGTATTAAAGCCTATTTTTTAAATAACGATTATTTACCAATGAAATTATATTTTATTTTTTTATTATTTATTCAATGTATGTAATTTTATGTTTTAGCAACCAAAATATGAAACAATCTCAGAACATTTAATGACTTTTACTCTTTTTCTTGTTTGAACTGCATAAAAAAGAATTAAATTATGTGAAAGTCTGTGAACTGATATTATTACTAACATATACATATACATACACATCATCAGACCGCCCAGATCTGAGCGGCCTGTGACTCAGATTTCTGCATCTGTTTCGTGATCATTTGTTTATTTAATAGGCAATTTGGTGATCAGCCTCCTGTGCCTGACACACGACGTCGTCTTTTTGGGTCAATAGCCGGTTTCCTCACGATGTTTTCACGAAAGAAAGTACATTGGTGCACAGCTGGAGATCGAACCTACGACCTCAGGCCAACACTGTAACTGTTTTTTTAATTCATAAAAAACAACCAAAAATTAATATTTCATTTCTGCTTACATTATAAGTGCATGACGTAGATGTTTCGTATACCGTCGCGAAAACTACATTAAACTTGGGAACATCCATCACGCTCACTTTGACACGCCGCACAATCATATTGTCCTGAAATATTTGCAGTACTCAACAATATTTACAATACAAATTTCCTTTCATATATCGGAAAATGTCTTTAGCAAAAATTACGTGGAAAAATGCCAAACACGGTCAACTGCTGAAATTAAGTATAGTCACTAAATTATATGTTCATAACTAAAAATATATTTCGCAAAATTACATTTAATGCCCTCTTAGTTAATGACGAAAAGCAAAAGTCCTTTTTTGTTTGCCGAACTTCTAAAAATATTTAAACTGGTGGCGAGGAAATGCTGCCAGCGTTAAAGGTACACTGCCACAGGGACCAAAACTTTTGTTAAACGTTACGATGCGGGGCGGAGATTAAATTACGCGTTATTGGTAATATTATTTTCGACTTTCCAGTAGTTTACACCACATAACGTTAACTTTTAGGTATAGAGAGTCACTAGGTGGTCACGAAACGTTTTACTATACTTGGGTACAGAAAAACGTTACGGCGCGTTACACGGGGGGGGGGTTAAAATTCTTAAAAAATTGCGTGACGTAATACTTGAACGCAACCTAAGTTAACTCATGAACTTGTTTACTCCTATCGGACGACTCTTAGTACTGCTGCTTTGTCCATATCAAGATTGTATTTAGTAACTGAGTTAAGAATTATCAAACAATCTGTAATCCTATAAGATAGACCTAGACCATAGACCAAGAGACGCGCTAATTTAGAAAAAAGTACTCTCTTAGTACATACATTATTATAGCATACGTAGACTCCGGAATCCTCTTTCCGAATATTTTTTATATTAAGTCTCGTTAAATTGGCTAAATTATTAAGTTTATCTCCTGCTATCCAAAAATGATGTTTTTCTTCTTGTTTACATCCTGAAGGATAACAGTCAAGAACTATAGAATCACCGGTCATAGCAAAAACTTCGTCCTGTAATAACCAAACAATTTAGATTACTATAAGTGAATGTCTTATGGTCCCAACTATAAGCCAAATAGAAGCAAAAACAATGTTTTTAAGGATTTATTCCGTGTACACATTTTTTTTATAGAACAGGGGGGCTAATCTGATGTTAAGTGATACCGCCCGCCCATGGACGTTCTTTAGCACAAACGTATAATTCACACATAATTTTCAAATCAATGTATACAAAATATTGTAGACTATTTTAAAAGAGTATGTAAGGAGTTTCTTGCCCATTCTTCTGGATGAGTCATTTTTTTAAAATATTTTTAACTTATAATGTTGACTTTCAAAAGTGCCTTTTTAATAAATGATTTGACTTTGACTGTGACATGTAATTAATAATACATGAAAATGTTATTGATATGATCAAACTCATATTCCTCGGCTTGTTCTACTTATGCGCGTGCTTGTGTGAGCCTGCTAACTTACAATGCAAACAAACAATTTAATGAAATTTATTTTAATTATTCTTACCGTTAACGGTTTTAGAGGTGGTAAGTTTGTTAATACGTCTATTGTGCTTTCGCTTTGTCTCTTCGTCCGTCTTGGAGCCTGCTGATATAATCCATGATCACCCCTTACAAACCCCTCAAATAACTCCTTGTTATCATGGAGTTCGTAAAGGTGCTTATCTTCTGGACCTTCACTGTCCTCGTAATTCATAAATTAAAGGTATTTTTAATGAAAATGGGTAATTTGCGTTTGTTTGTTTATCAAGAAGAATAATTTTAGAACTATTAAAAATATTTTTAAACTTGGTCATTTTGGCGCCACTTTTTTATATGTAACAGCAGGAAAACTGCCTCCTGGCCGTTCATCTGATGTTAAGTAATACCGCCGCCCATGGACACTCACAGGCTCATAAATGCGTTGCCGGCCTTTTAAGAATTGGTACGCTCTTTTCTTTAAGGAAATCGAATTGGTCCGGAAATACTTCAGTAGGCAGCTGGTTGTGCGTGACAAAAACTGCCTTAAGGAACGCAAATTGAACGTCATTTGATATTTTAACGCCCAGTATTCCGATGCTAGCTGAGGCTTTAAGGAGAGTGTCTTTGAAGAGACAAAGGGTGCTTTTTAGCAGAAAAATATTTAAAAAAATATACATTTACGAGGATTACTTTCCATGTTTAGCTTTCTTGATGAATACATGTTTAATTATCAAGAACCTTATAGTATAAACAAAACACAAATTAAATTACCTTTCGTCCAACTCAGGTAATCCATCATCTTCATACAGTTCCATCTTCGAGTCCCTTCGCCATCTCTCGTAATTCGAACTAATTGCATCTTTTTTACAATGCTTCTTTCTTCTATTAAACTTTATCAAGAACTTTTCTGGCACAACACTATATTTGTAGCAATGGATATTCTTCATATATGTTTCAAAGTCTGGTTCGGCCATAGTCTTCTGTGCATTTAAGATATGGCCTAAAGTGGACGATATATCGCATATAGTTATGTTTCTGCCGCCGATCTCTTGAAAACATTTTGTATGTTAGAGGTGTGATAGAATTTTCTTAACATAAAAGTTCTACGAAGAGTAGTGTTGGCCTAGGTCGTAGGTTCGATCCCCGGCTGTGCACCAATGGAGTGCTCGTACGGTGAAGGAAAACATCGTGAGGAAATTGGCTTATCTTAGACCCAAAAAAGTCGACGGCGTGTGTCAGGTACAGGAGGCTGATAGATTAACAAATGATCATGAAACAGATATAGAAATCAGACCCAGACCTTGTTAAAGGTTTTTTTTTTTTTTTTTTTTTTTTTAAATGTTTCCAGATTATTCCCCGACTATATAGTCGTCGGAGGTGTTAAAGCTTATAAATGTATTTACAATGTTTACTTTCTATTACTATATTACTACTCTACTACTACCTATTTCTTTTGACAACCCCTCATGACCCTCAGCAAATCCCAAAAGATGCCCCTAACCTAACATTACATTATTCCCTTCAAACTGTTCTACCCTCATCCCTACTTCTCACTTATACCTGTCTATCCATACATGGGACATCTAAAATACACTGTCTCTTCAACTCATATACAAGACAGGCACACTTTTCTAACCTAACCTTAAACACAGAACCGACTTCAAATTGAGTATAATCCTTGTTTCATTTTTTATTATCGAAAAGCCAACAAATTTGGAAATAACTTGGTTATTCACTGTTTCACGTCTCATATTTATTCATTTTTCTATGTGTTTCCACTAAAGTTCTTCAATATATAATCTGTACACGGCTCTTCTACGCACTTCCTTTCTAGTTGGTCTGCTCTTTATTCCCTCCATGCCCAATCTTTAAAAAAAATTCAATTTTTTTGTTGAGTAAATGCGCTTTATTTATGTTCTTACAATTTCAACTACAAGGATTGAAAGACCACCCAAACTTTCGATCACTTCGGAGTCACTATACGCCGTAGGTTGTTTCTGGGTGACAAAGGATTTAGTCGCTAAGAACCACAGTCAGCATACACGGAAAATAAGATAGTTTCATTAAAAGTCTCAATTCGGCACCATTTTTCCATAAAAAGCCACAATTCTCTACTTTATTCCTCGTTATATTTTATCCTATCTGTTCTAGGAGCTCTTTTCTCTATAGGCTATAAATTTGATATAGGTTCTTTGAGGGGTGAGAATATATCACATATCTTTTATACTTCATTAGACTAAATAATTTCTTTCTTCTATAGACACGGCCTCCTATTCTAAGGTCTAACAATATCACGAGGATCAAGCGCATTCAGTATACGTTCGTAAGCTCTAGACCACAACTTCGTTTACTGAATTTAATTCTTCCTAATTCCTAGCTTTTTATGGCTAGCCCAGACTCTGCCGCATATAAGATTATCGGCTCGATGACTCTGTATAAATAATATGAATTAATCTCGTTAAACCCACCAATTTCCCCCCTTGCTAATTGTTTGTAAATATTTGTTGCTTTCCTGCATATATTGGAGATATGTTTATTAAAGGTCAATTTAGCATCAGAGTCAAACCAAGTATTTTTATTTCATCTGATAGTTTCACGACACTCCCCATTTTCAAATGTGGTTTGTCATATTTTTTTTTAGTTATAATCATAGCTTGGGTTTTTGTGAAAATTGAGTCTATTTTTGTACCCCAATCTATTACATAAGCAAGAGCAGCATTAGCATTTCGTTCTATTTCAAATGCTGATTCTCCGACAAACACCATATGACGTGTCTCAAAGGCACAATAGTACCCTTTTTTCCATTTCTTCAGCAATGGATCCAAAAGTAGGTTCCAGAGTATAGGGCCACCTATGGATCCCTGAATGCATCCTTTCGACGTATTTCTATTTACCTCCTCTCCCGCATATTTTAACTGAACCTTTCGTTCTTTTAGGTAGCTATCTATTATCTTTCTCAGGTTAATCGGGACCCCTAGTTTAGCCAGCTGAACCCGTATCATTGGCCACCAGGCACTGTCAAAGGCGCCCTCTATGTCCAAGGAAACTATCGTTATCAATTTTTTCCCATTTAGTTGGTCTCGTATATAGCCGACAAGGTCGTAAGGGAGTCTTCTTGCTCTTTTGCATAAAACTTGACGGTGGCTTAGTTTGGGTATCCATGCCATTTAATCTAACACAACACCTTTCTAGGATTTTTCCCATCACGGCAGAAGACCTATTGGTCTATAGGACTTGATCTTAGTCATCCTTACCAGGTTTCCTGAGAACCACTACTGTTGCGACTTTCCATAGTTTCGGGAAGTATCCAAGTTCTAGACATTTGTTTTGCCATTGATAGGAACACTCCCGGATCCCGCAGAATAGCTCGTGAACAAATATCGAGAGTGAGGCCATCTGATCCAGGTGCTTTTTTGCAGTCAAAGCTACCAATCACCATGTTGAGTTCAGTAATAGTAAATGGAGATCATGGTTGTATATGTCCTTTCATTTACTGTTTCAGCGAGCTGTCTTGTTTTCTTATGTTCCTGATCATCGTCTTCCTCTTGATCGCGCGGATAAAAAACCTCTGAAGTAGCTCAGCCGACTCCCTTGAAATAGAGTTTTACCTTGATTATTTAGGTAGGTCTTCAGCTCTCAGTGGTTTTATTTATAATTTTATATATCCCCTTAGACTCTTCTTTATCCTGTTTTTCACAGTACTCTTTCAACTATTAATCTGTGCTTTTTTTGCTTTTTTCATATATATCCTTAGCCCTCTAGATATTCTTTTATCACTTTCTGTCTTCGAACCGCGGCAGCGCATCGAATCCTACGCTTTTTAGTCACCATTATCCGTTTAAGGTTTGCCAGTTCTTTGGTCCACCACGGTATGGTAGGGAGTGATTTATTTTTTATTTTAGTATGCAGGCATTACTGGTTTCTGTTATAATATTTATATATGTTGCTATAATGTCTTCTAATCTGTTTTATCGGTTATATTATCTACGTTTGTTGATTTATTCTATTTTCCAAAAGTAACTGACATTTTCTCTAAAAATTAGTCCAGTTAGCTTTTTTAGTATAATATATCCTTGTTGTTTTTAATTCTGTGTTATTCTTTGTTATTTTTGTTTTATTGTAAAGGTAATACATTTGGTCAGAGCTAATTAAGTTTTGATTTATTCCAATTTTAATTTTTTGTAAATATCTAATGTGCAAGCCTTACGTCTATAAAACTGGTATATTGTTTATTGGCTCGTATGGTATAATATGTGGGGTGTCTCCCTATTTAAAATTTGCATTTCTAATTGCTCCAGTGTTGCAGCCATATCTTCTCCCCTTTCATCAATTACTGAGCTCCCCACCAGACACTTTTCGTTTCATCTCCTCCAAAAATTAAGTTGCGTTTAAATTTGCCTTTGATTTTAACTAGTTGGTCTAGGTATGGCACCAAGGGTTTGGGGTAAGGTTCAAAGTAGTAGAACGCTACATTTCCACTTTGAATTTTTACCACCACAATATTGTTTGTGGTAAGTTCGGGTACTTTCAACTTTTAAGTCTGGTCAAACACTCTATCCACTTTTACATCCCCCTCTTTTTGCGTGCTTTGGTAGACTCTAGCCCCCTATACTGCCTCACCCTACCTCTCGATGTATGCTCCTGTAGTACCAATTGCTATACCTTTCTTCTGTGATTCAATTATAATTTCGTTAGTGGCCAAGTTTTTCTTCTGTAGGTTTGCTTGAATATTAAGTATGATTTTGAGTTTTTGTCCGTTGGGCCAACTGACAACCTTACAATATGCTACTGAGGCCCTTCCAATAAGTCCATCTTTTCCTCGTAGGGCACTCAGAGTCAAAGCTGTTATGATCTGTAATTTCAGGTTCGCACTTTACAGTTAATACAGGATGGGATCCCCAGCCATATATTCGGGCAATCATTTTTATGAGCCACCACAGTTAACAGTTTTCTTCTTTGCTGTACATGATCGCCTACCATCCCTATCCTAGCACTTCGAGCATTGTATCAGGGGTGATTGATCCATAACTTTAACCCTTTGCAAGTCGATGTGCATTTTACCTTCAGTTGTTATATTCCCCACAATGGAGGAGAAACTTTACAATTATGTGATTCGTATGCAAGTTCCTAGCTCTTCTACGATACTTTACTGTAGCCCTTATGTCCTCTTTATTTAAGTGTTTTATTAGGTGTTCATTTTGAGTATTAATTGATGATATAATATCGTATCCGTATTGGTTTGCAATACATCGTAAAGAATTATTAAAGGGTCTTTGTTTTTGGCAGTCTGAAATGTTAGTGTCTTGTCAATCTTTAACCGTTCCGATACTTTTTGTAGCTGTTGGGTGGATAAGCTATAATTATTTGATCTTAGCTTTTTTACTTTATTGTTTATTGGTTTTTTATTTATGCTTTTAATGGTCGATAATTTATTGTGTTTTGTTTGTTGAAGTAAAATTAAAAGTAATCTAGGCTTTAAGTTGATGCAACCGTGTTCCTTTTTTTATTTTTGACCCAACATACTGGATATGTGGATGTATCGAGAATGTAGTTGTTTCTATCTTATTTATAATTTTTTTTCCTTATTTGTTGTTTATCCTGTTTTTGATTAGTAGTTTTAACTGTTCAATTTTATCGTTATTTTTTCTTATAAGAGTCCTTGTTCCTCTTTTCATTAAAATTTCTCTAGTCCTGCACATTCCGTATTTAGCGTGTTTTCTTCTTTTGACTGCTCCTCAACTAGTTGACTTGTATCGACCCGTCTTAATGTCACCGTTGTTTTTTCAGTTCCTTGACAAGTTCAAAAAGTCTTTCGCACTTACAATTTTATTTTTAGTTCCATTTTTTAAATTTTAAACTCTGATTGTATCTTGATGGTGTATAAGATTTTCGCCTCCTCGTAGGGGTTTGTTTTGGGAGAATAGAATTTAGATACTTTTATTGAGTTTTTGGCTGAAGTGGTGTCTTTTTGTATTTGTTTAGCGTCCAACTAATTATATTATTTTTTGTTCCCTCACGCTCGCAGAACTCATTCTTCTTTGAATACCTGCTTCATGAGTGCAGTCCTTGGATTTTACCATGCCTTTAGGTGGTGTTTTAAAATGTTAGCGTATATGTGTTGAAGGTCTCGTCACAAAAGAAAGAAAAAGAAAAATGTTTTAAAATATAATATGTGTTATATATATATATACTGTCAACTATCAGTTATATTTCAAATAATATGTTATGATAACCATCATTCAATTGTTATAGGTACCAAATATTACAATATAGAATACCGTTCGTCGAGAAATTGATTAGTAATTCTTTTATTATATTTACCGTACCATACCTACCTTTCACTTAATTATACAAAACCTTTATCCAACACTAACCCTTCTATATTCTAACAATATTTATTTGTTATGTTACAAGTATAAAGATACGAAGATGTACATAGTTAGTTAATGTTTTTATATTATATATAATTAACTAATGTCCTAAGTTAATAAATCTAATGTCAATCTCCTATTATTTCGGCGATGTTAAACTTTTAAAATAAATTGCACAGTTATTTTTTTTTCATAAAGTTATTATATTCTGATAATTTTAAAAAGTTTATTGCATAAATGTTATCCTCAGGTAGTTTATGTCCTCATATAATGTCCATTTTTTTTGTAGATTTTAGTGATTGGTATTGGTAAGCCCTTATTGTGGACTCTGAAGTATTATAAAATTGACCGTATATCGAGAATCAAAGTGATTTGTAAGGCACTCTATACTAGATGGCGTTATGACTATGCTATTTTATTTTTCATTTCATTTAAAAAATAGGTTATATTTTTATTGATTTTGTTGTAAAAGTACAATTTAATTGATGACCTTTAAATTTTCATAATAATTGATAAAACCATTTATTTCGTTCGATGGGTGTCTTTTGATAGACTTCGACTACTTTTTGATATTGCACTTTTTCAAATTTAGCACTGAGTCACTAATAAAAAGCTTTGCCCACACTTATGTTAATAGATGATTGATTATTTTCCACTTTTTGGTCTATACATGGGTTAGGGTACACAATTATTTCTTAATGTTTCGATAAATTTCTTCCTCGTTCCTTGTTAAAGGTTGTAGCGCCAATGTTTTTTTTTAAGTTAGTACATATTGTAATTATTTGAACATTTAAATTATATCTTAAATTTATATTAAATTCTTACATTCCTATATCTGTGAATTTGAAATCTTCTGATAAAACTTTGAGAACACGAATTTACTTTGTTTATTATGTATAAAATAAGAAACACTTACCTTTGCTGTTGATTTGGTGGTAAAAGTAGGTAGGGATATAAATTTGGACAAATCTAAAAAACAAAGTTAAAATATTAGTTTCGTGCATAGACATAATTTTTACTACTTATTTAATCGACATCTTCGGGACATTGTCAATGGTCAACCATGGTAGATTAAAAATTAAACTAGTATTTTAGAAAATTAAGTCATCATATTACTACTTATTATCCATAATGATTGTATAGGCTAGATTGTAATTCATGTAAATTCGCACTCTCTTTTGTGAACTTTATTGTAGGAAAAAAATTAATCAATCAATAGATTTCTCTCATTTATACATAAATTATAGGTATCTTGTCAAGTCATAAAATGTGACTTTTACAAATTAAATAAAACAATGGATTTGGCATGAGTGCAAATATTGTAACTTAATTGTAGAATCAAGCATTCTACTAATTCTACCATTTCACGTATTGCTTCTGTATATGGCGACAATATACGAGTACTTAGTACAAAGTTAAATTATTAATATTTGACATAAGTCGTTTAATTAAATATAGAAGAACAGTTTAATACCTGTTGTTTTATCCTTACTTGTATCGATTTTTCTGAACGGTGTCAATATTCCGTGTCCTTGAAACCGTTCCTACAAAAAGTTTTATGTATTAATTTTAAAAAATCGTATCAAAATAAAACAAATACTACTAGTAAGTACATATTATGTACACACTTTTTTCTTATCGCCATTTCTACTCCATAAAAATTTATCCGCAAGTTTATTAACAAATCCTTTTTTACTATTATTCACCGACTTCTTAGAGATGGCTAAGTCTTTGCTTTTTTGTATGCCAGCGGTCGCTTCAGAATTAGCTGCTCGAACCCATTCATCATTTAAAACTTTAGAGTTATAATTTAAAACTGAAAAGAGAAGACTTCTCAAATCATCATCATTAATTTGGTCCTTTTTAGACTTGCCAACGTGCTCCAAATTTTCATCCAATATTATTATGGTAGGATTATCTCTATCTGTTACACTTGAAATTTTATGTGAATTCAAATCAGTTGGTTCGTTATACGTATCTATGGTAACATTTCTTATATGTCGTTCAGAATGTTCCGTGGCATGCGTTTTATATTTTAATTTATTCAAAAAATGCTTTGTTACGCCCATAACAGTATTTATTATTTTATTTTTTTCCGTCTTATAAATCGCTTTTGATGCAGCACTTGGTTTATTGTGTTTTGTAGTGTGCAATACGTTTGTGGTAGATTTATTTCGGCTAGCATGTTTCGTATTATTCGTTGTTAATTTATGTATAGTTTTAGGGGAACTTTTATTGTTCTTATGTCTGGAAGTGGAGGCCTTAATATCAGGATTGCCTAGTAATTTAAACAATTTGCCCATGCTATGTACTAGTGAGTCGTGATCGCTAAAATTATACTGATTTACGGTGGTCAAACTTCTTACAGTATCATGTTTTACATTTCTATTTGGACTGTCAGAAGGATAATTTTTCAATAATAATACATTTACTACAGGTTTTGTTTTCCGTCGTTGTCGGAAATTTATTGAATTATTTTTTTTGTTAAAATTTGATATTATATTGTTACTGCTCACATCCTGATTACTTTCCTTCGACAGTTTTGACTGAAATCGGTGCCTCACAAAATCCTTTAATCGTTTTCTTTTTTCTCCTTTAAAGGTTATCACATCATTATTTAAAAAGTTATTAGAATCAAGATTGTTTAATAATTTTGCTTTATTTTTTAAACTGTGTAATACAGTTTTATTTAATGTGCCCCTTTCTGTACTAGGATCACATATTAAATTGATATTTATTTTGTCAAGAGAATACACCTTTTCAACGCCCGATCTTTTTACTAACACTCGTGACAAACAGCTATCAATTGAGTTTTGAAGTAATTGTCCATGTTTTTCAAACTCTTCATCGTATAACAATCCTAACGCGTTAACATTTTCTAAATCGTTAGCAATATTCAAAAAATTCATTAGAAAGGGTGACCCATTGTTGTCGTGTTCCGTAAATTCATGAAGAATGCTTCTTCTGTCAATACCTGATGAAAACATTTTACATGTCCTTCCATTGCATTTCCCCTTTACTCTCTTGTAATAATCATTCAAGGACTTATTAATCCTACTAACGGATTCCCTTAATTTTTTACCACCTGTCGGGTTCATCCAAAAGAAAGTTTGTATTTCAGTACAATGGTCTCTCATGTATTTTGCTAGGTTGTCAAATTCAAATATCAATTCAGATATAACAGCGTCACTTGCAGCACAAGCTTTGCACATTGTCTGATTTGCTTTACAGCGACACCTACAAACTCTATCGTGTCCAAAAAGTCTTTTTATTGAATCCCAATTAATGCTCCTTTTTGTTTACATCCTACAAAACTATTAACTTTGTCATCATTAGTATAGGAAGTAGTTGTTTGAGGTTCAGATACGCTTTCATTTGTTGTAAGTTCCAGATTTAAACTATTTGCATCCATTTTCATTGGCTTCAAAATTAATTGTGCTGTAGGATCAGACATATTTGAGTTTTCTACTAATAAATATAAGCCTGGAGATAATTTATTCTCTTCAATAGTAGTGGAAGGAACTGTTGTTTTTTCAAACGTGTGCACCTGATATACTATATCAATTGGTGAGGCCATTTTAGCCGAGAAAACATTTTTGACCTGAAGCGACTCTGGTGATCTTTTGATAGTTTCACTATAAAAATCCGGTAAAGCTATATGAACTTGAATGGCATTTGTTATTTTTGGTTTTTCACCTACGACGACAGCGTTTACTGTACGATCCGATGTAGCTCCTTGATTTTCATTTTCATTTAAATCTGAAGACTTTTTTAAGTCAACAATTATTTCTAAAGCAGCTACATCATGCGCAGTAAAGCTCTGAAATTGTTTTATACTTCGTTTCACATCGCTATAGTTCTGAAAAGAATAATGGAATAGGTATCTCACAAATTCTAAGGTTTCTAAGGGTTATTTTATATTAGAAATATTTTCTTACGAATATACTCATACTTTTATAGATATTTTATTTTTAGGTGTAAATGTTATTTCCGGTTCAATAACTGGTTTTGCGACCAACTTTGATGCTTCTGAAAATGAAAATATTATATTTAGTAGAAGAAAAATAATTATTAGTATAAAACTTCATTAAAATAAACATTATCATAAACTAGTTATTTTTGATTTAGACACACATAGTTATTTAGAGCAGAAAATTGAATGACTCTGCCAAATATTGAAAATCCATACTTAGCAAACATACTTACTATTTTTTTTCGAAATCTTATCTCTTTTCCTCCTTTCATGTTGGATATAAAAATTATAATTATTTTGTTTCGTTCCATGTTTTCCATTCTTGGTCTTGCCTATATTATTTTTGTATGGCTTTAACTTTGATACAATGTGCCTCACATGTGTAGAAAAGGGAATATAATCCGGCAATGGGGCAGTAACGGATTGAACGTCAATGTTGTTATCTTCAAGAAACTTGTTAAATTTGTTGTCTGACATCGGCAAAGGCGTTGTAAAGAAATGATCAGGGTGGGCTTTCTGCGACAAGTAAATAATATTTATGTCTACATTTGACTTGATGTTTAATCTTGGTTCATTCATTTCGCATATAAGTAATGAAAATTGTCTAAAAATGTACCTGCTGTTTCTGCATTTTTGTAGTTGGAAGTTTTTTAGGTTTCTTCTGTTTTTTAACTAAAATACAACAAAAAATATATATAAAATTTGTTATTGATTATTCCAAACTATATATTAGTACCCACCTAGTTTTAGTAAATGCAACATATAAATTTTAACGAATGTTAATTAAATTTTACATATTAATTACCATTATTCGAGGGATGGGGCTTCTGTAATTTACTACTGTTGGTTCTATGACTTCCTTTAGTATCATTTTTATTTATGCATGGAACAGTTTTCTCTGGAACTTTGCGATGCGTAAATATATTGATGGACTTCGCTCTTTTTGACAATACTTGCTGATTCCCATACCTAGGATCCATGTTTCTTAATTCATTTACTTTCTTATTATCATTGTACAGAATCAGTTTGTAGCTATATTTATTTGGTTGTATCTTTTTTATATTTGTCTTGTAATTATCACTCATAGCCTCCGCCTCCCTCTCTTTATCGTGGTTTACATAATTGTTATGTATATTTTCAGTTGATGGAAAATTTTCTGTAGTGAGACTTCCAAGTAGATTTTCTAATAATGGATCTACCTTTTTACTTTTTTCTGAATTAAAAGTTGATTTAGTTTCTTGGTCACTCGCCGCTTTAACTCCTATATTAATTATGTCGTCAAAATAATTTGTTTTATCTAAACCATTATAAGTGAATGTATTTGTCGTTAAAGATTCTAAAGGTAAATCTAAAAAAAAATGTATGAAGTGTAATTTTTTAAATTTGTTTTATTATATTTCCCTAATTCAGTAAATAATTTAAGCCGACTAAAAATAAAATCTCACCAGGTAGCAAAGGTAGGTCGTTTGATATAAATAAGGGTCTCTCTTTCGTGCTGTATAATCCTTTATTATGTATAATATTTAAATCGTTAGGTAGATAGTAATATTGGTCATAATCATGTGATTCCAATTTACTCGTAATATTTGGTACTTGACCCAATAGCGCTTCTATTTTTGACAATTGGTTGTTGTGATTTACAAAATTGTAATTTGAACTAGTTGTCACTACGTCGTAATCAAATAATTTTCGCACCTTATTATTTGTATCAGTGTACCGGTTTCTTAGCACGATATCTTTTAGAATCTTGAAAGGATTTGAGCGTTTCATTCGATTTACTTTGTCGCGCGCCATTTCTTTCTTTGGATGTTTTTTACGAAAACTCATTTTTTTGAAAATATTCTTAAATTTTCGTTTCTTTCCTTTATTTTGTAATTTTACAATGGCGGTTGGTCTGTGCACTAAACTAACGTCAAAATAACCATTATTCTTTGAATTCTTTCCTGAAGCAATATGTTCATTTAGATACTTCATTATTTATGTTTACACTATATATTATATTTAGACGTGAGCATAAAATTTAAATATTTAAAAATATTTTAATCGCTTAAAAATTAAGTAATTGTCATTTAAATAATACAGAACTTACCAAATAAAGTCGTCGTTGGTCCTATAGTATTTAACTTTGTTTTATATGCATTTCTCTTTATTAATAATTTTCCTGCAGCTCCTTTTATCTTATGATGCGTCTTATTTTCTTTCAGATTTTTGGAACTAAGAGGAGTTGTAGTCTTTTGGTCTTCTTTTAGGGATACTGTTTGAAATGTATGATACTTTTTCGGTGGATCTTTATCGATAAAAAAATAAAAATGTTTCTTAAACCACGAGTCATCACTCTTTGTTGATAAATCTTGATCTTCTAAAGTATCTTGTTCAAAGAAAAAACGTCTTTGTCTTGTAGATGGTAGTTGGGGAAGTTTTTCCAATATGTACTTGCCTACATCATCTACATTATGATGTCTATGCGCTTGATACCGAACAAGGTTAGAGAAATTTTCATTACCTTGGTCTTTTTGAAAATTCAGATAGTATTTAAAACCGTTGACGTAATCGTTATAAGATAATTTGTTGCTCAGAGTATTAAAACTTATTTCATCATCAGCTATGGAAGTTTCATTTTTAGATGGTTCGTTAAGTCCAAAATCGTTTTTTGACGTAATATTATTTTCTTCATCATATTCTTCACCTATATCTGGCAGGTCTTCGTATAATTCTTGAACACTTCGCTTTAAATTACTATATTTAATCATCTCGTGGTCTTTGGAGGTATTCGTTTTTAACAGCCTCATATTATCGTCGTGTGCGTTCATAAGTATTTTCTCATACACAGAAAGCATAGAAAAGTCATCCGTAACTTTTGGTATTGTATGAGTTGGGGTTAATGTCGTTTTTCTGCTGAAAAATTTTCTTTTGGTAAAATGACGCACAGTTGATTTCCGATTTATTGGAGCCGTAGTTTTTAGTGTTTTGATACTTTTGAATAGAGTCGAGTGTTTTGGTTTACAAGAACTTTTACCACCGCTTAATTTATTAAGAGCTTCTTTAATAGCATTCTCACTATGCTTCAATTCTTCACCCAAATTTGCAGATACCTTGTTTTTGATTACCTCATATGATTTTACAAATTTATTCTGGAGATTACTTTCTAAATTATGAGCTATTGTAGCAGCCTTATGGTAAATTGATCGAAGCCTTCGGTTATACAATGAATTTTTATCATCCGTAACAGATTTTTTAAATACCATATAACCTGTTGTCATTTTTGGACTGTGCATTATAGAACCCATATCATACATTATTTCAGTGACTGCTGTATTAATAATATTTCCCGATGACGGTATATGTTGTATCATCATTTTGAGAGCTCTTTGTTTAATTTCGTTCAAAACTGTTTCTATTTCCGCTGTACTATCAAGGAAACTATTATCTTCTGATGGCTGTTTAAAATTTTCAGTAACTTTGTCTCTATATATGGAATCAGAAGAGTCTTCAAATTTATAAATTTTTTTCAGATTCTCCACTTCTGTTGTTAACTCCATTAAGAGTTCAGACAGATTTTTGTGAGAATAATATGAGTGAAAGATGTGTTTTTTACTAGTGGGATGTATATTATGAGTTATATATTTATCGAAACCTGATAAATCAATTTCATGACTTTCAATTTTATTTTTATTATTCCGTTGTGTGGTAAGTTTTCTGTCGTAGTTGCCGTAACCATAAACTGGGCTATGTATACTGTTATCACGTACTCTTTTTCCATAAACATAATCTTCATCAATACTTTTAAACATAGGGCGTGAATCAATAAGTACCATAAAAATAAATAACCTAAAAGAAACAAATTAATAAAACGCACGCCACAGCACGCAAAATTTGAAAATGCACGTGCAATTTTAAATTTCTGCCTTAAGAGTTGAAAGTTTTTTTTAAGAAAAACTAGAATAACTTACCATATAAAATCTAAAAATATCATTTGCTAATGAATTCAAAATAACATTTAACTAAAAGTTTTTCAAACTCCATTTGCGTGAGTTTGCATTTGTTTGACATGACAATTTGTCGTTTTGACATATTACATCATAAAAAAAATATTATCAATTATTCAAACGCCACTATGGTTTTTAACGATTTATCTGTGACATTTGTCTATATAAAAATAATAATAGAAATGTTAATATATCCAATAAGTATTAAATTCGACAATAAAATGTGCTATATTTTAATTGCCTAAAAAAATAAAAAAATATAAATAAAATGGTACATAATAAAATAATAAATAAATAGTAGTGTAATGTATATATGTATTACCTACAGCCTGGTATGAAAAACTTCAGTACAATGAATTTGGTCAAAGCACCAAGTCATTGTTTATGAAGCTCGCCATCCAAGATCATACTACAATAACTGATCGCCAACCTCGCAAGGAGATGGACAATATAAGACCATGTAGGAATAATTTCAATTATTTACTTCTTTATAATATTAGTATTGACTTAATATAATCAATATTACTCGCTGATATTAATTTGCACATTCATTTTAGATAAAAAGCAATTTAACTTTAAAAAATAATTCTGACCTGTTTTTCAGTTAGAGTAAATTAAAAACGGCCTTCCCATCTCGCTAGACCACTTAAGCACTTAAAATGTCGTCGAGATGAACGACTCTACTTACATGAAGTTTTGGTGCAACTAAATATCATTATGTGGCTTCACTGACATTAATTTTAGGTACAATAGCTTAATAATTGCATATATTTATATATATTATAATCCTATGGTACGTGTGTATGTCTGAACTCCTCTTAAACAGCTGGATCGATTTGGCCTTGGATGGTTTAAATTCACAAATTTGCCCGGCAGATGTCACTGCAGTCGTTACTTTCAAGTAATTAGGATATTAAACATAGTATATGTTTAATATCCAAATTGCTTGAGTTGAGCGCTGGCATCCGATTATGTCCTTTCGATTTTTTTTAAAGAACTGGGGGCAAACGGCTAGGAAACTTTCACCCAGAGGGTTCGCGTCAGCGTTGTCGACCTTTGCGTAACAACTCGAAAGGATCCTAAGACGTATTGGTTTGGAAATACCTCGACGGGCAACTGGCTCCACAAAGCGAAGGTCCGCGGTAAATAATGCCTTTAAAAACGCTCAGTTGTGGAACGGCAAACGGCGAGGTGATATGGGTGGAATTTCATATCCGCCGCGACGTTAGATGTTGATCCGTAGCGTTCATGTACAAAAACACGCAAAATCTAAATAATTATCGGACCTAAAGGTAACTATAAATCTGCATTCATCAAAAATAATTAATTTCGCGATCGCCGAAACAAAATGAGCCGTATAAAACACCTTAATGACAACTCTGAGAAGGAATTTTAAATGTTCCCGTAACAAGGTGCATTAGTTTGTACAGTTCTGCAGTTTATGAACTGAGTACTTAAGTCGGGGCTGAAGGTAGCCTGAATTGTTGATGAATTCATTGCAAGTGTCGACAGACATTCGTTCCTCTTGGGATTAAGCGCGAATATTCATGCTTCCGCTTTCTATAATCGGTTATATCTCTCTGATGAATTGTTAAAAGTGAGCGCAGTTATTGGCAAACTTAAACCATTTTAGCTTATTAAATCATTTGAATATTACTAGATGGATGATGTATAATTATTTATTAGAGTAATATTAGAACGCCTTAATATCTTATTCAATTTGAAAAATAGTATAGGGGAAGGTGGGGACCCTTCGTACGGTTTTCACATTTTATTTTTTAATTTTTTTATTTTTCCATGAATCAATCACCTGATAGCTTAAATTTATAGTCTAACTATCTGAGATTCAAATAAAAAAATGACAAATGATTTCATCCGATGTTTCAACCATAATTATGATTTAAACTAAATCTGGAAAACGTACGAATCTGCCCCATCAACGGGGCACCACCTTCGTACAGTGTTTGGGGTACCTTCTTACGCTGTGGGGTAGTTCAAAATTCATTTATTAGCAATGAAATTAAACACAAAAATAAAGATTTAATTTCTATTAAACAAAAATAAAATACTTTTCTTATGTAAAACAAAATTTAATTAGTTAGGTATCTTAAATTTAGAATTACATTTTTTACTCTTTGGTGTGGATTACAACTTCTTATTTTCGGGTGTGGCAGTATAAATTCGTGGTTTTCCTGGCCGTCATCGTCATTTTGCTTGTTTTATTACTTCTTACAGAATGCGAATAGGGTCGAAATGCCTCTGGTGTCAAAACTGACTTCGAAGGAACTACTATTTGATGGATTGGTAAATTATTCACAGCATCTGGTTCACAAGCATCAAAATCAACCTTAGTCAAGATGCCTTAACAGTAGTGTAATATGTAGAAAGTCGAAAACTTAATTTGTATGAAAAAGACAGTTCGCGTCGACAAATTATTATACAAATTTAGTTGTACAATTCGTACAAATGTGCCCCATCTAGTGCTGTCCGAATGTACCCCACTAACTGAATAACAACAAAATATAACTTATTTTAATATTAATAGGAAAACGTCATAAATTAAGTATTGGAGACGTATCTTAAGTATATTTTGCTAGTTACTGATAGAATACTCTACACGAAAACTTATTTTATCTACGGTAACAAGAGATAAAAACATAGATCAAAAAATTACTTACCGAGCGCGAAAACACGTCTATGCCTGTAACTTCACTCTCATCGGTGCGAATTTCACGAAACTTCGTTGATGTATAGTTGGTACCTCGACTCATGCACACATACAAAAGCAAGACTGTACTTTATTTCGTTCAAGTTTTATTTTGACTGTATGAATGTGCCCCGCGTACGAAGGGTAACGATCTTCCCCTATAAGGAATTTTTTGTAAGTATGAAGTCCTCTATACTTTATTACTATTATTAAAGCTTTATTAATCCATACAACAATTGGTTCGTTAACATTTCTTAATATTAGTATTAGTTGTGTTAGTATAAGTTTTAAAAAAATATTTTTAATATTTTTTTGAGTGGTCTAGTTTTTGTATGGCCCCTTTAAGGGTAAAAGCCTCCTCCATATTTTTCCATTTCTCTTGTCTTGAGCAACATTCATCCAGTTTTTCCCCGCCAGTTCTATAATGTCATCTGTCCATTTTTTTTTTTGTTTTGTCGTCCTATACATCTCTTTCCAGTAGGTCCAGTCCATCCTCTATACATACAATTAATAAATATATTCTCCTCCTCCACCAACGAGGTATGAGAGAATATTTCAGCATTGTCTTACAATTTTTGAAGTTGTACTTCAGGCGCGTTATGAAAAATTGATGAGGGTGAAATTTTACGATTGCGCGCGCACCTATGACACAAAATTGGCAGTGTGATATAGCGTGCGCGAGCGAGATGGGAATAAGACAAACTACAAGTAAAAAGAAATAGAATATGCGTGAAGCTAACTTCACGCATATTCTAGCTTAGCAGCTTAACAAGAATTTTGAATGACCATGACAATTGACATCTGACAATGACATTTACCTTTTAAACAAATATAGGAGTTTTAATTATTGTTTAAAATTAATAATTATATACCTAGTTATTTTCATTATACAAAATATTTGTGAAATAATATAAAATATTTGTGAAAAAACTGTGCTAACCTTCCTGAGTGCTTCAATACAATTGAGGTTAACTATCCGTATGTATTATCGAGTATTATTGTTGATTAAAACTGAAACATGAACCATTATTCATTGCTTTTGTTTATTGCGTTTGTTACAGCAACTTTTTAGAAATATTCTACGACCCTATATATCAATAAATTGAGAACAAAGATTTATAGCACGAATACTAATAAGGAGAAAAGAAGGCAAGGCTTGGAGCGATATAACAGAGAAGTAAACATTTTAATAAGTACCTGCATCTCAAAAAAATGACCACATTATTTAATCAAAACATCAGATTTAATCTAGCAAATATAAGGACAAGAGACAAAAAACAATTGATGAATCAGTGGAAGTGCACTAAATTGAATACAAAAAAAGAGTTGTCATCTTATCGCCGTGAAACATCAAAAACTGGAGGTGGAACAAAGCCACCATCACCTTCTCGAGACACAATGGATATGGCAGAGATGATACCGCAACGGTTTGAAGTAGATTTCAATGAATTTGATTGTGATGGTGTCGAGGTAGGAATGTTAATTATAAATATGATGTATGGTGATGTTCAAGGTTCAACCTTTCAAGCATAGGCATATGCTTACAACATTACTTTATTCCCCTACAGGGTAGTTAGAGATATTGTAATACCTCAAAACATCCATGTTGCACTTGTAGTACCGAAACTCTGTCCTGCCAGAAGTGAGCCCATTCCCACTTATAATGGACAGTGGGTATAATACACCTTAATACCTGAGTGCGAACCACTCACCATGATACTTAAATTAATAGATCTTATTTATATATTTCAGGTTATTACAAATAAAATCATTTTGGAAACAATTGATATCCCAAAAGCAAATAAAGCCAACAATGACAAGGTAATAAATCAGTTTTGACATAACTTGAATACTAGAAAATCCAGACAAAGGGGGTGCACAACAGTGACAACATAACTTAACAATTTCATTATTTTGTAGGATTATAATCCAAAGGTTAAAGAAAATCATGTCGAACTGAACAACAAGAATCCCCAAACAACTCCAAAGAAACCTACAAGGAAGACACCGGTATTATATTTAAATTATCTCTATCTCTAAATAGAATAAAAGAAAGTTGCTATCCAGGTCTGTAGCATGTGCTACAAATTATGTTATTAACACATTTATATAATTATATTAATATAAATGTGTTAAAAAATTTATAATATGAATTATAAAAATTTTAAGTTTTGCATGGACAGAGCTTAAATTAATATTCTCTTATTTGTTGCAGAAAGCAAGTAGTTTTGGAGAAGCCTCGTAGATGCACAACCAAGTAATGATTAATTTAAAATTACAAACCGAAATTCTGATGAAGACATTAGAGTCACTTAAAAATAAATAGTATAATGAAATAAAAATGTTTTAAAGATAAATAGTGTTTTATTTGTTTAATGTAAGAGAATAATAATAAATATTTATTTAATTAATTTTTCAAATGTAAACTGAACTTTATTGACTTTAATGACTCCTTTTCCAGTCTTTGATTATTTAATTGTAATTAATTATTTGCATGCAATCAAAAACTATTTTTAATAATGCCAAAGAAGTATAACTTCTTACGCGCGTACATAAGTACACGCACCCCTTTTTTGTATATAAGCAAATGATTAATTGTAAATTTATAATAATACATAACTTTAATCCGGTTAAAAAGTTTTTTCTTTAAATGTGTAAAGGTTATGTTAATCAAAGACAATACTATTTGTAGTCTTCCTTATTATGTTTTTCTTTATATATTATTTTATTTGTATATTCGAGATCTCCTCCTAACCTAACCTAACCTAACCTTATAGGATATGTGTCAGCTATCGATATTTTTGATGTCTATAAAGAAAATTAACAGAAGAACATTAAACCAGACCCCATAAAGAGTCATAATGCCACTGGATACTTATAAAAAAGTAAACCCAAGAAAAACGCACTCAAAAACTCTTCAAACATTTTCATGGCTGTCTAGTTAACAAGTCGAGGTAAATGTTTACAAAATTCGCGTGAAAAGTGCGTGCGCCCTCATTAAAACCCTAATGAGTGCGACGTGACATTAATTAATTTAGTTTTATATTTGTTGCTGAATCATTTAAAAGGTTTAAATCTAACCAAGAGTCATTTAGAAATCAGTTAAAAATTCTTGCTAAGTTGAAATATTTTTAATAAGACGACAGGCACCGCTATTCATTAGGCATTTTAAATTCAACCGATCAATAACGAACGAATAATTCGTATTTTTTGTTAATAACATTGAATTTTCTGAGTGTAACTTTTCAATAAGAATGCTTGTTGGACAACGCAAGAACAAAGACTCCTTTTAATAATATATTTTAGTTATTATATTTTAAAGTTGGTTATTGTTTTTTGTTAGCTGTACGAAATAAAGTAAATTAATATAAGATTATATATCTTTTTTTTATATGGAATTGATTCAAATAAACAATTGTGTTGCTCTGAAAACAAGGATATTTTTTTTATTATCAACACACTATACTAATTACATTATTCTAAACCTAATTAACACTACCCTACCTGAAAACAAGGAAACGACATTAAAAGTTTTAATATTATTATTTATTATTACAATTATCAATTCCTTTTTACAACAATTTCACAATCAAACAATACTGAATTTAATAACGATGACTTTTCACTTGTCAAACTTCAAACTGCTTCGGCGCGATGGCTGATGGCACCATCTACTAGTACATAACAAAGAAACATGCAAGTTTCTTTACATTAATATTTATCATCTTATTAATATATGCCAAAAAGGCTATAACATATGTGAAAATAACATAAGAAGTTAAGAAGGCGCAGCGTTACAAGATCCATGCAACTTCCACACTCAAGCACTTTCAAAGGAGCTTTTGAGTTGTGTATTTTTTTATTGTAATTATTATTAATAACAATTAAAAATTACCTTACTTCTTTGGCAAACTAATTTTTAAGTCTTGTTCATATATCTAATACAATCTAATCTAATTTATACAATGTAAAACTAAGTTGAAGTTAAAAGTTTTAAACTCTCTCTCTCTCAATCTTTCTCACTATAGCTCTCTCCCACCTCTCGCTGAATGGCACTGTGCGTGATGCGACGTTCGCTTTATCTCACTCTCTCTCTCGATCTGTCTCACTTGCTTGCTCCCTACTCTCGCTCCATGGCTATTTGCTTTATGCTACGTTCGCCCTTTCTCACTCTCTCTCAATCGGTCTCAATCGCTCTCTCCCTTTTCTTCGACAAAAACGCTGCACATCTTCGTGACGCTAATATTATTATTATTGCGTTTCATCCGTAAAAATGTTACCCCCATGCGCTAAAGAAGTTACACTTCAAAAATGTATTAACAAATACGTAGAAATTTATATCAGATGACATCGGTCAATCTGATAAATGACACTTTTTTATCTTTTATTTGATAGGTCTATTCTTGAGATTCGATTCCAGAAACGGTATCACTTAAGTTTGCTTAGTTTACTTGTCGGACATTGTCAACTTGGTAAAACTGAAGGGCTCTTGGAACAAACTGAAGTCGTGTCCCACTATCCATTTGATTCCTAATTCAATCAGAAAGTTCAATGGAAACTCTTGTTAGCCAGATTGAAGTTTAATTTAAATAATATTACCTTTTACATATTATTTTGGATTTACCTGGAAGACGTAACTTATTTATTTTCAAAAAAATACCAAAATTTATGTGACTATAAGATTATAATACTTTAGATAATAAACAAATCACAATAATTGGTTCAAAAGAGTCAAGAGCGGAGCGAGTACTCGTGAAGACGTGCTGTCAATCACTCCTGGATTTTTATATAATAAAAGTGATAAAAATAAGTGCATCAGTGCTAAAAACACAACAATTGTATTGTAAAAACATTTGCAGGAATTAGTCGCTAAAAAAAAAAAAAAAAAAAAAATCTACGCGAAAAGTGGAAAATAAAGTGAAATTAGATAGTACTAAATAAACGAAACTAATCCTGAGGTTATACAAAGTCATTTCAAAGACTACAGAAATCAAGTGCACCAACAGTGACATACTACGTTAACATACATTGCTCGTTAGATATTCGCGGTACATTGCGCGCTCTGAGAATAGACTACTCAAGGCCCAAGGGTACCAACAATGACATACTGACGCTTTGGCGTACATTGCTCGACAGATTTCACAGTACACTGCGTGTCGGACCAGAGAAACTGTAGTAATATTGAAAAATGTTTGGGTTGCGCACACCGACAAAACCACACTCCGCGACCACTGTGGAGGCTAATAAACAAGATAAGCTTAGTGTGCAGACATCCGTAGTGGCCGCCGGTGTCAGGAAGAGCATTGACCAGTGGGAGGGGGTAACAAATGAGGAAAAGAAGGTCAGAACCTACACAAACGCAAAAACATATAGAAGCAAAGCTGCTGAGGCAACAGCCGTTCAACAAAGTGCCCTCCTTCAACTAGACGCTGCCCGTACTTTAAAGGGTGAAATTAAAATAGCTGTGACCACTGCTATCAAGCGACTCTGTGAGCTAGTTAAAGAAGCAGAGGCCCAGACAAGGGAGGGAAACGAGAAAAAGAATGACAAAGGAAACGAGGAAGAAACAGGAAAAGACAATGATAAAATAGATAACACACGACAGGTGAAATCAAACGGGATGGAGGAGCAGCTGATAAGACTAGGGAAGGAGACTAAAAAGTTAGAAGAAATTACCAAGCTACTCCAAGAAAATATTAGTGAGCAAAATGGAAAGGAAAAGAGACTAGAAGAAAAAATAGAAATATACAGTGATTCTAGGTCAGCATTAGATGCTATTGTGAGTGGACGATCTCTCGATCCCCAGGTAGCCGAGATCCGCCGGAGCCTGGAAGAGTGCCGCAAAAGAGGAACTCATATAAGCCTCTTCTGGGTAAAGGCGCACGTTGGTACGCCAGGGAACGAGAGGGCGGACACGTTAGCAAAAGAAGCGGCGGAAAGACTAAGGTCAAAACCTGAATACGCCGCATACCCCCTGTCATATGTAAAACATCAGATAAGGCAAAAGACTCTAGATGTATGGAATGAACGCTACCTGGGGGGTGAAACAGCTGGAACTACAAAATTATTCATCGCAAATGTTAGAACTGCGTACAAATTAATAAAAGAGAAGCGTTTCACACCCCAGATGGCGCAAATTCTTACAGGGCACGGAGCCTTTGCACATTACCTTCATAGGTTTAAAATTAGGACAAGCCCAGCATGTGACTGCGGCGATGAAGAACAAACAGTAGAACATGTGCTCCTACATTGCCCTATATTCGCATCGTCCAGGCACGACCTGGAGCAATAAATGCAGATGACTGTAGACCGTAACGGCCTACAGGACATGTTAATAAAGCACAGATCGTGCCTGGAACGGTACTGCGACAAAATTGTGGAATATATAAAGGCGGCAAACAAAACCCCAAGAACGGGTCTCGCGAGGAATTGCGTCCCGGCTCGCCCATGAATATTGTAAACAAAAATATTACAGATGTAGCCGGGGCGTCTTTCGCGAGACGTGTGATGTGCAAAGGTCCCTGGACACAATGGCAGGGGAGTAGAAAAGTGATATATTATAAAAAAAATAAAAATAAAAAATTGGTTCAAAATATTAAGGAGTGGCATCTATCGGTTTACCATCAGTAAGAAGAAGACCTATCAACTGGAACGATAGAAAAATTTATGATTAAGGCTCTGGAGCTCTCTCTAAGATGAGGGAACCCACCCACATATAACCACCTCTGGAAGTTTGACGGTATCAGACGGGCGCAATTTTTACAGTTTTCTGGTCATATTTGCGCATTTAAAAAAGTAGGTAGTTATTGTTACGTCGTAGTAATAGCTACATAGTGCGACAGTAGGAACCTGTAATTGACGCCCGTGCCAAGTGTCGAGGGACAGATTCTTTAAAGTTTGCTTTATGTTTACAAGTAGCTACAGGATAAAATAAGAAACAAATAAAGAAAAGCAGATTATTAATTATTTTTTAGTTTTATCAGTAGGTTTTAGGAATATATTACATATTTTTGTTAGTTAGTTATTTATGTAGTGATTCTTCTAAGGCGTTAATTAATTTTGGAATCAAATAGTTTTGTTCTTTTTCCGTATTACTCGTATATTGTACCTTACCAAGCTGTAGATTATTATTCTTGGCATAAAAGTCCGTCTAACTACATCTTGTAATTGGTTTTAATGATATTTATAAATAGTATAATGTGCAATATATATTATTACATATAAAAAAACAACCGAAACGAAAAACCAACTATATTTTTTTTGGATTAGGAGGCAAACGGGCAGGAGGCTCATCTGATGTTAAGTGATACCGCCGCCCATGGACACACATCTCCAGAAGGCTCGCAAGTGGTGCCTTTTAAGAATTGGTACGCTTTTCTTGAAGGACCTTAAGTCGAATTGGTTTGGAAAAACATCAGTAAATGCACGCTACGTCGTAATAAATGTATGTATACCGATAAATGAAATGTTCTGACTACTTAGTTAAATTTGTCGACTCATTGGTCTAGTGGTTGTCCCTGATAAAACATCAGTAGGGCAGCGGTCTAACATCGTTGTAATAATTGGTGTGTGCTGGTCTGGGTGTTTAAATATTATGTTATGTATACCATAAATAAAATATCTTTTAGTACCCTATACAATACTTAGTTGTTTTAAAAAAATATTCCTCATGATAAAGTAATATTACTAACAATTACAAGGTCTGTTAATGCATTCCAGACACACGAAGAGGATGGAGAAGATGCATCGTGATAGATATGAATTTTACATTAAATGGCCCGACAGAACATAATTTGTATAGTACACGTATTCCATTTAAAAAAGAAACCAGTGGGGCTACAACCTTCTTTAAATCTGAGCCTCAGATTTCTGTATCTGTTTCATGATTATTTGTTACTTCTTAATAAGCAAGCAGGTGATCAGCCTTCTGTGCCCGACACATCTGCCTTTCATTCGCCGTATTAGCGAGTGTTAAATGCGCACATTAAAGTCTAATCGTGCACAGCCTTAGTTCCTCAGGGATGAGTCACACGCTAATGCCTGAAAATATTCGTGTCCGTTTAGCTTAAGAATTAATAGAAATACATACTAATAGATATATTATTAGAAACATAACTTCAACATTACATGATTGTATTTTCCCTCCAATTAGTCTGTTGCTAGGCAACCGGCTGATTGCTAGGCAACCGATTTAGTCTATTAATTCTATTACCAGAGAAAGTATGTGTGTGATATAGTAATATAGGTATACTTGACAAATGATGGAATTTTTAATGTGTTTTACTAAATACAGTAGAGCTGCTTACCGATGATAGTTTATACTTTATTTTCGTCAATGCATAATAATTATTATGAACACCCATCACAAAGGCCGTCATCATGAAATGACCATCTCATTTATCCGATTCACTTTAATAGATTTTTTATCGCTGTCATTTCTGTAATAGGCTATTTGACAAGATTAAAAAAAAAACATTAAAAATATTTATTAGTGACTAGAGAACTATGATTTATTATTTTTTGTTAAGTTTGATTAAGAACCAACCCACCAAAATATCAGCAAGATGGCGTCGTACTACATTGGTGCCATTGTTTTTTTTTTTTCGCCCCTCTTTGACCATACCGCCTAGTCTTTGGTAGATTTTTTTCTTTAATTATATATTAAGTTTATTTATGTCTTTTTGGTGCCATTGTTGTTCACGAAATAGACAAAATTTGTCGAGGGCTGTCAAAAATGACAGATACGTCGTGTAATCTATGGTAGCCATAGGATGACGTACCGTTAATATGGTATTTGTTACCTATTTACAATTTGTTTTAAATAACACGTAACCATAAACACGGTGCTAGCCCCAGAAATAAAACTATATAATATGTATACAACACCCAAAATAAACATACTAATGCTGTGGACACTAGATAATGATACTAAATGCAACGACACGATTCTGCTCTTAATTATAAATTGAGATAATAGATAATTAATTGATTTATTGGGGGCATACATCAATGTCATTTACATTGTAAATACGAGGGATTAGTCATATTGATTTTATTTATCACTTTAGTTGACTTTTAATTTTATTATTAAATAAATGAATATAGTTTATGCAAAATACTAGAACAAGTCTGACAAGCTTTGTAACAATTATAAGACATCAAAGATTTATAGCACTATCTTTAAATGATTCACAACAGATATAAATTATACAATGTTTTAATATTGATATTTTTTGTCAAGTAAAACAAATCTTGAAACATAAAATTAAACTTTTTGATATCCGTTTTGAATCTATTTAATTTAATAATTCTTCCTCGAATTCAATATCGCTAATATCTTCTATAAAATACGGTTTAATGAAAAAGCAATAGATCTCTGAAGACAAAACTCTCATACATATGCATTTTGACATTCATCGAATATTGAATATCGTCCAGGTGAATTTCAATAGAACCACCTTTCACGAGAAAATTGAAAAGATCTCAATATTACCTACTTCATAAAATACTCGAAACTTTAAACAAATTTGCGATATGACTTGTATAAATCGAAATATATTTTATATTAAATGTGAGTGTAGGTAAAAAACAACCGAACTTTTTTGTCTCTCTGTGGAATTGTGTTTATTCTATGGTAAAAAAACAGATGAGTACTATAATTAAAACGGCGCAATAAGACTGATTTGTTTACTTGTCATCCTAATGTGTCACCAAAAAAAAAGCTTAACAGCCTTTACCAGTAAATAAGGTGTTTTTACAATTTCGTCGAAAGTCGCACGACAATTACTTCAAAGAAAAAAAAACTGCATAAATAAAAAAGGGTCCGTGTACTTATGTACGCGCGTAAGTTATACTTCTTTGGCAATATTAAAAATAGTTTGGCTTTGTTCCACAGTTTTGTTTGTTTTTGATGTTTCACAGCATAAGATGAAAACTTTTTTTGTATTCAATATTAGTGCAGTTACACATTATAATTTTTTTTATTTTTCCTTATATTTGCTAGACTAAAATCAGAAAATTTTGTTGATTAAACAATGTGTTAATCTTTTATCAAACTTACTCTATATAATAGTTATATACGCGATTAGTTACCTCAATTGTTTGATTTATTATTAAGGTGATGAGCACAGTTTTTCACAAATAATTAATAAGTATCGGCTTAAAAAATCTTTTAAATCACTTTGATTATAATTCAAAACCGTGCCAAAGCGAAAAAATAATAAAACCTTTATTTGTTTAAAAGGTAAATGACAATTGTCATTATGGTCATCCTAAATTGTTGGCATACAAACTTAACGCATATTCTATTTCTTTTTACTTGTAAATTTCTTACTGTCTCGCTCGCTCACACTTAATCCTCTAATTTTAGTCACGGGTGCACGATCATTTAAATATCACTAAAAATTTTTAAAACTGCATAAAGAAGTATAACTTCAATAAATAAGTATTTATAATTGCATAAGGTATCACAAAATGCTATGCAATAGCTTTACCCCGAGTGCCACACTTTTTTTTTAACATAGTGTTATTACCTAAGTACTTATTTTTATTCTTGTTCTAAATCCACGTCCATAAAATGGTATGATCACCTTTTTTATTCAAACAGTAAATTGATAAAGAAAAGTATTTTTTATTAATGGACTATCTTTAAGTACGTCACTTAATTTTTCATCTAAAAGACGCAAATTATCAGAATGATAGCTTATTAAATAATATTTTATTTATCTGGCACATTCAATGGCCCAGACAAAATATGCAGAGGAGCCTCGGATCTTTCGACAGTAACTTAGCTTAGGCACTTTGTCATGTAAATCACCTTGCAAAGCTCTAGGCGAGGCATCATTTAAATTGAAATAATGTAAATATTTCACTTCAAAATAATTTCACTGTTGTATTGTTTTTATATTAATCGATTCATGAAAAATCACATGATCTATTACCCGAAGAAAAAAAATAGTGTAATAAATTACGAACGTTAAAACGATGCAACAATTACTTTAAACATCAAATGAACATAAAAAATTGCTTAAAATTAAGTCGAAAGTTATTTTAATACGACTTTTTAAATGTTATAAATTGGGTTGGGATGTTATAATTATTATTTATGTTAATCTAATAAAAATCTATGTGAAATGTAAAAGTGGCGCCAAACCTAGCACCACAGATTAGTATCAGACTATTAATTTTAAAAGAGGTTTTTGTAGGACACGCAAATTTGTATACTCTATGACAAATTACAATTTAGGGATGATTTTTATATTCATTAAATATAAATAATTAAATTGTAAAAAAATAAATTAAAAACCCTTGTTTAATAAGAATGTAGTGCAAGTGCTATAGAATATGTACTATTCTAAGGACATAACAAATAATACTGTTTTCTTTAAAGTTTTTTCAATTGAGATCTATGAATAGTTAACGCGAAAAAAATATACAAACACAAATTCAAATGGATGCTATACTTATTTGTTAAGTGTATTCTTTAGCTTAAATCTCTTTTTACTATCTATTTTGCGTAATAGCGAGCTAAACTTACGTCTTTAAGAATTATCTAAGGCAAAATGCAGAGCCAGTGTCCCGGCAGAGCAATAAAAAGCAAGATTGAATACGGAACACATATTTGCGCTGGAAGCAAATCGTTCCACTGAGATTCAAATATCATGTTAAACGGACAAGACTTTTTCTATATGTTTTGTGTGCATACAACAATATAAATTTGCAATTTTCCTGTTGGATATAGACGCTGCATACTGATAAATGGCTTTAGGTGTCTGGAAACCAGTTTATTGGGTACATAGGTAATTTTAAAAAGCTTATGTTTAGGGTCTCAATTTCAAAGATCACGTTTAAAATCTATATCTCCAAAATTCAGTGCAGAGCAGTGTTGGCCTAGTGGCTTCAGCGTGTGACTCTCATCCCTGAGTTCGTAGGTTCGATTCCCGGCTGTGCACCAATGGACTTTCTTTATATGTGCGCATTTAAGATTCGCTCGAACGGTGATGGAAACATCGTGAGGAAACCGACATGTCTTAGACCCAAAAACTCGACGGCGTGTGTCAGGCACTGGAGTCTGATCACCTACTTGCCTATTAGATTTAAAAATGATCATAAAACAGATTCAGAAATCTGAGGGCCAGACTTAAAGAGGTTGTAGCGCCACTGATTTATCTCCAAAATTCACTCACAATATTATGTATGTATTTAAAAGTAAAAGAATTTCGATCATCTGTGCGTTTTAATTCTATCATACACCCACCACCCTTTCGGGTATTGTCAACATATTATGAACTATGTTTTTTGACACATGTCCATTGAAGGATCCATAATATAGAGCACGCATACAGCATCACCCATGACATCACAGACTAAAAACGATGTACTATTCGGGTCATCTATGGTCAAAGTTCACTATTATATTCAAGATTAATCTTAAATAAACCTGAAAAGCTTATAACATAATTTTGTTCTTACATCACAGTGTCTTTGAACTCTAAAATGTTCGCATTAGTAGCTCAACTGAATGAAATATCATACATACCTTCAGGCTTCAGTCACCCCATTTGAGATATGAATACTCGAAGGAGCAGATTTGCATCTCAAAGCTGAAATCTGCTGAATACTATAACAGCTTAAATATTTATAAAGAATTAAAATATATGACAAAGCGTAGTTGATATTTTTTAATTCGTCGTCAAGGGACACGGAATGCTAGGCTAGTGGTTAACAGGTTAAGGAAACGATTCTCAATCAATGATTTTTCTTTATATGAGCGTTATTAAAAAAAAAAAAAAACATTAGTTGGTCATTATTATTTCTATCATTAATACTTGTACGGATTCGGGCTTCGTAATGGGCTGGTGTTGATGTAACATCGAATATATAAAATTCTCGTGTCACAGTTTTCTCGATCAGTCCGAAACGATTCTCATGAAATTTTGTGTGCTTATTGTGTATGTCTGAGAATCGGACAACATCTATTTTTCATCCCCCTAAATGTTAACGGTAGTCCACCCCAAAATTTTTTTTTTTTTTTTTAAATAAATTTTTTTTTTTTTTTTTTTTTCCAGCAAAATACATCACCCCTTTCACCCCTCACGACACCCCTATTTTTTTTAAATGATATCATGGAAAATACTAGTCTAATATATAAAATTCTCGTGTCACAATGTTCGTTCCCATACTCCTGCGAAAGGGCTCGACCGATTCTTATGAAAATTTTTATGCATATTTAGTAAGTCTGAGAATCGGCTACTATCTATCTTTCAAACCATAAGTGATAAGGGGTGTCCACCCCCAAACATTTTTTTAATTATTTGGATTATTTTTTTATTATGTGACATTAAAAAATACATACAACCCAAAATTTTCACTTCTCTACGATCAACCCCTATTTTTATTATAGTAGGTCATTATTTTTATTCAACTAAAAAAAAGGTTTCATAGATATAATATACATGGCAAAACGACGTTTGCCGGGTCAGCTAGTATTTTATATAATTTTGTATTCGTTTCACCTTAAAATTATCTTTTTACTCAGCCTACCTTTTTAGTAGCTACATATGGAACATTTTGCTATGCTACCCCAAAGAGACTGTTCGCTTTTCCGGATTTATAACCTAAGGACTGAATAAAACTAAATTTTTCAAATAATTTTTGTACATTTCTCCATAAAAACCTACCTCAGAGAGGAATAAATAAAAAAAATGAAATTGGTCAAGCCGTCTTAGAGTTTTGCGCTTCGCAACATGTTTTACGATTAGTTTTTATTTATATCAACAAAGAAATTGAACAAAAAGCTAGAGCGGCCGCAGAGCCGGCGGAAATATAAGAGTCTTTCCTCCAACTTCGATTTTGTTCCCTTTGGAGTAGACTCTTGGGCTTCAAGTGCTTCTAATTAAAGATTTAAGTTGGCGCCGGGTAGATAGCACCGGTGACCCCAGAGCTGGTGTTTTCCTTGCTCAACGAATAAGTATCGCAATACAGCGAGGAAATTCTGCCTGCGTTAAAGGTACACTTAATTTTTAATTTTTATTATTTTTTATTATTACCATGAAGGTTAAGAAAATTAAATACTGTATATTTGATTGATTGATGATTAATAATAATATTAAACACCTGAAATCACCAATTATTTTGATTCATAATATAAATGATTTTTTACTATCCATAGCTGAGGATAGCTGTGCCAGGATATATGTTCTATCGCATGACATTAAGCTATCGCTTCTATATAACAAATAACAGCTGAATAAAGCCAGCCTGTCAAGAATCCCTAAAACAAAATCTCCACTCTAAACATCGCCCAGGTCAGATACGAAATCTGATGTCGTAGTGAAAAGAGCGCTCGTTTTCAATTCTAAATACTAAAATATTTGTAACATTCGCCGGTTATTTGTGGGAACATGCATCAGGCGAAATTCACAATGTTTTCAGCTGCGCGTTGATTGTGCAGAAGTGTTTAATGAACACTTGTTTGCTGATTGCCGGCTTAGCTATTTGCTTGCATTTCTATTGCACCTATTAAAACACTTGTGTGCCGAATGCCCTTTTATTTTTTTAAATTGCAGCTATAAAAGCGCTATTTTTGTTACTTTATTATTCAGTTACGCTATCCTGCGAATTCAAATTTATACGTAGTGTTTTTCAAATTGAATATTATAGCCTGTGATAACATTTTAGAATTGTTACTGAAATCGCTGTTTTACTACAGTAAATATTTGTAGACAAATAAAATAAAAAAAAATCAATCAATCAAATATAACCTTTTTAGGTCTGGGCCCCAGATTTCTGTATATGTTTCATGATCATTTGTTAATTTAATAGGCAAGTAGGTGATCAGTGTCTTCTGCGCCTGACACACGCCCGCCGTCGACTATTTGGGTCTAAGGCAAGCCGGTTTCCTCACGATGTGTTCCTTCACCGTTCGAGCGAATGTTAAATGCGCACAAAGAAAGAAAATGCATGAGAGTCGCACGCTGAAGCCACAAGGCCAACACTGCTCACATGTAAACAAATACTATTTATATTATTTTATAAGGTAAGTGGAAATAAATGCAACATCTAGTATTTTGTTAGGATTATCATATCAACTAGTCTCTTAGTAGTATTGTAGTAGTCATTGGGTGTCATCGCTGAGGAGTATATAATGTAATAAAGCGTTTGTTCAGATTTCATCATTGAACATAAATCAGCTGCTGACACGGTTCATATGTGTTCCAAATTTTAATAGCTGAGGTTGCTCGATACACCAACAGCTCACTACCAAAATATCATGTATGTGTGAATAGGTATAATTAGTATTTAAGATATTGTTTTATAACAATAAATCAGATTTGAATATTGCTCTGTCTTGTTCATTTCTCGCTTCCTCTCAAAGTGGCGAAGACTACTTCAAGCCCTTAATTATCGTGGTGAGCCAGATACTCCTGACATTAAATACATATAAATTTTAAACACACTTTTCACAGTCCACTAACTAGCAAGCTGTACAGCGTTTATAACGTATGAAACAAAGTTGCAAATTTATAGTCAGTAATTAATCTTCAAAAAATCCGCGTACTACTGTCATGTCATCTATATTAAATTTATTAAATGGAGGAATTTGTATTTTATATCGATTATTTGATCGTAGGCTGTATCTAAAAACAAATAGGGATGTTTTCTTCGGTCAGACAATAAGAACTGACTTCGGCAGACGCAATCTATATATAGTATATTATAAAGAGGATAGATTTGTATGTAAGTATGTTGTAACGAATTAGTTCAAAAAGTACTGTACCAATTTTTAAAAAAATCACCATTTGAATGCTACATTATCACTAATTAATATAGGCTATTTTAATTGCAAGAAAAAAATAAGGTGTAAAAAAATGCCTACAAAATATCTTTCATCGCATTTGCTGCGAAAACTGTTGATGATAGAACAAAAAAATGTTCCACAATATTTACAAAAAATGTTTAAAAAATAAATTTCCACCCGTGCTAAGCCGGGACGGGCCGCTAGTAATGTCTTAAAATAAATGCTGTTCACTAGCTATCGACTCTCCACTCACAATAAAAAAAAGGACTGGCTTCTGAAAACACCTTACGCAGAGTTGGAGATGATACTGAGACGTAACATGTAGTTATACATTCATACACATTACACTCACATGCACCCACACACTCAATCATGCACTCACGAGTGTGACGCGTCATTTAATGCATTTTGTTAAAAGAAAATTGGGAATAGTTGTAAACATTTCCAAATTGTAATTTAAAAAAATTTAAAAAACTGTTATGGAATCAATTAAGTTTATTATACTTTCCTTCTTTTTTTTAATAACTTTATTCATATAGATAAACAAGTAGGTACACTATTGAACGTCAACAGAAAAGATGTTGAATTGATTCTTAATTTACATTAATTACTACCAGTTCGCAAGTCAAGGTAGAACGGGCAAGAAGAACTGGCAAGAAACTCTCCGCCACACTTAAAAGGGTTCCCAAATCTTACAAATTGTAATGCATTGTTATAATAAATACACACTTTTTTTAAGGAATAAACTCACAGTACCGATGTTTAACTACAGTGTAAACTCTATATAACGACACTCAAGGGACTGTGCATATTTTGACGTTAAAAAGGGGTGTCGTTAAATAGAAATAAGAAAAATCTGTATTAGAAAATGAAAAAGTTTATTTCAGACAGTTAATGAGTGTGGGTGTACTGCCATGTAGAATGTATCATTGTATGAACGACAAGCTAAACCAACCAAAGCCTAATAATTTCGACGCTTTAGGGGGTTTGTCGTTAAATCGAGGGATAATTTTTTTTTAAGAGTAACAGTATATTAACGTCCAAAATATTTAAAAAACAATTAGTTCCGTACGAAGCCGGGAGTGGCCTATACAAAAGCCATTTGCAACTTTATTTATATCTAAAGATATTACAGACTGCTGAAACCACAAAAGCTCAATGGTGATCATGTTCGAACATGTTTATTTAGGACAAAGAATCTCGTCTTACCCCTCGTCAAATATTTGAAACAGTTCATGACAATGAGATCGAATTACGGGTTCAAAGCTTGACTCAATGCTTAATATACTTAGGACTGACTTAGATATAACATACCTTTTCAAGTACCTAAGTACTTTATCATTAACATCTAAGAACAGACGTTTTGTATTCCCGACGCCAAACCGAAGGACTATGTTTGGACCACGCTTCTTTGCATTTCCCCTCCTATATAATAAAATCTCTCAATCTATGGATTCTGAGATAGTGAACTATCCAGATACAAACTCACAAATAAAAAATATGCTAGCTGCATTGAATTTCGAATCTACAGAGGCCTTAATACGTATCTTGGCATGACTGAGGGGTCAAACAACTAAACAGACACAGCACGCTTATAAAAGCTCTTAGGGTGCGTCCACATCGGGCCAATGCGCCGCGAATGTGCAGCTCGCGAGCCGTTTGCGAGCTGCGCGCGTGAATTTTTGTTCGTGCGCCGCTCATGCGCTGCCCGCTGCCCGCGGGCGGCGCGCTAGTACTGACTACTGAGTCAGTAAACGGAACTGTAAGCGCGAGAACTGAGTGCGCGCTGATCGCGCGCCTTTTACGAGTCTTGCATGATATGCGCTAAAGAGGCGCACCAGACCATTGCCGTGACTGCACGCGCGCAGCTCGCAAACGGCTCGTAAGCTGCACATTCCCGGCGCATTCGCCAGATGTTGACGCACTCTTAGCTACACTCAAATACATTCGCACACACACCCATTCACACATACTATTAGTTGTAGCACTAAACCTAATTATTTATGATTTTTGTACAATTTACATTTCCCGCTTGTGATGACAGATAAAAAGACCCTTGCATAAAATTTAATACCATTAAAATGGCTTGTTTATAATAAGCTGCTATCGGATTTTATCTTACACGTAACCAATACTAAAATTATCGCATTTCAATAAATATAACGTACTTATAATTATTGTGATTTTCACGAACGGAAACTAACTGAGCAGAATGAAACGCAATTTGCATGTACTTGGTACTATGTAATTTTACTGATTAGTCTGCGGTGGTTGAATTAGTCGCTTTGTACTGTGACTTTTCGGTATCAAAATAGTGGATACATCACTCCTGTGTGAGGTTTCAATCGTTTAAAATTAAAATTCAAAATGATATAAATGGATTTTGGGAGGTCTAACAATTTTATGTAACTGTTTTAGGATTATCCGGTGGTGAACAAAACTATTATTATTATATAAAGTATATTTCGTGTTGTTTCCACGATAATGTAAGTGCGTGCTCCTATTTCACCATGCCTTCTGCTGAAAGAGGACAAATCTTTGTTTTTTATTTATTTTATTACTATTTATTACTTAATGGTTACAGCTCCTTACAAACGCTATGTAAAACAAAAAACTTGGCGATTTAAAAGACTGGCGGAGAGTGTATTGCCAGTTCTCTTCTCTTCCGTTATATGGCCTTGATTTGACAACTGGCAGTAAATGTAAAATTAAAAGCATTTAATATGTATTTCTTTATTGACGTTCATAAGTGTACATTGTGTTACCTATATGAATACATAATTTTGACTTTGACAGGATGAATGAATACAGAATTATGGTGGCACAGTGGCCTAGTGGTTAAATGCGCATCCTTGAGGCGAAGGGTTCCTTCCTATGTGCGCATACTCGTACGGTGAATATAACATTATGATTCATTGAATTTCATATGCACAAAGCTACACAAAGGGATGCAGAAAGCTGTTACCTAAGACGTCCATACAGGGTGTAGTGAAACTAGATTTTTTCATTATATGTATCTTTCAATTCACGGCTTGCTTTTATATTCCCTCCTGCTCGAATGGAGGCTAACGTGAAAACTCAAATAAAAGTTTATCATTTACAGATGTGGTTAGCGAGCCATATTTTATATTAACTGCATTACTTATTAACAAGCACGTACAGTCTATTACAAGCACGTAAAGATTGTATAAAGAATAAACCGCAAAAACCATATCAAATCCGCAGCTTTAGAACAATAAATAACCACGAGACCATAAAAAAATACCAACAAATTCACGGAGCACAAACCTCGCAAATGTTTGGCAAAAAAACAATTAACACCCGACGCAACTGCGCCCGGAAAGCGGTATTTTATTTTCAATTGAAACTGCAGATATAAGGTGCCTGTTATTGAAATTTTTTAGAGATAAAATCGACAGAAGATATAAATAAAAATGCATAATTAACATCTACATTAGATGACGTCACCAGAATAAATAAAAAGACTGCTGGAGCCTGCGAACAAAGGATCCACCATCACGTGAATGTCGAAGTTCTTCAACTTCTTGACACCACGGGCCTAATGAGAAGATGGAAAAGGACAAAAGCTTTCTAATAAGTGTTAATGAATGTTAGACTTAAATGCTACACAGTGGTAAGTGCAAAAAAATAGAACACAAGAACAGAATGTCTTTCCCTTAATAGAGACTGTAAGAAGTGTTATTGTATAATAATATCTTATTAGTAAATTAAATAATAAATAAATCAGTAGCGCTCTAGGTTTTGGCCTCTGATATTTAAATATGTTTCATGATCATTTTGAAATCTAATAGGCAAGTAGGGTGATCAGCCTTAAGTGCCTGACACACGCTGTCGACTTTTTGGGTGTAAGACATGTCGGTTTCCCCACGATGTTTTCCTTCACCGTTCGAGCAAATGTTAAATGCGCACACAGAAAGAAAGTCCATTGGTGCACAGCCGGGGATCGAACCTACGACCTCAGAGATGAGAGTCGCACGCTGAAGCCACTAGGCCAAGACTGCCTAATGCTTAAAGTAAATTAGGTTAGAATTAAAAATTGTACTCAAATTTATATGGGTTCTAAGTCAAAATGAATTCCTTAAGCTCTGAAGATTTCGTAATTTAATCAAATACACCTTTGATGTTAGCTAGCTATATTTGATATTTTAAACAACAAAAGCAGTCAGAATTAAAGTATAAATATTATAATTATATCTGAAAGGTATTATTTAAACTACAATCAATAACTAGGTAATTGATCGACTTATCTTTCTATGCATTTAATTCTCATTGCAAGCAACGGAGCTGGTTTGAACGCATTTAACAAACTAAGGTTTGACTACTTATATAGTTATAGTTCTTTATTGCTTGATAATGCATAGTATTTATTTTTTTAAACTATTGCGTCAAAAAATAATTATAACATACATATTAAAACCTAAACACAACATTCAAATATAGAGTATTTACAATTTTCTTAACCTACATGGTTATTACCATAAAAATAATTAAAAATTAATAAAAATAAAATTAAAACAACTTTGGCAGCATATTCCTTGCTCTACCTATTGCGATTCTTATTCGTTGAGCGAAGAAAGCACCAGCTCTGGGGTCACCGGTACTATCTACCGGCACCAACTTAAATCTTTAATAAGCGCCTGTGCAATATTTAATTAATACAAACATTGAAATAATTAAGCAATTCTAAAAATTAAATTAGTTCATTGTAACAATAACCACCCAATCAGGCTCCAGAAGATAAACCACTTCTTATATGGAAATTGTATTCGTTTTACAACAAACTCCCAAATGAAAATTAGAGAATTATCACTAAATAATTTAATTCTGATAAATGGTTGCCTGGAAGAGATCGCTCGAAAGCGATAAGGCCGCCAGTTGCCTTTCCTTTACTTGTAATTTTGTTAAATTTTTATATCATAAAGCAACAAAGTGTAAATAAATAAATAAATTCAAAGACCTCGTTAAACGTAAATTAATCAATAAAGCTTTTTATAAATTTGACGAATACTTAAATGATCATAATCCTTGGGATTGATTTGCTCCAGTTCAAACAATTTGTATGACTCAAAACTTATCGATTAAAAAGAGTGGCGGAAAGTTTCTTGCCAGTTCTTCTTTCCCGCTCTACGCCCTTGACTTGCGAACTGGTAGTAAATGTTAATTTAGAATGAATTTAACATCTTTTTTGAAGTGTACCTGTTTACCTATATGAATAAAGTTATTTTGAGTTTGAATAAAAAAAGGTCAAAAAGCAAATGGCGCAAAGGACGACCCCAAATGCGACGGCAGGACTACCTTTCCAAAACTGCTGGCCCATACTAGCTGGTGGGTTGTGTAAGAGAAAAATGCCATTCTTTGGAGGCGGCCTATACCTAAATGGGGTTCATAATCAATAGTTAATCATATTGTTAATTTTAGTTGGAAGTTAAAGCATTTTTCTTATTTATTAACAATAATAATCGCATTGTAAATTAATAAATAAAATTGTGGGCTTTCTGGCTAAACATTTTGGGAAAGGAATCGTGAGTATGTAGCACGATTCCTGCACAAAATAAAACTTAATTTGTATTTTGTCCGCCTCTAGTAGTTTACCTGATCAAATGGGTCTCTTTCAGGAAAAGTGATATTTCACAGATTTAAAGGTCTATGTCATGTATTATTTCTCGATATTTCTCGATATACAGCAGGCTTTTGATCGTATGGCATAAGGGCCTCCTGTGTAAGCTAAAGTTAACCTACCAAATACTGCCTACCTTCTCCTGAAGTCTTATTTGCAAAACCTATGTTCCGGGTCAAATGTGAGGATTATCTATCATCAATCTCCAAATAGAAGCAGGAGTGCCTCAGGCTCATTGGTCCATTCCTTTATAAATCTTTAACCAATAGTTACGGACGATGTTGTCATTGCAACCTATGCAAGACACTGCAATCCTTTCCTGCAATAAAAATCCTAACGAAGCATCCGCAAAACTACAAAAATGCCTGGACAAAATAGGATTATGGTTAAAGAAGTGGAGGATACGGGCAAGCCCACGAAATCGGTTCATGTTACGTTCACACTAAGAAAGAAGAGTGCTCACCGGTGACTCTGAGGAGCTGTTTTCCAAAACACTACACGAAATATTTGCATGCACCTGACAGACGCCTGACTTGGCAAGACCATATAAAACCAAGAAGGAGCATGCTATTGGTAGGTTCGTAGCATGAATGGCTATTAGGTAGAAATGCGGCACTCATTTGGACAATAAACTCCTCATCTATAAAACTGTAATTAAACCAATATGGTTCTATGGGATAAGCTCTGGGGGTCACAAGCCGCTCTAATATCAAAATCCTCAGCGGCTACAAAGCAAAACACTGCGAAATATGAGCGGTGTGTGTTAACACGAAATACTGAAGTCCATAAATATTTGGGAATTGCCACTGTCGAGGAAGACATTAAAAGATCAACCGTGCGATACAAAATGAGACTTCAGCAACACGTCAACCCCTAGCTTCGGGCCTCTTGGAAACGATGGACAGTGTGTATCGGCTAAAAAGGGCGAAACTTGCCGCAGTCTGACAGTTTACAAATTAGGAGGGAATAAAAATTGTTGGATTTGTGTTCCCTAATTGCCATCATTTCCCATAAAATCTGATAAAAGCCAAGAGGCTGATTGCAGATAGATGAAGAGTTTAAATAAAAAAATAAAAAAATGTATTAAAAATAATTGTAATAATTTTCCTAGTCACATTTTATTTACAAAATATAAAATACATTACAGGAAACCCTATTTAACCCGCAAGCCTTTACAAAAGCTTGAGCGAGCCAAATCGTTTTTATGGCATTATTAGCAATAAACTTGCTATAATAATAAAGCCTTCATTCCCGAATTACAAGTTTAACATTGATTACAAGCTTTTAAGAATTGGTACGCTCTTTTCTGGAAGGTTAAAAGCTAAGTTGAATTGGTTCGGAAATACTTCAGTGGGCAGCTGGTTCCAGATAGTGATGGTGCGCGGCAGAAATTGCCTTAAGAATCGCTCAGTTGGTGAACGACGGACGTCTTCAGCAGACCGCTCTACAGCAGTCGGTCTTGACTGCAACATGCAGTCCGTCTATGGCCACACTTAGTGATACGGATGGTATTTTGTATTCTGCCTTGACGTCCGATGATGAAACTCAGCTGCAGGTATTATTCCGAACAACTCCTCTGAGAAGATGCAGAGAGATCCCACATCTCTACTTAACGCCAAGGGATCAAGCCGCTCCGAAAGTGACTGGTCGTCGACGATTCGAATCGCTCTTGGTTGAATACGATCGAGCTCCCGCCCAGAGGTGAGAACAGTACTCCATGTGGGGCCGAATTTGTGCTTTATAAAGCTGCTCGGAAAGTGACTGGTCGTCATATATCCGTAACTTTTATTTTTCTTCTAATATCCGAGTTTCTGGTTTTGTGACTCAACCGTATTCCAAGAGTACTTCTTTCCATTACCCTTTGACACATCGCAAGTCTTTCTATGTGGCTGTCAGTCAGATTCCAAGTTTCGCACCCATATATTATACAAGGGAGAATACAAGTGTTAAAAGTCTTCCTCTTAGTATGCGTCTTTGTTCTTTTTTATTTCTTTCAGGGTTTTGCGTGGTTTTCAGAAGAGAATATTAAACTTCCTAAGTGGAGAAAATAATTTTCACGTCGCGCACAATTTAAGTAGAAATAAGCACATAACAAGTGTCACGGTCGTTAAGTCAACAGAGTGAGATCCTAGAGTTGGATCGGCGCCCAGCGATGTTGAGATTGCCGTAATATATCCCGACCATGACGCCTTAGATAGCGTGTATTAACTTTATGTCTCTTATGCCATGATATACGGATACAACAAATTTTAAAGCGACGTTTATAAAACTTAGTTTTCGAGTTTATTTTACTTTAAATCTGTGGCTATTAAAGGTCAAATAGCAAGCTTAGGAATGAGAAATTACGGTAGCTGTGGTACAATTTACACGATGACAATAATTTGTGTATCTATGCCCATCGGTTATATTATATTGTATCTATTCTCGTATCGTAATATTCTAATCACGAACCGCAAAACGATTCAATAATTTGGTATCACCAAGAAATCGTTATTACAATTTTTGCTATGAAGCGCGTTGTCTATAGTCTATGGTAACACAAGTGTATTATCTGTATCCGTTTCGCGCGTTCGAATTTATATGAAACTTTAGATTGATCATTTATTAATTAAGTTTAATATTAATTTTAAAATAAAATTGTGTATCAATCAATTGTACATAATTATATAATTTAAAACTATTGTAATGGCTCATGGCTATGAAATAGCTAAATAAATAAATAGCGATGTAAAGTGGAGAAGATGGCCATATTGTCGATCTCTTCACGACTTTTTAACAACTTTTCTTCTCAATCAACCAACAAATAGTAGAAAACACATTAAAACCCCTTCAAAACTCCTAAATATTTACGCGAGTCATTGCAATGGACTGCATATATGCCCTTTTTAATTTTATGATTAAATACGTAACCTACTAATATAATATTGTAGACAAATTTGTAGCTAACACAATAATAAGCTTATGGACTTATAATTGTCTGCTTGAATTAATAAATTGTTATTATTATATACACAGAAAAAGTGTAGTAAGTAAAATGGAAGAAACTACAGAGATATACTGCATATTGAAAGTGTACCAAAATGTCTCAAGTGTCAAACCTACTAGACGCCAAAACGCACAGTTTAAACAATACAATTAACCCTGTAAAGAAAAAAACAACATAACATGTTTAGTGATGTTAAAAGGAAGGAGGAGCAACGTTAAAAGGAAAAGACAGACTTTTATACTTGCCATTAAAATTTAATTAATTTAAGTTTTGAATTCTAAAGTTCTCTTAATATCAAAATCCGCACTACTGCTTTATATTTATATAATTTTTATTTATCGACTTCACGACGAACGAATAAAAAAATCTAACGATTTGTTAGTTACCAAAAGAGCCAAGTTAATTAGATTCGTAAGTTGCTGATTAATAATTAATATTCCTTTTGTTTGTAGGAAAAATGTTACAAATAGGGCACTTGCTGGGCAGCTAATGGCTTCCATTACGTTGCTCGCCACCTGCGCTAATGGCTCAGAAATATTTAATTGATGAGACCCGATACCGATACCCTGATTCACATTTTTCATACAATTTCTAGTTACGTGCACTTTTTGAAATGTATAAATGATCAATTAAGACCTGACAACAACAAAAAATCTAATAAATTCTTGATACTTATAGAGACATAAAGAGCGACATTCGTATTTCTCAGAACTATATCCCATAGTTTCATGGACTGTTATTATTAATTCATCTATTTCACCACACGATTACTAAAAAAATTCCACCATAAGTAAGCTATTTATTGCTATGTAACATAGACTACAAAATGCATATACATGTTTTTTCCTATAAACTTTTATATAATTTCAAACACATCAATTTTAAATTAAATACTATTAATTTATAAATAATCAAAGTGATTTCATTTAACAAATAATACAACAAGATGGTGGACTACGATCAGCTGTGTAGATAAAAATCCGCCATCATGTCTGTCAATAGGTTAACTGTTTTTTTTAAATTAAATTAAAATTCAAAAATCATTTAATCATATGGGTATGACTTATGACTTTTCAGTAAAGAAATACATATTAATGCTTCTAATTATACATTTAGTGCCCGTTCTCAAATCAAGGGCTTAGAACGGAAGAGAAGAACTGGCAATAAACTCTCCGCCACTCTTTTTAATCGCCATGTTTTTTTTTTTACACAACGTTTGTAAGGAGCTGCAACCATTAAACCATGTTCCACATGACATCTTAAGTATATCTTAATGCTGAATTCGGTTTAATACAATAATATTTGAGAGACCTTTATCGTTAAGGGGGTTAAACTATATATAATCTACTCTATAAAATGGTAGTTAAATCTAATCTGCAGTTAAATCATAGTGAATTGAAAAATGTATGAAAAGATTTCAACATTCAATTCTTATGTGAAGAAAGCTTAAGGCGCTTAAGCTTTCGTATTAGAGACAAGACGTTAGAATACGTCTATTATGAAGAAAGTCTTATAAAATATTGTTGCATTGTTATCGTCTCATTATATTTTTCCACAGAATTGGCAATGCAATCAAGTCAATTATTTTTTTATTTGATTCTCATTCCAAAACATAAATAATAATATTATTCGCTGAAACTCGAGGATGACTTGACCTTGTTAAATTTGCGAATAACATAATTATAAATCATTTGCCCATACAAACTGTTCCTAGAAGTAAAAATTTCATGTCTTTTGTGTTTTTAGAAATAACCCTGTAATGGTCTTTGTGTGTAATATTTATATTATAAATTTAATTAGGTACCTCATAATTTATGTTATTTGGTTTTATTCTAATGTAACGAATAAATATTATTTTATTAACAGAAGGCATGAAAAATAAAATTCATAAATTTGAACAATTTGTAACAACTTTCATATTTTACACAATTATACAAGTAGCGGCACGAAACTCTAGCGCTGACCGTTATTGCGCAGAAGTAAAAAATAAGGTACCTGAGGGGGGCTAGCGGAATGAAGAGTTTCGATTGGCTCTCCAGTCGCATTCCGTCACCCGCGCGACAGTACACATGCGCAGCAATCCCCTCCACGTATCGGCCAGCGCTAGACTTACGTGCCGCTGCCTATACTATGTGGGTGTTTAGGAAGCTCAACGGATCATTGTAATTACTCTATATTTGTGTTACCAAAGCCTCTGACAACCGCATTAATTAATTAAATTAATATAAATACTATCCAAAATTATTTTTTCGTTTCGTACCAGTAATTCACGAGTTTAGAGCGTTCACAAAACTATCAATTAATATTATATAATGTTTGGGATTGGATACGTAAGAGAATCCTTTAATTAATCAAAGAAAAACCATACCATAAAGGCAAACGAAGTAGAGCTGCTAAGCGCTTCACTAGTAACCAATGTTCATCCTTAATTTGCAATTCCCTGTGAGCGAGCTTCGAAATCAAATTTCACAACAGGAACAGTTACTAATTACAACCGTATCAGATTGCGCGAACATTTTAAAAATACATCGCAAAATTGATTTAGTAAACGGAGATTTCGGTTTTAAATGTCATTTCAAGGCTAGAGACGGGCTACCAGATATTGCTATGCTGTCGAAACGTAAGGGTTGGTTGGTTTTTTGACTCAGTTTCGTACTTGGACTCTCACATGTTTACATGGTGGACATCACATCCATCGAGGAACTCTTCCTTCAAGTTGTTAACAGCCAACCGTTCCTCATAAAGTTTAATCATCGGACGTCAAGGCAGAAAACAAAACCAACCGCATCACCTCGACGTCCGTCGTTCCACAACTGAGCGTTTCTTATTAAGGTAGTTTTGCCGCGCAACAACACTATGTGCAACCAGCTGCCCACTAATGTATTTCCAAATTTAGGTCCTTCAAGAAAAAAATGCCGGCAATGCACTTACGAGCCTTCATGCAATTTAATTTTAGCTAAAAGGTTGGGGCAATTAATCTGATTCTTAAATATTTTATTATTTAACACTTTGTTGCAAGTAGGTACATATACATAAATATAGTACAATTAAAATTATAAAATAAAGAGGACAACTGGGGGCTTTATCGCTTTCGAGCGATCTCTTCCAGCAATTAGATACGATAAGAAGTGTAAAACTACGTAAGACATATCGTTATTTAGGCAAAATGAAACTATGAATAAAAACTAATAGTAAAAAGCAAAGCAATTGAAACATATATAAACATATTTAAAAGTAAAAGGGACTATAATAAAAAGTAAATCAATTTTATACTTAAATATCTTAAATACAAACCAGTAGCGTTAACTAAACTGCGTTCCGTCCAGACTAACGTCGTTTCATGGCGCGAGACAAAAATATTTAGCAAAACGACCAGTAGAATCAACTCTAACTCAAGTAAACTCCCCCCTTTACATACCATCACAACATACAGCCTAATTGGGTATCACAATCTGCGTTTATATGTTTAATAAGTTAAATCAAATAATAATTTACTTATGTGTGCGTGGAATTCCACTTCTCAAAACCCCAATTACAATTTCATGAAAACATCTACGTATTCACAACCAGAATCTGTATAAACAATACCGAACGAAGCGCAATTGAGTTTCGAGTAATTTCAGAATGCAGTACATAATTAACGGTGTAGGTACTCGTACATTCACGCATTGTTTGCATAACTGCGTAACAAACACCTGACGCCATGTACCCGACTTAATTGCACTGAAGTATTTAATGTGCCTTATGCAGCCTGAAAAACAGATAAAGTATAACCACAGATTATATAAGGTTAATGATTTCGAAAGACTACAGAACGGAAGTCAACGAGTGACGATACTATTTTTGAAGTGAAACTTCTTTAGGCGCATGAGGGTAAAATTTAAAAAGGTTTTGTCGAAAGGGAGAGAGCGATTGATCATTGAGACCTATTGAGAGACAGTGAGAACGACGAATTACATTATATAAATTCTATTTTTAAAATTAAAATTTCGTATAGAGAATTTATGAAATATTAGTAGTATTATTTTTATGCAAAACAATTTATTGAAATCTTAAATTACGAATTGTAAATTAAAATGCCACGTGTTTTTATCATCGAAGAGATAAATTAAAAAAATATATTATTTGTATTTATTTTCGACACTGATTATTTTAATGACAATTAAATTCATTAAATTCCTTCCTTACTTTTTTCCAATCCCTCTAAGTCTCGGAAATCTAAAGTTTTAGATTTGTATAAATATGAACAAGACTTAAAAATTTGTTTGCCAAAGAAGTTTCACTTCATTGTGTACTTTTACGCACGCACTTTTTTTTAGTTGAGACCAATAGTAGAGATATTAACGCCTTCAAACAGTTAAGTTATTTATCTTTATTATATAAGTACACAATCTTATCCTAAACACTAAATCATTCTAAAAAATCTTGGCCGGTTAGGGAGTGGACAGGTATTGCGCCTACGGAAGAGTTGCTGCATCTGGCACAGAACAAGACACGCTTCACGAGACTGACAGCCAACCTTCATTAACGGAGAGTCACCAAAAGAAAAAGAAATCAGTCTATTTCTATTATTCTTTTAACAAAAATACTCTTTCGACTCCTTTTATCAAATTGTGTTTTTGTCGATTAATTTGTAATATTTTTTCATGAAACTTCACAAACGTCGTGTGATAAAATTTAAAATTAGCCTAAAAAATGGTATTTTACTTTACCGCACCGATCGTCTGTCTTAACGTGTGTCAAACTCAAACTTATATGGTTGCTGAACGACAAACGATTGTAGTTCCAGTGTAAATGTTAAGTTATTAGTATACCTATTGTAATATAGTATCTCGTTTTAGTTGAAAACTTAACGATCATAAAAATTATACGATCATCGCTATCATTCGATAACTGACTAAAATCAAATTTGCAAAGAAGAACAGAGTATCTTTTAAAATCTAATAAAAAGTTATAGCAAAAACCGCGATAATTTTTCCAATGACCGCGTCCTCCGGGGCCAATAATCTCGGAAGGTTCGCTCGCGAGATTATAGTTATTTTGGGAGTACTCTATTGATTTATTGCGATGTAGGTATTATGTGCTTTTGTCAATCATCACCATCGATGCGTAAGAGCTTAGAAAATCGTTCTGCAAGGAGGTGAATTCTACGTAGTTTTAAAATATTAGTTTAAAACTAAAATAATGCGTAACGGATTCTAACGGATAAAAAAAGGGAAGAAAAAAATCCTTGCCCTTTTTTATCCTTCTCCGCTTTGTCGTATTAATAAAGACACGACACTACATAATAAATCGATTAATAAATAATCGATTTTTTTATTAATAGATTTTTTACTAATTTTTGAATTAATTTCAAAATAAACAACCTAAATATTTTATTTTTCATGGTTTTTTTAACTAAAAATAATCAATAGAAATTATAAACACAAATTTACGTTTAAGAATAATCAAAATCGAAATTAACTTAATCTCGTTTTGATAGATTTTAGGTGAAATTTTATAAATGCTGAGTGTATACCTTTTCAGTAGCACATTGCAATATTTTTGTTGTCTTTTTAATTGTATGCAATCTTGTGCTGCTGAATAAATTTATTTTACTTTCAAATTATAGTGTTCCATTCAAACTTGAGTTTTTGTAAAATTAACTGGTTTTATCATCCTTTCGATGTTTTACAAAAAAACATCAATACATCGAGTATATCAATACATCTTCAAAGAATCGGATTCAATGTATCGCATTGTAAACATCGATGTATATCGAATATCTCTAATAGTTCGAGGTCCGGGTTATAAAAGACCAGACATAATGTCGCGAGGTGGCAGATGAAAAATCTACTCTGATTGATTTTCAGTTATAAAAAATAATCGATTATTTTAAATATAAAAATCACGTAAAAAATCGATTTTTTGAAGTTATACTTTAGGCGCGTTATGAAAAATTTATGAGACTGAAATTTTACAATTCACCTATAAAAATTAGGAGTGTGATTATACGTGCCGACGAATAGGAATAAGACAATCTACAATAAAAAGAAATAGAATATGCTGAAGTTCGTATGCAACAATTTGAATGACCATAATGACATTTGTCATTTACCTTTTAAACAAATAAAGGAGTTTTAATTATTTTTTCAAAGAAATTTTCATCTTATCGTTGTGAAACATCAAAAACTGGAGGTGGAACAAAGCCAAACTATTTTTAATATTGCCAAAGAAGTATAACTTCTTACGCGCGTACATAAGTACACGGACCCTTTTTTTTAGTCTTATTATTTAAGTAATAATTGTAGACATTGATAATTGAGTATCACCTAGTGATTAATCTGTGGTAAATTGTCATCTATCACAATACCAACAGCAATAGTAAATTGACATTTTATTAACATTAGCACATGCGTCAATTTGACTCAGCTCTATTGACAAATGACAAGACATAAATCCAAACTCAAATCTCTATATATAAAAATATGAGCTATTAATAGTTAATACCGACCGTATACCGTAATAAATTTACACCTTTTTGATTGTATTTATTTAACGTTATTTATTTCATAATTCACGGTTTAGAGTAATTATTAATCCTCAATTATACAAAGCCCTAGTCGAAATAAAATATAGTGCTCTTGAGGACAAACATGTCTCATCAGACTGGAATTCAAGGTACAGTTATATCCAACACCCACTGATTATTATGTACAAAATTTTAAGAATAGTTTGTAGTCATAAAAATATAATTTTGTTCAAGAGGACAAATTGGTAAATCTTTTAATAAAACATTTTGCTGAAATAGATCTCTTACCAGAATTGTTGTATTTTTGTCTTTAATTATATTTATGGTTTAAATAGGTATTGTTTAGTTCAAAATTTTCAAAATTTTAATGGCTTACTTGCATTTCGTTCTTTAGAATTGATGTTTATCCAGAAACACATTATATTCTACATATTTTTTAAAAAAATGGTCATACTATATTATAGAAAATCATTTTTTCTATTACAGCAAATGCGCAACTGCAAAAATATTTTAGCAAATGCAGAGAGGGAAAAATAAGACTCTTGAAAGTTAGCATTGAGGATGGTAAGAGTAAACATTTTATTATTTAATAAAAATATGACACAAGGAAGGATGAAAAAATCAGTCTTATAGATATTATTATAGCTGTTATCTAATACTAAGTGTATTTAAGCACATCAAATATGTACTGAAATAAAATACAGTACTTCTTGTATAACTGACCTTATGATAACTCTTATAATTATTGTATTTAACGGTTTAATACTATACCTTATCTTTTTTATAACTCATAACATTGAAAGTGAATTATCCAGTTATAGCTCTATAAGTTTGTATCATATTATGGGACATAAGATCTATTTAAAATTTTCAGAACAACTTACATTGTCAACACACCAACCAGTAAAAGGGACTTGGGAGCAGGATTTTGATAAATATGTACCACCTCTGATTGTTGAAGATCTACCCTGTTACATACTTTATAGGTAGACCAATTTTATATCTAGGTATAAGGCGCCATTGACAAATACTAATCTAAGATTTAAAAAAAATAGTAAACCTGAATATTGCTGTAAAAAGTATCTCAAAAAAAGGTTTAAAGGATATTTCAAAGCCAGTCTAAGGAATAAAACTTCCTTATTAAACTTAAATTTTGTGTTTTGTCTCAAAACACACATCATAAGAAATGATGGTGTTAAAATAATATATGTATACATATGTTTTAAAGACAATTTTAAAAACTATTGTGTAACAATAGCAGTGCTGTCTTAGTGGCATGAATGTGTACCTCTCAACCCTGAATGCGTTCAAACCTCAGCTATAAGAAAAGCATATTAGTACATACTAATACGCTTTTCTTTGTTATGCACAATTAACACTCATATGGTGAAGAAAATGATTGTGTGGAATTTGTCATGCCTTAGACATGAAACTAGATGGCATATTTCAGGCACAAATTGCTGATCACACAAAATTGTGTAATTATTTGTGAATAACTGAAATAATTTACATGAGTATCTCATATTTAAAATAATAATACACTAATGGGAACTGCAAATCGAATGTATAAATTTCTCGTGTCACAAATCCTCTACTCCTCTGAAACGGGACGACCAATTCTAATATTTATTTATGCATATTCAGTAAGTCTGAGATTCAGACAACATCTATTGTTCATCCCCCTAAATGTGAAGGGTGGTCCTACCCCTAAGTTTTTATTTTTTAAACAAAACTTTTTGTTTTTATTTTTTTATGACACAGCATACAAAAATACATACAACCCTTAATTAACACCCCTCTACGATCAACCCCTATTTTCTATTATAGTAGATAGTTATTTTTATTGAATTAAAAAAATTTTCCTAGAAATAATATACAGGGCAAAACGTCGTTTGCCGGGTCAGCTAGTAATATTATAAGCATTTATAAACTCTGTGATACTACATAATACAATATAAAGTTTTGGCAGTAAACACAATAATTTAAAGTAAACAAAATGCAATTTCAGGTTTGACTCAACAAATTCTCTAGGATATGAATGGTTACTACTCAGTTGGTCACCGGACAGTGCTCTAGTCAGACATAAAATGTTATATGCCTCTACAAAAGCCACATTGAAGCAGGAATTTGGGTCTTCACACATTAAAGATGAAATGCATGCTACAGTAAAGGTAAATGCTTTTAAAAATTTATGCAAATATCTTAATATTAATAAATTTAACATAAATATAAGGTATCATAATCATTAAGAGTTTATTAATTGTAAGATCATTTTCTCAAAATCATATTTAATACAATTGAATGGCGTAAAGTTTAAAATTCAAGAAATGTATAACTTAGATAACAACCACAGCTTTCCAATATTAGATAGGCACTAAGAAGTTTTATTTAATAACTAATAATATCAAAATTATTCCTTATGGATATGTAATAGGAGGAGGTCTTCACCTCGAAAAGGGATTCTCATAAAAATTAAGATAATATTATATTAGTAAAATCAATTTTACCTTTTTTTTATGAGATATTTCTCAATGACTTATCAATTTTATTATGCTCATGTCGTTTCATTGATGAGAAAGTAGCGATACTACTTCAACCGAAGGCACTACAATATCTATCTTTAAAACAAAAAGAAATCTTTTGTTTTAAATTTCAGGATGAAGTATGCCTCAAAGGTTACAAAGCACATGTGAGTGGTGTGAATGCTCCCGCACCTCTCACGGACAGAGAAGAGGCTTTGAAAGAATTGAATGAGAGTGGACAAGGTCCTAACTATGGCACGGATGCAAGGTATTCATTTTATTTTATATATTCCTTGGTAAATATATGAAGTACCCCCCCCTACTCAATAGTGTTTGCACTGTGATGAAAAGGGAAAGAATTGTGTTTTTGTCAAAACGGCATATGAGACTGATTTAGTTTTTATGAATAAGGAAAATATGTTTAAATATTGTTTTTTTAAATTAATATTTAAAAAAAAATATTAGGTATGGATACAAGTCTTTTATTTTGAATTAAACAGTACAATTTTTTTTATGTTTATGGCCTGTTAACTCACAAATCTGATTTAAGACAACACAAACTAAAATCATTAAGTATGTGAAACTTGAAACTAAAAATTGGATTTTCCCAATTTAAATACATAATGACTAAAGTTACATGTACTGTCAGTTCTTAAATACCTTTATTATAATTGCGCACGTCGGACGAGGAGGATTATTGGAAATAAACTCCTCACTACTGCTTTTAATCGCCAACTACTTCTTATAAGATACTTATATTATGCCTTGCTCCATGGCATTGAATCTCTTAACTTAACTCTTTCCCCCCCCCCCCCTTTTTTTCCCCCCCGGCCCCCCCCCCGCCCCCCCCCCTTTTTTTTTTTTTTTTTTTTTTTTTCCCCCCTTTTTTTTTTTTTTTTTTTTTTTTTTTTTTTTTTTTTTTTTTTTTTTTTTTTTTTTTTTTTTTTTTTTTTTTTTTTTTTTTCCCCTTTCCCCCCCCCCCCCCCCCCCCCTCCCGGTTTGGGGGGGGGGGGTGTTTTTTTTTGTTTTTTTTTTTTAAATAACACAAATAAATCAGAATACAGTCCACTAACTACAACAGTGACATTCCAAAAAATACTGAAAGTACATATATGAAAATAGCAGGTATAGTAAACATTTAATAAAAAAAGAGACAAATTACAGAAATTTTCGGGATTTGAACTGAAACTAACCTAATACCATATTTTAAAATGACTATCACACCTAGACCTCATTTTAATTGATGAAATTTCAGACAGTCAACAATGGGTGGTATTGCTTTCCCGATAACAGAGTCAGCCAAGCAGGGCATAATTGATCTCCAACGAGGTTCCTACAATTACTTACAATTTAAGATAGGTAAGTTTTATATTTCATAACTATATATGTAAAAAATTGTTTTAAATTTTACTGTAGATAAATCAACCAACCTTTTTAGGTCTGGGCCTCAGATTTCTGTATCTGTTTCATGATCATTTGTCAATCTAATAGGTAAGTAGTTGATCAGCCTCCTGTGCCTGAGACGCGCCGTCGACTTTTTGTATCTAAGGCAAGCCGGTTTCCTCACAAAGTTTTCCTTCACCGTTCGAGCGAATCTTATAACATAAGTGGGGATCAAACCTACGTCCTCAGGGATGAGAGTTGCACGCTGAAGCCACTAGCCGAACACTTATTTTATTGTAAATAATATAGTATAGATTGTTTTAATGATATATGTAAAAATGGCGAGATGCATTATGATGATGAAATATTTCTCTTATATTTTAAGGTTAATGCAAAATATACCTCTGGACATGTTTGATTCTCGGCTAAATAATTTTTGGTAGCTTAAAACGCTTTGTAGCATATTTTTTTTTAAATAATAGATTCAGATATAAATAAACTTTTAAATTCCAGATTTAGAAGATGAAAAAATTTGTTTAGCGAAAGCTGCAAATATTAGTTTGGCTGAGCTCCCTTCACAAGTGCCGAGTGAAGAGGCAAGATATCATCTATACGTATTCAAACATACACACGAAGGAGATCCACTTGATAGCATAGGTTAGTTTATTTATTGGTATTTAAAAATTTGACTAATTTTTTTTATTGGTTAAAAATAAAAGTAATGTATTAATATTATTGACTTCAGGTATATGTCAAGATTATTTAGTTGGTAAAATGCATACCCAGAAATGTGTAAATATCTCAAAAACTACTGAACAATTTTGATGAAACAAAATCGGTTCATTTCGATATGACTAGTTACCGAGAATATCTTGTAATGTTTTTTTAAGCTATTGCATAGATTTTATCGCTAGGGCTTTGAGCGCGGCGTACCGAATTCAAGTGTTTTTTTTTTTTTTGTTGGGGGAAATTCCATAACGAAAATAAATTACACTAACGATGACGTAATATAGGGGCAGCCAATACGCGCTAGAGTGAGACAGACTATATAGGCGTGTTGGTCAGAGTCTGGAAACTAAAATTAATATCAAAGAAAAAAAAATACTGCACAAATAAAAAATGAATAAAATAAGTCATGTAAGGGAGCGTTCAAGTATTACGTAACGAATTTTGGGGGTCCTTTTGTAAAACGTTACGATGCGGATGGCGGGTATTGAATTACGCGTTATTGTTAATATTCGTTTTGGCGAACCGGGTTGTCACAGTAGTTTACACCACATAATGGTAACTTTTAGGTAGGTAGTTATTTTGGTGGTCACGAAACGAAATTTTACTATACTTGGGTTCAGAAAAGCGTGACGTAATACTTGAACGCTGGTTAACCTGTTTTTATTATATGTATGGTTAAGGTAACAAAGTTTCAATAAATAAATATGTATAAAAACATGACTTTGTGGAAAAAGCGTTATGGAGTAAAATAACTTGTAAATAATCATTATTTTCAACAACAAAATCAATTTCTACAGATGCCTTATTTTTCCAGTATTCATCTACTCCATGCCAGGCTACACTTGCAGTATAAAGGAGAGAATGATGTATTCCAGTTGCAAAGGAAACTTTCTTGATCTTATTGAATCTATGGGAGTACTGGTTTCTAAGCGGGTGAGGATTTTATATTTTTAATACTCTATGCCCCATGTGTGTCGATAAATAGATTATAGAATAAAATTAAGTAGGTAGTTCCCAAGATTAGGACTTTCTTTGTTTATGGTTGGCAATTTGTGAACTGTCAGTAAATGTATTTATTGAAGTGAAACTTCTTTATCGAGGTTGGAAAAAAATTTAGTGTAACACTTTTTCGTTACGCGTCACATTTTTCGGTTACGCGCCATGTTGCTTTTTGAAGTCAAACTTCTTTATCGGCGTTGGAATGAAACTTCTTTATCGACGTATGGGAGACATTTGGTAGCAAATCGTCACGTTTTTCAATGATAGTAATAATTCTATTACAATTAATGAAATTCTATAATAATCTTCGTAGTAATAAGGTAAAATGAAATATTTGTATTCATGTCTATGATAATAAAAGCCTTTTGTTAAACTTTATCTAATTTAACGAATTTCTGTAAAGTTGCATATAGTAGATCATTTTTCGAAAAATAAGATCATAAAGAAGTTTCACTTCTTACGTGTGTACACCTAGTACACGCCCAATTTATTTCTTTATTTATTTGCTCAACAGTATTCCTACAGCTACTCACAAAACAATATCCAAACAATTACATTGTACACAAAAGCCAAAAACGTGTAGTTATACAAAAAATATATATATTTATAATAAATTCAAACTTCTAAGATTCATTCATTATTATAATATTTAATATAAAGGAAGAATAACAGCCATTATTTATAAAAGATACCAGAATTTTTTAAATTATTTTCTTATTAGTTTCAATTTTTTGTAATTTGTGTTATAATCAGAAGGTATATATATAAGGTATATACGATACATTACTGAGTTACGTAAATAGTTTGTATTAGACCGAGGATTTTGTAATAGTTGGATTTTAATTTACACCTTATTTTTTAAGTCCATTCTATATTATATATGACAAAACTGTGTTCCAATGCATGGTTTAGTCTTCGACTGGTAATTTTTCCTTATTTTAACAAAGTTATGTATATGTCAATTCCGAACCTAAATACATACATCAACCAAGATATCATCCTTAAGTATGAGTAATGTATTATTTCTAAGATCTTTAGAACCCTATAAGATATATATTAGTGAGCCAAATTTAACCTTGATCTAAAAACTTAAAAACTATCTATCCTTAAATATTGCTTATTAGCGATAAGGCCGCCCGTTGCATCCCTTATAATTGTCATGTATTGTGTTTCTTATATTATTAGCAACGAAGTGTAAATAAATAAATATTGGAAAATGTAGTAAAATTACTTTTACTCGCAAACATAAGAAAATACAATTTTGTTATAAAATAAGAGATACAACAATTGAATTTGGTTAGAGACTTGGGGATACTACTAGACGATAAGATGTCTTTCTCAGAACATATAGATAATATAACAGAAAATGCATATAAACAACTTGGATTCGTCAAACGAGTATGCAAATCTTTCAAGAATATAAAATGTATAAAATGCCTGTACTTTGCTTTTGTTAGGAGTACTCTAGAATATGCATGCACTGTTTGGTGCCCAACCTACAAGAAATACATTGAAGCAATAGAGAACATTCAAATAAAGTTTCTTAAGTTTTTAAGTTTTAAGGATTTCCGAAAGTATAGTAGCTATGTAGATTCCAGTAAGTACTTTGGTATTGAATCATTAGAATGTCGACGTAAACAATACGACCTTATGTTTTTACACGCTATTTGCAACGGTTTAATTGACTGTCCTGACTTATTGCCGCTTTTACTTTTTCACGCCCCTTCTTCACACAAAACAAGGCAAACCCAACTATTTAAAATTCCTCGGTCTAATACAAACTATTTACGTAACTCAGTCATGTACCGTATACCTTCTGATTATAACAGAAATTACCAGCAAATAGATATATTTAATGTATCTAAAAAATGCTTAAGAAATTATATAAAAACTCAAGATATTAGATAGAATGGCTTTGTTATTTCTCATGAACTATGAATCTTAGAATTTAGAATTTATATAAATACATATATTCTTTATATTTTTTTGTATTTGTATAGGTGTAACTGTGCTTTGTGTGTGTTTAAATGTGTATTCCGTTTTTGGCTTGTGTATAGTGTAATTTTTTGAATATTGTATAGTACTCATTGTTAAGCAAATAAATAAATAAATATCTGCTTCCCTAATATTTTTAGCTATTTTCAATAAATATGCATAATGTGTAGAATATGGTTTCTGTAAAATAAATAATGTTTGCTTTGCTTTGTTCCATTAGTTTTGTCTAAGTTACTAAATGTCTTATTTAGTTTTGCACACCCTGTCTAAAAAAAAATCTTACCATGGGTGCCTGGAAGAGATAGCTATGAAGCGATAAGGCCGCCAGTTGCCCCTTTTTTTAAAATAATTTTAAATGTACTGTATTACTGTACACTTGCAAGGAATTGTTAATAAATTATATTATTTAATCATTTAAATTTCAGGTGGGTATCGATGAAGGAAAGGAACTAACTGAGGAATTTCTATATGACGAAATACATCCGAAAGTAAATTTGCACAGACCAGCCTTCGCTAAGCCAAAGGGGCCGCCCAATAGGGGAGCCAAACGAATCACAAAAGCTCAATCAACGCAATAACTCAAAAGAAAATAAGTATTTATATGCGCGATCTATGATTTTACGTCGATATGCAGTGTCCCATAAATCAATGTCAAGCTGTATCGATAGGGCAGGTGGTTAACCCTCAGAAAATTAATTTAAAAAAAATACTCATGTATTTTTTAAATTATTGGCCATTCAAAATAAATTATGTAACCTGTTACCTTAATATTAGTGTTAAAAACAATTTAGAAGGCAATGCTCTTAAAAATAAAAAGATGTCATATTTCATGATGGCGTAATGCCACAAAGAAAAATAATAAACAAAAAAAATTTTATATTAATTTTTTGGAGTTGGCCACACCTTTGTATATCACCAACTTCGGCATGACCTTAATTTATGGGACGCACTATAAAAAAATATAGCGAAAATATATATTTTGTATGTGACAACATTTATCATCATCTCTCACATAGTTTAAAAAAATAACAATTCCTAGAAGAGTATTAAATATTTTTACCGCTCCGTGGGAGCATGCGAAGCTTACAGTCGATCGCTTTTTATTTAAATATATCTGAGACATCTGACATTGCCAATTTATACTATCCTATCGAGTATGTACTCACATAGCTAATACACTCAAGTAATGATACAATTTTTTTTCAAGTAGCAACACCAGTTACACTTGTTTCTGTATTTCAAAATAAAACAAGAATTATTATTTTTAAACCACCCAACACTTGAGTTCACTCTTATTGACAATGTTTAAGACTTGAAATATATAAGGAAAGGCTATGTATTATACTCAAGTAACATAATGCTCTATAGAATGACAGATTATGGTACTTCTAGAAGTCTTGTATTTTTAAAAATCCTATAATTATAATACTTAAATTTAAATCACTTTAAAATTGTATTTTTGTATTTTAAATTAAAATTGTAGTCTTCCCTTTGTCTAGTAAGTTTAAATCGATGAAAGTCAGCACAAAATTAAGATCAATTTGTTCTTGGAAATTTCTGTGTAATAAATGTAAGCAATAAGTACAGTATTACTTGTAAGAATTTATTTATGTGTAATTAAGATTTTGTGCAATACAATATAGGATTGATCTTTTCATATAAGATTATTAAGCTAATTTTATAATTTGTAGCTTTTTATTTATATTCTTGCCAGTTATAAGGACCAGACAAATATAATTTTGCATTTGTATATATATAAAGTAACTTGTACATTTTTGTCAAATATTCATAAGTTTTCTTTCAGTTCTCGGCCCTTATCAATTGTATAGTATTTATATTTTATGCTATCTTTATGAATAAATGCTTTTGTATCATCTTTCTTTTCTACCATAACTCCTTAATATAAGGATGATTATAAACACTAAGATTGTGATTGATCTACAAGCACAATTTTTAAGTTTGAAGATAGGAAGAAAGATTACAACCAATATAGGGGAAATATGAAATTATATTAACAAAAATCATAATGAATGGTATGTATATAAATAGATTATGGTAAATGCTCAGTTCTCTCAAATGTATGGTAACAATGATCATGGACAAAAAGAATTCCAGTATTTCAGAATGCTTAAAAGTGCATTTAAAACATCTGAATTTTGATATAAGATTTAAGGAGAATCGTTGGTTATGGGTATGTTGCTATGACATACCTGCATAAGGCAAGGCAGTATTTTTTAAAGACTAAACAGTAGTTATAATCTTTATTTACATTTAAGCTACTTATTAAAAAATTATTATAGTTCATCAACTTTCGTCTTTCCTTTAGACTCAACCAACTGATCATGATGTTTTGTTAAGTTATCATGTTTTTCTTTTGCATGTTTTTCCACGCCTTGATTGTATTGTTCTTCCCTAAAAAATAAATTAGTCAATTTGTTATCTGTTGGTATTAGGTTTTTTTAAAAAGGACACTTATGTAATTAATTTCATATGTAGTATATCTATATATATATAAGGAGACCCTAAATTACTAAAATTACCTCATCTCCTTTAATCCGTAGAGTGATCTTCGAATATCAGCCATTGATACACCACTGATTTTCAAAATGCCTATTATAACTATACCAGCAATAAGACTTAGGGCAGCACCTTAAAAACCAGTTGAGCAGATTTTATTACAATCGGAGAAAATAAAAATTATAAAGACTTGACTCTTACACACTACAAATCTACATTAAATTGAAGTGGTGTAACAAATTTTTTTAGTTATAAAGTATAAATTTTACAAACACTAGACAAAACTAAATTGTGGCAAAAATGTTCCATTCACCCAGCCACCACTATAAAATTATGCTGTTATAATGTAGATCACCAATTAATTTTAAATTTACCTAATCCAGCACCAACTAAGGTTGCAGCAAGACCAAGATTGACTTTATAAAGTGACCCCGTCACTGCACCAGCAACCACATACTCTAATACAGAGTTTTTATCTCTATATATAGATATTGTAGTTGCAATTAAACTGAAAAAAATATTGAAATGTATCACCATCATATTTACTATTGATAGTAGCAAAAGGTTTAAATTAACAAGTGAATTATACTAACGTATACATTCCAGTAAAGATAAAAAGCCTCCAACCCCAACGGACCGCACCTTTCGCAAATGCTATAGTCACATAGTCTTGCAACTTTCTCTAAAAGTCCATAAGAAAACTATATGGTTGTGTAATTGTTTACAATTTATAATACATACATACAACATCACTACCTAGTACCTAGTTACCTTTGCTTCAAAAGTAGATTTAAATATAGTTGCTTGATTGTTTTCCAAAAAGGAGATATATGCATCTTTTGATTTTAAGAAACCTCCATAGCATACACCAACAAAGGCTCCAAATAGTGAAGCTTGTATGACATTATGCAATTCTATAGAAATAACATCATCCTCACTGAAAAGAGAAGTTATTAGTTAGCTAAGCTATTGCCATAAAGTACATGTACTTAATACATAGCTGTATAATACTTACTTTACAGTAAACATTTGTCTAACTCTCTCCCACCCTGTAATGGGTCCATCTTTTGGGTTAGTTTTAAGATTATCAATGTCATTTTTATTAGGAGTATTGAAAAACGGAATTATAGCTGCTGGAGTTAATCGCAATGTTGTTCCAAATAATATTTTCTTATTAAGAATTCGAAACATTTCGATATTTTAATTTCGAGACATTTATTTTAATAATAGCTTTAGATTTAAATATTATACAATAATACCGTTTTATTTTAACCAAACCAAGTGTTACTTATTATTGCATCTATTTTCTATAGAGGAATATTTTTTCTAAATATTTAATATACCTATTATAATATTTGAGTGTTTTTGACTTTTGAGTTTTCAAAATTCATATCTCAATAATACCATAGAGTACAAATTAATTATTACTATTTAGTTTTTATCTATAGACCGAAAGTGACACACTTCACATGCTTCCATCATAGGGGGTCTATATAGCCATATTACTACCGAAAAGTAGATAGAAAAATAATACATGTACACTCCCGCTTTTGCGTAATTGTATTGTCGAAAACGCTTCATTCGCAACCAAGAAACATGTTCCGACTCTACCGAAAAGTCGGCAGCGTGGTGTTTTTTCTACACTGTCGAAACATTAACTGGACGTTGGTCGTTGACTACCAAAAAGCGTGAGTCGTTAGATAAAGTCTAAGTCAATTTGTATTCTTAAAGGATAGAATCTTTCCGATCTTTTCATAATATTATGATCGCTTGTGAAGAGGAGAGAAATCTTACTTTTGGAGAGTCTTTAGGTATAGTCGAAATCGGTTTTGAAGAATAGCCGGTCTAAATATTCACTATCAATAATATGTTTCAAGCCACAAAGTAAGCTATATTACAAGAAAAATAAGATCGCACTTTCATAAATGCGGGCCTATGTAACCGCCGCTTAAAAGAACCCATATTATACTGTCTAGGGAGGATGGAAAAGGGCAAAGAGTTCCATGTTTTTATAAGAAACGACGAACCAAATTGTGCAGTGCGGCACCTGGGGATGTCAACAACGAAGGCGTAAAACTCCAGAGATGACCGTTGTTTGAAAGGGAATGACAGAATCAGATTGTGTAGTTCCATGGACCTTTCTCCGGAGTGCATATACACTTTAAGGCAGGCAACTGAACAGCGATGGTCAAGAGTCAAAATTCTATAATTCGCTTAGCCGATCTCTCAAATGTGGTGATTACTGGTTTAAATTTAATACCGCCATCTGTGTTTTGTTCAAGCAACTAACCTTACTTTACATCGAAGTTAGTTACGTGGTGCGTTTATATACAACTAGATGGCGCCGCACTCCCGTAGCTTTTATATATATGCATTACTATTAATAATTACTAGGGATGTGACATTCTGCAAAAAAAAAACGATTTCTTATCAATCGATTGTTTTTTTAGCATGAAAAATCGTTTTTTTATTGTATGTAACCTTGTGCTGCTGAATAAATTTATTTTACTTTAAAATTATAGTGTTCCATTCAAACTTGAGTTTTTGTAAAATTAACTGGTTTTATCATCCTCTCGATGTTTTACAAAAAAACATCAATGCATCGAGTATAATATCAATACATCTTCAAAGCATCGGATTCAATGTATCGCATTGTAAACATCGATGTATATCGAATATCCCTAATAGTTCGAGGACTGGGTTATAAAAGACCAGACATTGTCGGGAGGTGGCAGATCAGAGACAAAGATCGATTTTTTTAATAATCGATTATTTTTTCACATCCCTAATAAGTACTTTAATATGTACCTACAAGTGTGGCGGTAAGAGCTCATTGTCAAAAAGTACCATGAGTTTTTAAATATACTCCTATATTATAGTTTTAAATTTTTTAAATAATTAATTCAATAATAGATGCAAATAGAACATGAATACCTTGAAGTGGTAAATAAAATTACACAAACCATTTTTAATAATTTTATTACAAAATGCTTAAAATATTCTAATAGTTATATTCATTTTATCTTCAAAGGAATATGAACAAGTAGTTAATAAAATATAAACTCAATAACATAGATATGTACCTTACTTCGTAAAACATACGATAATATTAAGGAAACATTTTATTAAGTAAATATGTTGATTGAATAAGAATTAACAAGTTTTGGATTGAGTAATAACTTCATTTTCGTCAAATATTTTATTCACAGATAAAATGAACAGATGTGCTTTACATAAATCGGTGAAATAACATTTCGGGACAATCTGTTTGTATACATCTAATAAACTATTTTAACTTTACACACAACCCTTTAATTTGCACACCTTTATTTCAAAAGGGAAGAAAAGAAACAAGTACGGGGCAGGTGAGTCGCTACAAGGATTATTTTTACTTTCTCATTTCATTCACCTATTAACCACTACTGTCAGAATAGGATTACTTTATCTAAGACCTTAATTAATGATTATGTAGGTAAATCTGTAATAAATACTAATAATTTTTATTTATAAAGTTGTATATAGGTATTTACACTGGATATTTTAACAATAACTGTCGCATACCAAGAGTGTAGCTGACAGCTAGATACACTTTGTCTAATTGATAGTTTAACGTTTCAATATGAATGTTTCAGTTCTTTCAACTCGTCAGAATAAGGGACGTGGCACGGATAAATAGACCCTCCCGATTTCAAATCGGGACAAGTAAAATAAATTTAATTGTATTACCCTGTGCGTAACTTCTTTTGATAATATCCTTAATAAAATAACATCGGTTTTTTAATGTCCCTCTCTCCCTCCACGTTAACTTAACAACCTGTAATCCTCCTAAATTCATTCAAATACGTTTTGAGAAAAGAAGAAGATAAGGAGAGTCGAAAGAAGATATTATTGAAACGTTGAATGCGGGTGTCATTTATATTTACGAAACAGTAGATCTAAGGTATGTCTAGATCGACGATGCACAACATCATTTATTTTTGATCCCCTTTAAAATTTTATTTACACATTATTTCAACCCTTTCAGGAAAGTTTGGATAAAGTTTAGGAGCGGTAAAAATAAAATAGGCGAGGAGAAATAAAGAAAAGCATTTAATGGGTATAATAGTTTAATTACGAAATTAAAAATAAGAATGAAATTAAACACACAAAGGCTTATTCTAAAATAAGAAACCTTTCAATATATTCGAAACTTAAAACTATAAACCAGGAGACAAAATGAAAAGGGATAGAAATTCCGTAATGCCTTAACCGAACTTTATTTACTGATATGTTGGCCTTTATTCATATTGATATAGATCACTAAAGTACCTACAGCTTATATAGTACGATAAATAGATGTTACATAATATCTAAAAATAGATAAATGATATGCTATAGGTGTCATGAAATGTAGTATTCGAACCGGGAGACAGTGAAATGAGAGAAAAACAGAAAGCGAACGAACAGACACATTCATCCATTAACAGTAACACATAACCAACGAATGGAAACAATGGTCTCACTACGAATAAAATTGCATAAATTGCGCTTAATAAAACTCTCAAATATAATTTAACTGTAACATTTTTCATCAACTTTTTAATATGTTAAGATTAATTTAAGACTTTACCTAAAATAATGTGTATTGACTTTAAATTTGGCATCTCATTCTAAACACTGATTTAATTAACCTCTTACAATACAATATTATCCTAAATATTTAAAATACTTTTCTAAACACATAATTTTCTATAATTATCTATTAGTCAATACCAGTGTTGAGGAATTCTTAGGCCTGAAATCGCCACACGCGCCTTCGAGCGAGGGACAGACTCGCCGATTTGACATCTGACAATCACTTGCCAAACGTCAAAACTAAATCTGTGCTTTGCGTGTGGCGCTCGTGAATACAGATATGTAATTTCTCGACTCGAGTTAAAAGACTAAAATCCAATCTCTTTAGAAAAACGCTTTCCGTGAATCGGATTCTTCCTCAATTTGAGAATTGTGCAAAATATCACCACACCCTGGTCTCCTAACATCATTAATCCGATTTACTTACATTTTGATATTCCAAAACGATATTTAGTACAACTCTAACAATCCTTACGTCTTACTGAAAACTAATTTAACCATTTTACTAAGCTCTAGTTTTATCATTAATATACGTGATGTATAATTATGATACAATTTTATTAGTGTAAATAAATCTCGTTTGCGTTAATATCGAGATGGAAATTCATAATCGCTTTGCACTTTGAAACGTCTTAAGCGAGAGAGCTTTGAATCGCGCGCTTTTGCACAGACGGCTATGCATTTCATTGTGACTCGAGTACAAGCTTAAAAGTTACAATTGATTCATATGACAATTTACATTTCGAGTCGATTGTCAAGCTTGACAGTTTATGTACGGAGTATTGAAATCACCGTTAACAGCGGTAGAACACCTAACGTTACTTATATTTGTTAAAATAATTGATTTAATTGTCCGTGAACGAACACGATAACAATTCTTAGTCGTCAAATCAGGTCTCTGTTTCACGCATGTTTGCCTAATCACATTGAATGGACGTAAAACTGAACACTTAAACTGGTCCAATTTGAGGAGAGACGCCGAGCGGCGTAGACGAACGAGTTATAGTAATCGTTAGAAAAATACTTAAACCACGAGTTAATTTCATTCGAATTGGACTAGACGCAGTTTAACCAAGAAGGCAAAGATGTGTGAAAACCAATTGGCGTAGAATATCGGAGCCGAGTAAATTTATATACAAAGTGTCGAGAGATTTATACTAAAATACTGTCGCTAAAGTTAGTGTAAATACTGACAACGACGCGCTAATCGGATCCCGTTTCCCGAGGCCGCGACGGCGCATCTCTAATGTCGAACCGGGAATAAATAAATACTTAATCACTTAGTGAAACATGCACGCGCATTTATAGTGTTGTAGCTACCATTAATATAAATTAACATCAAATAAATGCATCACGTCACAATTATTTCACTGAACGTACCGTTAGTGATAGTTTCTACACTATTTCTAGTCTATGGTCTAGCGTCGAACGTCATGTCACGTCTGACACATTTCGGAAACGGTCATTACGTCACTCGAACCGCAGACAGATGAGTTGTGATTACACTAACAGAGAATCATCGAAACGACCGACAGAATATTTTTCTAAATAACGAAACATGGAAGTGAAGTTGTTCCGGATCGAACCGGCTCTAACTTAACGCTAATAAATTGTCTATAACTAATATTGCACACACATACACATTCTAAACATCAGAGCGATTTTAAAAAATACCAAATGTGTATGCGCACAAAACTATACTTAATAAGAAATGCAATAATAAATTGTGCATATTAAAATAGTGAATAAAATATATGTATAAAATATAATCTTATAACTGCAACTAATGTGACAAAAGAAATATATTTATGTTTAACAATGCAAAGTGAATATATTCCGTGTAAATATGCTCGCAGAAGCAACCGATGCAATGTTTGACATTGCTCATAGATATCGCCAAAATGGAAATAATTCTGCGCAATCTCATTGCGATCTGCTTCGATCACTGGAAACGTATATCTAATATAAAAATAAAATATAATGTTTAAAAATAATTTAAAACTCACGGAATGAAATACCACACAAAATATAAAACCTCTCTGACTATGCCTATTGCTGTAATATTAACAGTCGCCGACAGATGGGGCTTTCTTAAATTAGATAAACGTACGTATTCACTAGGGAAGTAGAGTTATAGCACTTATTTAAACTGTTCCAAGTAAGCGTAATACAGATACATTATAATTTCAGTCGAGTTATTCTCGATCGTGAGAGAGGTAGTCGCCAGGGCTTCTCTCGGGTGCGCAGGCAACATCTCGAGGCATGTGACATGTGACATTGCATAGACAACTGACATTAGACGTCATACTTCAAAGACTACTATTTATTATTATTAGTTTCAAATTAAGAATTCTGAAAATAAATTGAGATGTCGCTTGCGTCCCCGTACACTGGGCAGAAATGCGACACTTGTGTGATATTCCTTGCGGATGTTTAGATACTTGACTTGGAGAAGGAGACTCGAAGGTGGTTGGACTCTGACAGTTGGTAGTTGTGCATCTTGATGAGAGCCGCCACCGCATCGTCTATGGACGGAAGTTGCACGAGCGCCATCTTGCGGTCCTTCCTGAATTTTTTTAACAGAACTTTAGTCCATAATTTTTTAATGGATACATCAATCACAACATAACAGCAAAATGATCTCAGTGTTGTTCTCCACACGAAAAAAGTGGATGGAGCTAGCAAATAAAATTAATCTTAATTTTAAAATTTTAAAATCAAAATAAAATAATTTTGAACGTGAAAATAATATTGTTCGTTCGTTTTGCCGTAATTACTTTTTTACATTACATGTTTTTATATAATTAACACGAATATACACGAACAAATAATGTGTAAAGGGATAAATAAAAACAATATTTTTTATTAAAAAACACACGAAATTAGGAATGATTTGAATACTCACGGGAAGAATTTGAATGCCTTGATAGTGAATCCGCGTTTGGTGAACGCGTCCTTTATGTCATCCTCGGAGACGGTCGCTCTGCGGACATTCATTGTTATAACTTGAAGCGGAATTGAACAATAACTTAGAAATTCCGGATAAATGTAAGGTGAACATTCCGTGCGATGTTTCTTAAAGATTTTTGGAATTTTCAGCACTATTTCAAATTCTTATTTAACAATTTCGTTTATACTGCTTAGTATCTATTTTATATATTTTTTAATGTATTCAAAACTAATAAGAAGAATTTGTATTTTGATGCTATGACGTTTGGAAAAACTTACGGAATGTTGGAGAGATGCAGAGTAGCACTGGGCGGGTAGATGTTTTGGTAGTTTTTGCTTCCCGGCTTCTTGAATCTATGCAGTGGGCTTTGCGAGTAGTCACTGAAAACGTTCAACGACTGATTAGATTTTTGATTTAAATATACTCATTCAGAGTTTGACATATTCGGTAATGGGCTGAATAATTAAAAAAAAAAAGAATTGTTAAGTGCCTATCTGTTACCTAATCCGCTGTTTGCTGGTAGTTTTTCAGTTAACAATAAACAAAGAATCAACTTTCATGAACTAGTAAAATCTGAAATTGGAAGTGTATCTTTTTACTTTTAACATTTTTAGAAAAGGCAGCTAACATATACTGTCGATATATCATTTTGTGGTGATATACTCCGAGTATATTAAGCTTTTGCCATATTGATATAAGGCAAAATTAAAATACCATATGTATATAAGTTTTCTAATTAAACACAGCAATGGTTACTTAACTGATTGACAGATATTAATAATATATAATATTTGGCACAGGAAAAACATTTTAGATTAACACCACCAGCTAAATTTGTGAATTGGCTGTGGTCTTTTTGATACCCGCAAATTAGTCTTAAACAAAATCGATCGTGGGAAAAATTTACGTGTGAAAAAAAAAATTAAAGTATATAATATAAATAAAAAACCTTTTAAAAGGGGTATACCGTCATTTAATTATTTTATATTTAACACTGGATAATCACGACAACCTATCATGACAAAATAAGGAAGCAATGGCGAATTAATTTTTTAATTGGACTAGTAATTTTTGAGTCTATTCTTAAGAACAGGAAATATATTATTAGTTCATATTATTAGTACAAATTAGTAGACAATTTTAACATACCGTGTAAGTCCAGCGTCTGGTTGGCCCTCCTTCGGCAACTGCACGGTTTGGTGCTTGCTAAGCATCACGCGCATGGCTTTTCCGAAGACACGCAGCTTGTCCATGTGAGTCATTGCTGGAATTGTTGCAATATTTGAATTTGAAATCTTTAGAGTGAAGTCCCGAGGCGATATTACCCAAATAATTACTCAAAAATTGTTATATTAAGGTTTTAACAGATTATAAATTCTCGTAGAATATATTTAGTTAAAAACACACTTTTGAGCAGTGTTGGCCTAGTGGCTTCAGCGTGCGACTCTCATACCTGAGGTCGTAGGTTCGATCCCCGGCTGTGCATGTTACAAACTATTTTAGAGTAGGAATTTAGTAAAGAGAAATAAATAAAACACTGAGTTAGACAATGATGCGGACCGCTATAATTCTTGATACAGACAGGGGCGATACAATTATTATAAAAGACTACATTGACAGATACAGACTACATAATGTTAAGTGGTTGCGTTCAGTTTAACAGTGCACCAATGGACTTTCTTTCTATGTGCGCATTTAACATTTGCTCGAACGGTGAAGAAAAACATCGTGAGGAAATCGACATGTCTTAGACCCAAAAAGTCGACGGCGTGTGTCAGGGACTAGAGGCTGATCACCTACTTGCCTATTAGATTTAAAAATGATCATGAAACAGATTCAGAAATCTAAGGCCAAGACCTAAGAGGTTGTAGCGCCACTGATTTATTTATTTATTTAAAAACACACTTTTAGAGAAAAAGCCAATAATAAATAGAAAACAAGTAACTCACTCAACATGAGTGCGATCATTATTTGCTTTTACGAGATACAACACTAGAACATTCACAAATCCGTGACGAACGTGCTCAAAGGCAAAAATAAATGTCTAAACATTCGTACGAAACTCGCCTTTATAGCCATAGACATACCTAGATGAGCCTGGTGAGGTTCCGCCATCTGAATCAAAGCTGAATCTTTTTTGTTGTATAGGATCTTCACTCGTTGCACATCACCATACACTCCTAAATGGTAAAATTGTGTTATATACGGAACAATATTTCATGTCAATGTACCCTACGCTTTTCGTAATCAAACTACATGGGTCTACAAGCTTCATTGTATTATTGAAAAGGAAAAACAAGAGAGAAAATCTATACTCTATCTGGTCACGTAAAGCTTCCGTTTGTCTGAATGCAATACACTATGGACTTTTAAAACTAAGCTACTTTAGACCTTCTTCAATCACTACGTGGAAATCTACTGTACTAAACATTGTCTTTCGACATTTGAATTCGGAAGCAAGTAAACATGAAACTCGATATCTGCTACATAAAATGTCTGAAACACAAATTGTCAGTTAATAAAGCTTAGAATGATCATAGAATGTAAAGTGTTAACAAGCGAAGCTTCGACGCCAAGTCAATGGATGCGGTTATCAGTAAAGAAATCCAGAATGTTAGACAATTTGTCTTCCAGGCAGACAGGGGCTCAGTATAGTAATATTAATGTTTTAATATAAAATACGGAATGTGTGCACACGTACCGAAAAGGGTAAAGAGAGCGTCAGGCGTGACCATCTAAAACAATAGGAAAGAGAAAAGAGATAGTATTATAAATAGTCGTAAAAGATATCTGACATCATATCTATAAATAAAATTAGCAACTTATTTAAGGAATGTATATAACAGCCCGTAACGCCGACTATGGTTTAATTAATTAGTCGTTCGATGCTATCCCACTTAATAAAATGACGTTACTGGCTATTGTGTTAGCGCAATGCACAATTTGTCAATAGACTATCTAGTTCATCGATTTGCTTCATAATTGTGGAATCTAATCAATCTAATATTGTTCAACAGTAATGGAAATTTGCGGTTACTGGTTGGTGTAGTACAGACCTCTTCGTTTAGGTTGGACACGAGGAGGACGGTTGCTAGGGGCAACGGCGGCGCGGCGAGAGCTCGAAGGGCCGGTGAGGCTGGAGTCAGAGTTAGGGCTCCGAAAGCTGGCAGGCCGACTCCTCCAACTCCAACGCCGTACGGTGAGGCCAATCCTGATCCGAGGCCAAGGAATGGAGGTGCTAGAACACCACCACCTAGAGTAAAGTACACGACTTAAGTGTTTAAACTCTGTGTTTATTAATAAAAATATTTTTTGAAATACCTTACATTACAAAGTTTACAAAAAAATAATACAAATTCTAAGGTTATTTTACGACAATCTATTGTTATAACAACAATGAGCTGTTTAAAAATTTGGGGCCTTACGCTAATATTACAATTTAGAACAAAAAACCAAAAACAGAGCAGTGAAGTCGCGACGTAAAACATCATGTTATCTTTTTGCTCGATCCTTTGAATGTAAAACGGCATAACAACAAAAGCAACAAATCGAGTGTGTCGGAATAATCCTCATATATCACAAGCCTCTACGGTGCAGTGGGGATTTATGAAAAGTTATTAGTCACTGTGGAAACATTTAGAATTGATTATGAATAATAAACACAATACGAGATAGAATGGAATAGTGAAGATAATACTAAAGCCTTAATGCGAAAGTTTGTAGCCGTAAATAAGACGTTGTTATGGATAACATTCTAAAACATTTATACAAAGAAAACGTATATTTAATATTAAATGAGAAAAGTGCTTTCGCAAAGATAAACTCGGGAACGGTGAGCAAACAGTGCTTAACACATTTCGGGGGATATAATGCGTCGTAACAAACACTTAAACAAAACTTCGTTAGACAAGACAAACATTGCGGTTGTTGCGACAGTGTAGAAAGGTGCTAAAGCGTCCAGAGCCTTGTGACAACTGCCCTTTTTCGCAGGCGTGACCCGTTGCGAAACAAATATACTATGTTTAAAGTTACTTTAAGAATATTGAGTATAGTGAAAATAAAATTAATGAAGAATTAGTCAAAAAGCAAGCAGAGTAAGCTATTACATTTACTGGGACGTGTAGTAAGAATTCCTATAAAGAGAAGCCTGGTTACTTTATTTCTGTTATCTTTAAAAAAATAATTTGCACTGCAATTAAATTCATCGTGTTAGAGAGTGTTCTTAACTAGGAGTTTATGTATACATGGAGACAGAAGAAACTAACATTTTACAAAATACATAGTCGGTCGTGCATAAAATTCTTTAATATGCATTTGTTTCAGCAGCGGATCACGTATACTTGAAAGATTGTAAAGGGCAGATGTGGATAAGTATTGGACTAACTCTTCCCGGATGCGGCCAGGAGGCGGGCGCGCAGTGACATCAACTCACTGGTCAACAGCTGGTGGGTATCGCCGTCTCCAGACGGCAGAGTCGGGTTGGTGTAGTCCCTGGACTTGTCATTGTTATACTTCACGTTGAGACAAGTCATCTTTGAGTAGTCGATGCGCAGGGTGCAGCAGCCGTTGTAAATGTTCTGACCGTCTAGGGCCTGTTGACAAAATAGTAAAGGTCAAGAACCTCAGTAGCTATTAGAGTTCTTGGGCAAGAGAGTACACTATTGAATATAATAATACATAGTTACATTTCAGAATCAAAATATTCTCAATTTTGTGATCACAATCCCTATAGCAACCTCTTTTTTAAATGAATATAATTTATGTATAAACAAATAAATGTTTAAGGGTAAATCTGTCCCAGGGTCCCGTCCCTTGGCTACTTTTTCAATTTATTTTTGTGCTTTACTTATTAATTTTTAGATGTAGTTTATTTAAGCTATTGACAATTATTAATTATTTGATTTATTTATTGATTAGTCTTATTAACTCATTGTCGTAGCATGCTATCTACGTCGTAGAGGTATGCCCGTGCTACGTAGTTCTCATTAATACACTATTTGTTATCCAAATAATTCCCCTACAAGCGCTCTATCACAAATAAATCGCAATCAATCTTATTGTTTGTTGTAAATGTTATATGGGAGAAAATAAAAAATATTCTTATTCTTAATCTAGTGCTCCACGCAAATCGTTTATTTGTGTTGTCATATCGTGTTTAGAGTGTTATTCACACCACTTTACAAACCACTTTATTAATTATTACTATATTAATATTTGAGTTAAAAAGAAGTATTGATTACGAAGAAAAATACAATATGACCGTATAAAAATGGTTCTCTGGGAAATTTGTTTGTCCTCGACGCCTGTGGCAGCCTGATAACGGTACATCGCGATAGAAAAGGGAATTAATTAAAATGCAACAGCACTCAGCCCATTCCTGTGAGCTTTATTCCCGTCCACGAAGTCCACTGTAAAAGTAAACATGATATTTTTCCAATGGAAAAATAGTTTACAATATTCTGTATGAAATAAAGCTTTTTAATAAGCCGTGGATCTTTATATTCTCTAATTATATAGTCGTTTCAAAAAAAATCCATTTTTGTAATATTGCTCACATTTAATTTGTATTGAACTTTTTCACAACTGTAATAAATTATACTTTTAATACTAAAAAAAATATGCACAAATTAAAGACGAGGTATGTTATTAATGCATAAAAATACATAAATTATGAAAACATTTAAAGATAATTATTTTTAACTTTTACTTTATGTAAAATTAAGCAAAGATCGGTTATGATTAATTAATAAAACTTTTTAATTCGGAGTTCAAAATAAATATATTAGATTAGATTATTGTATAATCTTTTAAAATATACGCGGTTCTCTGCACAAAAAAAGAAAGAGAATAAAAATCAAGACTGCGACATAGTGGTAAACAGATGACAAACAAAACAAAACACATTATGTATGACGATCAAATTTGAGTATTATTATAACAGGTTAATATGATAAAATATTTATGCTCACTATATTCCAGTTAAAGAAAAACGATGTGAGGAAACCGGCTTGTCTTAGACCCAAAAAGCCGACAACGTGTGTCAGGCACAGGAGGCTGATCACTTACTTGCCTATTAGATTGACAAATGATCATGGAAAAGAAATCTGAGGCCGAGACTCCATTTAAAACTATACACAGAAGGATGTTTATATCCATTAACATTTTTCAGCAAATTCAAGTCTTATATTATTATGTATTCAGGGTGCAATTAAAGTGTTTGTTAAAGTAATACCACAGCGGCAAAGTATCGATATCGCTGTTGAATTTTTATTGCATTTTCCTTAGAGAAACGGTTTGCTTCTTTAATTCAAACGGTTCAATAATTGCACCCCGGGCGTTTCCTGGAGTCGTTTCATTAGGGGACCGTGGTGCCTGCGGCGTGTCCACTCTTTGACGTGAATTACCGCGACCAATTAACCGTACTATTTCAACTCGTTAACCAAAAGAAACACTGATATAATTGGATAATATAAATGGTATGTACTTTTTATCAGTTTTTAATGATAAAAAAATAATATTAATTTCAATATTAATGTTATTCTGGTAAACGCTGTATTACGCGATTTTATTGAAAAAAACCTTGTTCTTTTAAGCCTCCTTGAACTTACGACTGTATTGAGAATCTTTTGGATAAGTTCAAATTAGTCCGTCAAGATGTTTCAAAAATCGTGATCTCATGTATTATTAGTGTTACTTTCTAGATAAAGAGTCACAAATGTTTGAGAAATCGTCGTACGAAACGCTCAGAGGAAATTTTTAAGGAAAATGAACTGAATTTTTTACAATGAACAGGCGAAGTAACCTCGAATACCTTTCACAATCAAATAAAATTTTCAGAAACGCAATGAATAAGTGAGAGTTCAATGTCGGAAAGCTGAATATTGGCTGTAGATTTAATAAATTTCTGCTCTATATGCAAATGTGGACCCCCTGATGTGTAGACGTGAATAGATTGGTTCGCTTATACCTCTACTTATATGGAAATGTGAAAAGCACATAAGAAGGAGGTCGCTTTGATACGTAATTGTTTTTGTAGACACATTTTGATTGCGGCGGTATATGAAGCCGTTATTGGAAAATGATTAACACGCTATACGTTGTATTGTCGCGATTTCGTTTCGGTAAAGAAATTGCCTATTTAATTCTGACAAAGTCAAACTATCCGAGCCGAATTAGATTTCAATTCTACATAGGCGTAACTACGTATTTTGGCATGACTCTGAGGTGCCTAAAACTAACACAGAGACAGCGTACGCTTATAAAAACTCTCATTCACACTTTCAAATACACACGCACACACATTCATTCACATACTTATACATTCACGCAAACTTAGGTTTTATACGACGTACGTTTTCCAAAAAAACTGTTTTAAACATGTTACAACGAAATAATTGTAATCCAGTTACACACAGGGGCACCCTAGTGGGGCTAGCGATAGATGAATCACAACCCTATTTCTGTCTTGAATAAAGTTTTTATTTTTTATTATTACTTATGTAAAATGTCATCTTAACCTAATGTATTAACCGTAAATGAAACATTAAAAAGCAAAGACGCTTAATTCAGTTTAAACTTTCACATGATAATCAATCTTTGAAATTATAATTATGTTTTAATAAGAGCTTTTAGAACATACACACAGCGAAAACATAGTTTAAGTGACGAACATAGCGAATAGCCAGATTGAATTGACCTAAGAAAACTATAATTGTTTGCGTAAAAGCCAACTGAAAGACCAATGGTTATATTTAGGAAAATAACTACTTTGAAACACGTGTTTGTCACTTGATTTGAGCTCATAAGACGTAACAAGTGTCCTCGGTAACTCTTAATCACGTCCTCGTAATTGTTTTATCTTTAGCTCGTTAGAACTCGTTTAAGCAAAGACTTCTTAGAGAAGGATTAAGTGCGGTCCGCCTCAATCCGCCCCCTGTTGCTAATTCTGAAGGTTTTTCCACGGATAGCTAGATAAACAATTTTTGTCTCGGTATATTTTGCTATCAAATAATATTCGACATGTCGATACTATAAAGACAGGAGAAATATTTGTTGAATAATATTTTGTCAGGTTAATTTCTAAATTGACATTAAGTAATAAGGAAAAACATTGCATAGGTACATAGCGATGTACATTTAAATGATGCATTGTGTAAGCTTGCATACTTAGTTGCAAGGTCTAATTTTCTTGTTAGCAAAAAACTTGGCGATTCAAAAGAGGATCCTGTTTTTCCGCCCGCTCTACGCTCTTCATCGGAAAACTAGTTTATGTAGGTTTAATTATTATATAATTTGAGAAATAAAGTCTTTAAACCTAATTATCTTATTATTTTTTTACTGATGTACATATTTTCCAAAATAAATTTATTAATTTTCATTTAAAAAATCATAAAGTAATATATATATTTATTGGTTTTAGATTATTAAGAGGATTCATTGGTAATATACAGTATATTTTAGTTATTTAAAATACATCATAAACTAAATCAATTTAAATAGTAAAGCCCGAAAGTTTTAACAAAAAAAAATTACATATAACTACAGTAAAGACATACATATTAAAAGCTTTTATTATTCACTATACAAAAATTAATCCCAATATTGTTGAGAGTAATATTTTATCGAACAATGTAAGTAAACAGGAATTCTCTCTACTACTGAGAGCTCTTACGGGACAATCGGGGCTCTGCACTGAAATAAATACAATTAAAAGCTTTTAAATACAAACAAAAGCAGAAAGACGATAGTGGACACAGTTCACTGTTCATTTATTGGATTTGTGTACACCAGCTCGCTCTGTTCTGATAGAGATTATTTATAGACAAAGAAGATTATTTATATCTTAATAAGCTTACATATTTCGTGGATCGATTCCCTGCGATTTGATACGACAATTATTATTGGATTATTGGACTTTAAGTGAAGTTTAGTTCAAAGACACTTTATTTCTTTGAGAAATAAATCTATATACCACTTAGTAAGAAAATTTAAGGTAGGTTAGTTATGAACATCGTGTTATAAAATTATTAGAAAATAAGATATATAAAATAAAAATATTAGTTGCTCTGCAAAAACTTCGTGTAAAATTGATTTGCTAAATTAAAGAAACAAAAAGAAGTGTATGAATAGTTTTGCAAAAGTGCAGGTAGATCGCATAGATGTTACAACAAATATTGTATGACTATTGAATAGTTATAATTTATTAGACGTTCGTTCACTGATATAAAGAAATGCTAAAAGTGGCTTTTGATATTTTGTAAATATTTATTCTATTAATTTATATTGAACGTATACGATTCATATAGGTTAGTTGACCCGGCAAATTTTTCTGTATTATTTCAAGAAATTTTTAGTTCAATAAAAATTATCTTTAATAAAAATAGGGGTTGATCGTAGAGCGGTGAAAGTTAGGGGTTGTATGTATTTTGGTATGCTGTATCATAAAAAAATAAAAACAAATTTTTTGGGATGGACACCCCTAATCACTAAGGGGTTTGAAAGATAGATAGTAGCCGATTCTCAGACTTACTGAATATGCATAAAAATGTCGAGCCGTTTCGGAGGAGGATGGGAACGAACATTCTGACACGAGAATTTAATATATTAGGTATATGTTTTTATTATTATTTTATAGGTTTTGTTAAATAGTATATAATAATAGTGCTAATAATATAAATAGTAATCAAAAGCTAGTATAAGCTAGTATTTACAAAAGCTTACCTCTAAAACAATCAACTAGATCTATCTTAAATCGACTCCTTTATGTATACTACGTAAGCATAAGTATTATAAACTGAAGTTTGGAACTTTTAATAGTGTCCAAACATGTCTTCTATCCCAAGTTGTTTTCAATTTAAACTATAAAGGTGCACCGACCAGTAAATGCAAGCGGTTCAACGATTAAAATTGCACGTCCTATCGCCCGCGTGTTTAGGTCCACTAACAAAGCCTCAACTTCGCTAGCTCGTTTCGTGTCAAACATCGTTTGTTACATCGAGGTTGTTATCAATTATTAAAACTTCAATAATGAAAAGACAAATGTTTTGTACCTCGGCCGTGTGTAAATGTTTGACGTGTAGTACAATGTGAACAATATATTCATACAATATCAATTTACACGGTGAGGCGTTCATTATGTGACAGAATTTTGTCTGTAGATTAATGTTGTAAGTGATAGGAAGGAGTGGTATTTGAACGTAACAATGTCGAACGTTCTGTCGCCTACAATTAAGGGTAGCCCTGAGTATTAATTACATTGTCCAATGGACCGAAAATGGTTTGTTCGGTTCCGCGAATGTGTACCTAACCTAATTGAGGATGTCCACGTTAGTGATTGAGTACATTATCGCTTTCACACTATTTAGCCTTTCGTCTGTTTTAAGCTTGAGTTTAAATAAGTCTTATTTAGAAACAAACCGCCTAAGTTACGATATCTACACGCATTGTCATATTAGTCCCGGCTAGAGGTCCCTTAAAACAAATGAAGTGTTCATTAGAAACATTTCTGCAATACTTAGACTATTTAACTTATAACTTTGATTTCTAAGCAAGTAGCTATTCACCTTGCATTATTAAACCTAAATCAAATAAGAATTCAACCAAAAAAATAAATATTACTTATGTATATACATCATAGTTTATTCGTCTATTTCTGTAAATAAATCAAGACAGAAATCACAATATTTTTACAAAGAGGTGATTTTTTATATAAATGCACTGCGATAATAAATCCTATCGTGAATCAAGTCTTATTTTATCCTTGATTGAGCACAAAGTTTAATCAAGTATAAATCGTTAGCGCGTTCATAAATAAGCACTAATGCAGATTATTAAATAATAAAAAATGGATCTCATTTTCCGCATCAGTGGCAATACAACCTTTTTAGGTCTGGTCCTAAAATTTCTGTATCTGTTTCATGATCATTTGTCAATCTAATAGGCAAGTAGGTGATCAGCCTCCTGTGCCTGCCGCGATTGACTTTTTGGGTCTAAGGCAAGCCAGTTTCCTCAAGATGTTTTCCTTCATCGTTCGAGCGAATGTTAAATGCGCACATAGAATTATACTCCATTGGTGCACAACCGGGGTTCGAACCTACGACCTCAGGGATATAAGTCGCACGCTGAAGCCACTACGCCAACACTAATAAAATTTAAGTCACTTTTTATTATAATTTATTACGCGAGTTATACATAAAAAGGAGAAACTGGTACCCCGTCCCTACCTCGCACGGTTAGACATTTAATTTTTATGTTTTGTAAATAAAAGCCATTACGTCTAAGGGGTAGGGTAGCATTCTAATGTTGAAAGTTTCTGTTATAGTAGTTTTTGAGTTTATTCATTAAAAAAAAACAAACCTTTATAATTGTAGATATATTAAATATTGGCGTCTATTTTTCGTTTCTATGCTGTATAAATTGTTTTACAATTTGATTTGATTAAACATAACCTTTTATAAAAATAACAGAAATTCATGGAATCTTAGAAAAGAAGACCGATCATAACACATTATGGAAGATCAAAAGGGAAAATAATTATAGAAAGGCTAAGCAAGCTAACAATTATAAAACGCATAATTAAACAATCATACTTTGGTGAAATTTAATAGGAGTCGAGACAAAATTCGACCAACTTTCATCTTTATTTATACAAAAATCAGTGATGCTACAACTGTTAGTCTTTTTCTTAATAGGCATTTTTTTTTCGTAAAAACACTTCTGACAATTCTTGAGCTCGTCGGTCGATATTTTCCTTGACCGAATGACTTATGGTTGGAATTCGAATGCACGCCTTTAGAGACACACTCAAGCCATTAGGCAAATAATGCTCACGGGTACAAAGCCTTTGACAAACACACCTATAAGTGACTTCTTAATGCAACATTTAATTATTTTCTAGACTAGCTTTAAAGTAAATACGTCTGCTTTTATGTAAATACGACGTTGGAAACAAGTGCCCACATTTTGCCGAACCATTAGCATAGTGCAATGCGATAATGAAGGTAGTCTAAGATTTTACTTGGTTAATGATTACGGTCGTTAACTCATTACTTTATATATTTAAATAGAATTCATTTAAATTGATTGTCCAAAAACAATACTTTTAATATTATACGAACCCTTCTTTAGATAGGTTTGTAAGACGAACAAAATCTAGCCTGGAAATATGTTTTTGAAGAATACTTCTTTTGGCGCGTAAGGGAAAAATTATGAGAGTAAATTTTTACGATGCGCTCGCACACCGTCACAAAAACCGACACCCTGAAGTTAGCTGTAGTCAACATTTTATTTTTTTCTATTAGTAGTGTCGTAAAATAAGCACACCTAAGTACACACACGTTTTTTTTTAGATTTCTATAGAAGAGATTCTAAGCAGACAAGAGACAGTAAATGATACTAAGCTTTGCCAGCCTTTTCAGAATTGGTACGCTTTTTTAATAACCTTTCTAAATTGACACAAAGGTCTGTTAGCCAGTTTTATAAAGTGGTCCGCGCTGGTACTTTCGAAGCTCAGTTGTGGTTCGGTGTATTGAGTGCATTCTACCTCTATCTATTCAACGACGATTCTTCGACGTATCAAACAAGCACCCATATTTAAGTATAAAGAACGCAAAAAATTGTGAAATTTGTATTATATATTACTTCTTCTTTAACCTTTTATGATCGAGAACATTGTTTTATTTTGCTTAGCTAATATTGTGTTGGACGATGTAATATTTTCGACACATCGTTTGAATACACCGTTGACACAGGTTAGATGTGGTTCGGTGCAAAGTGCAATTTTAAAATGTAAACAAAGCGCACCTTGAGTCCATAAAGCTGCCTCGGATTTCACTTTATGGAACATAAAATAAACTCGAGCTTATATCACATTTAAGCTATTCGTTAATGAAATATGTAAAGCTTTATCTCATTATTAAAACCCGCAAGTTATTAATAATTATGCTTTTCCCTGAAAACGTAATAAAGCTTGCAATTTAATACCTGTAATTTATTACAAATAAAAAAGCTTTACACAGTACGTTATTTCCTTATTTCCTTTTACTAACCTTTGTATAAACTTTTAGTAACGCATTTACGAGGACTATTTAAGCTGAAAATGAACTTCACTGGATATTAAGTGAAAATAAAATAGTAGGCGATTAAAAAGAGTTGAGTCTTGCCAGTTCTACGCCCTTGATTCTAAAACTGGCAACTGTAAACATATAAAGCCATTAATTATTTCATTTGAATGTAGAAAAGTTTAAATGAATATATGTTGATTTTGAAAATAATTTGAAGATTTATAAGTAAAAAAGAAGTAATAGTGGAACCGTTTGAATAGTCACTAACAATACTCGTCATTGTTATGGATTACTACTGGACGGCTCAGAATCCGTATTTCAGACACTCACAGGTTATCAATCATCGCTTATTGATGGAGTAGCTTTGATTACGATACGTGTTACGGAATGACTTACTATTCCTATGTTCAAAAATAGAGTGCCTGATTGCCTTTCGAAATATATTTTTTCAGTTATTGATTGCTTTTATCTAGGAACCGAATTTTAGGACAGTATATAATAAACTCCATAAAAATATAAAATGTTTTTATATAATTGGACATAAAACATTAAAAAAATCAGTGGCACTACAACCTTTTTAACGTGGCCTCAGATTTCTGAATCTGTTTCATGATCATTTGATGGCAAGCAGGTGATCAGCCTCCTGTGCACACGGCGTCGACTTGAGTCTAAGGCAAGCCGGTTTCCTCACGATGTTTTCCGTCACCGTTCGAGCGAATGTTAAATGCGCACATAAAAGTCTATTGGTGCACAGCCGAGGATCGAACTAACGCTAACACTACTCGATATAAAAACATATATGTTGGGCGCGTTCGTATATATAACAGTTATAAAGTCTAGTAACGCGAGGTAGTTTATAGGTTACATTTGTAAATAGGATTTGGGAAATAGGTATATTTACGAGTGGGGGCATGTTTACGCGAGCCGTACGTACAAGAATTGAGCACATTAAGAGCTTACATTTCGTGTCTGCGTGTAAGCCGCCCTCTGAAAAGATTTGATGGCGAGGTTAGAGATTTATGTCAAGGATCATAGAGTCGGGGATCGGGGGATTTCAGCGCTCAACATCCGACTCTGCCCTTTGTGGTTGGAGCACTATCCGGCTTCACTTCACTTTGTACTTACTTGTGCTGCCACTTACCTTGCGGGACGTTTCAATTTCATTTTTAACTTATGATTCGTATGTGAAACGGAAATTTTTGTTAACATTATGTCAGGTTTTGCAGGTGGCGGAAGATTGTATAGCTAAATGAACTTGTAGATCAATTAATAAGAGCATTCAATACCTTTAAGAATCTTACATATTTTTGTGTTGTAATGTAGATATCAAACTATGCGAAACGTGTAAAGATAATTAATTTTTATTGGGTGTTATTTTGCTTGAAAATTTATTATCTGACGTGCTTTTTAAATAAGCATATATCATGGCAGCAACTTACTAAGGGTTTAATTATTGATTTATTAAAGGACACCACTTCACATTAAAAAAATCTACAGTTTAAAATTCAATCTAATATTCTAAAATATATTATAATTACAGTGGACATAAGACAAACAAAAAGTATACATATTACACAAAACAATTAAATTTGCGTTCTTACAGTAAGTAGTAAATTATAATTCCTTTCTTTAAATCAGTTTGAAAAACATCTTCTTTTCCTGTCATATAGTAATCTACTCCCCCGGTTGAAAACCGAACCAAAAAAAGCCCCCCCCCCCCCCACCCCCCGCCCCCCCCCCCCCCCCCCCGACCGGCCCCCGGCAAACCCCCCCGCCCGCCCCCGCCCCCCCCCCCCCCCCCTAATTTTCCCCCCCCCCCCCCCCCCAACAAATTCCTTTTATTTTTCCCCCCCCCCTCAACCCCCCACCCCCCCCCAACCCCCCCCCCCCCCCCCCCCCCCCCCGCCCCCCCCCCCCCCCCCCCCCCCCCCCCCCCCCCCCCCCCCCCCCCCCCCCCCCCCCCCCCCCCCCCCCCCCCCCGGTGGGCCCCCCCCCTCCCTTCCCCCCCCCCCCCCCCCCCCCCCCCCCCCCCCCCCCCCCCCCCCCCCCCCCCCCTTCCCCCCCCCTTCCCCCCCCCCCCCCCCCCCCCCCCCCCCCCCCCCCCCCCCCCCCCCCCCCCCCCCCCCCCCCCCCCCCCCCCCCCCCCCCCCCCCCCCCCCCCCCCCCCCCCCCCCCCCCCCCCCCCCCCCCCCCCCCCCCCCCCCCCCCCCCCCCCCCCCCCCCCCCCCCCCCCCCCCCCCCCCCCCCCCCCCCCCCCCCCCCCCCCCCCCCCCCCCCCCCCCCCCCCCCCCCCCCCCCCCCCCCCCCCCCCCCCCCCCCCCCCCCCCCCCCCCCCCCCCCCCCCCCCCCCCCCCCCCCCCCCCCCCCCCCCCCCCCCCCCCCCCCCCCCCCCCCCCCCCCCCCCCCCCCCCCCCCCCCCCCCCCCCCCCCCCCCCCCCCCCCCCCCCCCCCCCCCCCCCCCCCCCCCCCCCCCCCCCCCCCCCCCCCCCCCCCCCCCCCCCCCCCCCCCCCCCCCCCCCCCCCCCCCCCCCCCCCCCCCCCCCCCCCCCCCCCCCCCCCCCCCCCCCCCCCCCCCCCCCCCCCCCCCCCCCCCCCCCCCCCCCCCCCCCCCCCCCCCCCCCCCCCCCCCCCCCCCCCCCCCCCCCCCCCCCCCCCCCCCCCCCCCCCCCCCCCCCCCCCCCCCCCCCCCCCCCCCCCCCCCCCCCCCCCCCCCCCCCCCCCCCCCCCCCCCCCCCCCCCCCCCCCCCCCCCCCCCCCCCCCCCCCCCCCCCCCCCCCCCCCCCCCCCCCCCCCCCCCCCCCCCCCCCCCCCCCCCCCCCCCCCCCCCCCCCCCCCCCCCCCCCCCCCCCCCCCCCCCCCCCCCCCCCCCCCCCCCCCCCCCCCCCCCCCCCCCCCCCCCCCCCCCCCCCCCCCCCCCCCCCCCCCCCCCCCCCCCCCCCCCCCCCCCCCCCCCCCCCCCCCCCCCCCCCCCCCCCCCCCCCCCCCCCCCCCCCCCCCCCCCCCCCCCCCCCCCCCCCCCCCCCCCCCCCCCCCCCCCCCCCCCCCCCCCCCCCCCCCCCCCCCCCCCCCCCCCCCCCCCCCCCCCCCCCCCCCCCCCCCCCCCCCCCCCCCCCCCCCCCCCCCCCCCCCCCCCCCCCCCCCCCCCCCCCCCCCCCCCCCCCCCCCCCCCCCCCCCCCCCCCCCCCCCCCCCCCCCCCCCCCCCCCCCCCCCCCCCCCCCCCCCCCCCCCCCCCCCCCCCCCCCCCCCCCCCCCCCCCCCCCCCCCCCCCCCCCCCCCCCCCCCCCCCCCCCCCCCCCCCCCCCCCCCCCCCCCCCCCCCCCCCCCCCCCCCCCCCCCCCCCCCCCCCCCCCCCCCCCCCCCCCCCCCCCCCCCCCCCCCCCCCCCCCCCCCCCCCCCCCCCCCCCCCCCCCCCCCCCCCCCCCCCCCCCCCCCCCCCCCCCCCCCCCCCCCCCCCCCCCCCCCCCCCCCCCCCCCCCCCCCCCCCCCCCCCCCCCCCCCCCCCCCCCCCCCCCCCCCCCCCCCCCCCCCCCCCCCCCCCCCCCCCCCCCCCCCCCCCCCCCCCCCCCCCCCCCCCCCCCCCCCCCCCCCCCCCCCCCCCCCCCCCCCCCCCCCCCCCCCCCCCCCCCCCCCCCCCCCCCCCCCCCCCCCCCCCCCCCCCCCCCCCCCCCCCCCCCCCCCCCCCCCCCCCCCCCCCCCCCCCCCCCCCCCCCCCCCCCCCCCCCCCCCCCCCCCCCCCCCCCCCCCCCCCCCCCCCCCCCCCCCCCCCCCCCCCCCCCCCCCCCCCCCCCCCCCCCCCCCCCCCCCCCCCCCCCCCCCCCCCCCCCCCCCCCCCCCCCCCCCCCCCCCCCCCCCCCCCCCCTCCCTCTTTTTTTTTTTTTTTTTTTTTTTTTTATAGCATCAATTAGGTAATGTTCCAAGTGACATTGTTATTTCCGATAATAAACAATAAGCTAGAATGACAACTTTGCTTAAGGCTTGTTATTTGCATGAGTTGCTTTGAATTATAGAAGTTTCCGATTTAAAGAACGTAACAAGATGAGCTTGTACTCGTTAGTGAAGAAGTCTGTTTACGTGTATAAAAATTATCACGCCCTTTAATTTAGCACGGTTGTTATCACTGATAAATTAGTTTGTTAGAGATATTAATGAAATTATTAAGATTAACATTGCTGCATTGCATTAACAATTTTCCAACTTTATTTATCATGCTCTCTTTATTTATCAACCTCATTAGGTTTAAGATGCTATTTAGTTTTAGTTATTATTACTTTTTTTCGTTTTTTATTTTGAGTTCTACAAATAAATATCTTCTCTAATATTATACAAGAATGTTTTGCATTTTGAATTTTCGATTTTATTTTTAAGAATTTATATCAAGCTAAAAATTCCTGACTGATTAAAAAAAATATTTCATTACGAAGAGTATTTTTAAATTTACTAATGACGGACTTGTATGTAAATGATGTTACAAATTTAAAAATGTATATATTCGTTGTAAAGTAAAATCTGTATATTGATTAGATTGCGAATGTGTGTATCTAATAATCTGAAAGGAAGTATTTAAAAACTAAGAAAAATAAGTAAAATAAAACTTTTATGTTAACAAACATATATATCTATTGTCCGACTTAGTAAACTTTCCACTACCACCAGATCGGCATCCACGAGAGTGAAACTATAGCGAGTACATTGCTAGTGTTCTAAGATATTGATGTGTACAATTTGTGATGTTATATTTTCTTGTATAATTTGATACGTTGTTTTCGAATTTATAAATAAATAAAAAAACAATGTTTCTAAATGTTACATTATAAAAACTACTTTGATTTGAAATAAAAAATAGGAATTGTGTTAATGATATATAAAAAAACATCCCTTCGCATTTATAAGACAAGATCGTTGCGTAAATCCTGCCTATGAAAGCGTTAACAATTACTAACTGAAATACTTATTTATTTCGAAGATATAAGCATTGTTTTTTCGACATATATAATCTACTATTAAAGACAAGTTAAGGAACGATTGGCAAATTGAGTTTTTTTATTGTCTTAACAATGTTGACATCTCAGACTGCGAACGCAGACAATCCTATAGGAATTCTCAAAAGTGAATTCTCCTATAGCTATTTTTGTTCAGCGCATTCGTGCGGTACAATTCGAGTAGTGTGGTTTTAAGCGTAACTTCAATCGTGTCAGATACGACTTAGCGTTACTAAGTTTTCAGCATTCCGCTCCAGTGATATCTCAATTTTCACGAGAGGTTTCCTCGCTGAGAGCTTTAATTTGACGTAACTTAAACCTGTACGTTGCTTTTATAATAACGAATAGAGATACAATACATCTTATTTTTTGTATCAATGACCGTATATTCTGGCGATTTTCATTTGTTTTCTTGTGACAATTACGAAACCTGTAACTAATTTGTGTTTATTCAACTAGGTTCCAAGAAAATATATAATATATATACGTAGTTAAGAAAAAATATATTTCCGTCAATATCGTACGAGAGAATGTTCACCATTATCTGTTGTTTTCATTCTTCAACATTACTTTCTGTTAATCCTTATTACGCCTATTAGGACGAATGCCTGTAATTTATTTTAATTTGCTACATCCTGACATTTCTTCGCTAAAGATTATAAGGAAATTTTTCTTTACTATTAAAGAAAAAATGGTTTATTTAATTGAAGTATGGGGCAGCGCCGCTAAAACTAAATTAACGAACATTCAAGTATTGCAAAATAAAATCATCAAAAACTACTGTTCCACTATGTTCCACACTATTATCGAGACACAAACATAATGAATTTAAAACAACTTTATATTTATAATACCCTGTCTCGCCTCGCTGTTGTACATTGTGATTGAATGGTTGAGAAATGAGAAACAAAACATTTCATATAAGTTTAATTTTGCAATACTAGTGGAAAAAAAAATGATAAAAACAATCCTTGATGCGGATTATATATCATGCTAAAATTTCATTTTATATATTCTTGTCAAAAAAAATTTAAAACGTTTTTGAGAAACAAAGTCTTTACACCTTTACACACTTTACATGGTACATGCATACATGTCTCAGAAGGCATGACATACATCTGTTCACCTATCACCTACAACATCTAGCCTATAAATATTAATAATCAAGAAACAGGTTATTACGAGAATTTATTGAAAAGAAAAACAGATATCGAAATTCAAATTAATAAAATAACATCGAAACTGGCACAATCGTATTAAATAACGATCATAACAGTCGGGTTGAAAAAAGGTCCAATAATTATTATACTCGTAAAGCGAGTCCGCGGAAGCCGCAAAACGAAATTTAATTTGCCCTGAACGCTGCATCAGAAATAAAGTTAAAACAGTGCAGTAGGCGGCTGTACGACGAACTTCTAACGCAAATGAATACCGAATGGGAAAAGTTGTGGAGAAAAATGATGTCCCATTCGACCGCGGACTATTGTGGCGTGAGTGCTGTAACACTGTATTGTTTGCTGAATTAAATAGAATATAAGTTTTAGGATTTAATAAGGTCTTGCATGTTTTCATTATAAATAAATAAATTATTTATTTAGATGAATTAATTATAAACCCCACATCAGCCATATAAAATGACATGGTCATATTAATTATCAAAATGCCATAATAATAAGTTAAGTTATTTATAATTACTAATTAGTCTCCCACGATAAAATCTAATCACCTTTCCCTTGAAGCATTCATGACATCTATATCTTCTAGGAAGATGATTAAATAGTTTGATAGCCATGGCGTAGCAATTTTTGAATACTTCGTGGTACAATATGCAGGTTTTCCTATATAGGCGATTTTCTCACAATGTTTTCACCGTAGATATATTATCAAATATATGTTTTTACTGTTATCTTAATATTATTATAATTAAGCCTCATTTATTCCTTGAAACATTCATCCATATTTGGAAAAGATATACATAAAATTTTATTCAGAAATAAATATGTTTTATTTCCAAGGACCTCCGTTAGAGTATAGGTCTCCTCCAACCAGTGAGGATAAAACTTTTTTATCCAGAATATGTAGATATGATAAATTTAGTCTTATTAATAAGAATAAAGGCGGCTGAAGTGTTCCAGCAACAAAAAGATTTGATTAATATGAAGAAGAAATGAAAACAACAATTTGACCTTTTAAATTTGTTTAGCTACAAAAGATTGGAACGTTTTAAAGTAAATGGATGACAATTGTTACAAAGCAGTGTGTCGGCTAGTCTTCGGAAGATCTTCGGAGCGTAGTTAAGGCAAGTCACTTCATTTCCAGATAGTTTGAAAGCAAGTCATTAAGTTGAATGAAACGTGAGGCAATAGGAACTTTGTTTTATAGCTTTACTTCACAAACAGTTAATAAAAACAGAGAAGTTTACAGTACTCACCGTTTTCGCCATTTGAGCGGAGCCCGTGTCCGGATACTGGATTAAGGCTTGAAATGAATCTGAAAATAAAATACGTAATTTTACATCTTTGCGACAACCATTTTGATATTAAGTTGCATGTTATAGAGGAAAATGTGAGGTTTTGCAACAACATTTTAACGTTAAACGCTGTATAATTTTGTTATAGATACACAGGAACAGGAGGGGTTTCCTGTAAAATATTGTTCATGTTTTAACCTGATTATAATAATAATAATAATTAGGCTTCATTAATTCCTTGAAAAATTTACACAATATACACAAACTTAAACACTTAATTTCTATACAGAAATTTTATATTTATTTTTTTTCCAAGGACTTTTATAGGCCTCCTCCAATTAGCACTATCTCTCTCTATCGCAACGCGATTATATGTTAGTATAAATTCATATGTTAAGTTTTAAGCTATTTTTTGTGTAATATTTTAACATACTACTAAATTATTCACCGACAAAATCATTTGTTCCAATTTACAAATTATTATCGACATTAGCGTTTTGTAACGCTACCAAACGTCTCATAGATGTTATGATTGTAAAGTACATTAAATACAAACACTTCATACAAAATTAATGATTTTATTAATGCCAACACACCATTAGGATGCAGGAAGGCATCAGAAATGTTCCCCCCGAGACCACTACGTACTTACGGTCTGACCCACATTGTTTATTCAAAGCGTTTAGATAGATAGAGCATTAAATTACAACAAAACAGCCTTTAGAGTTAAATAGTTCGAGTGTTTGCGATATGCGAGTCGTCAAAAGGAATTCACGAAAGGTAATCTTGCCGACATGAATGAGGAAATTGGCGCCCAATGTGATGCGTTATGATCCATCTTCAACTTCGAAACGGGAGTCAGGTGGCACCGCATTTATGCTTGAAAATACCAAGTTTCATGCAATTTCACCTTCGCAAACTTGGGTCTATAGTGCAGAACTGTTGACTTAACTTTGCGTCATTTAATATATCTATGCGCAGGCACTTAATTATTGAGATGCGGCTTTTATCTTTATTTTTTAAATTGTTTAATTGAAATTATTGCATATGTTATAATACATTATTTTTATAATAAAAGAGTGAGCAGTATTGGCATAGCTTCAGCATGCAACTCTGATCCCTGAGGTCGTTGGTTCGATCCTGACTGAGCACCGACGGACTTTCTTTCTAAGTGTGCATTTAAACATTCGCTCGAACATTGAAGGAAAACATCGTGAAAACCAGCTTGCCTTAGACCCAAAAAGTCGACGGCGTAAGTCAGCACTGGAGGCGGATCACCAGAGCCTATTAGATTGACAAATGATCATGAAACAGATAAAGAAATCTGAGGTCTAGATCTAAAAAGGTTTTATGGTGTTTGTATACTTTTTTATATTAAATCAGTAACTGAAAATCACGAACATGAGACCAAAAATTTATTTTATAGAATATCAGTATAAAGCGGCGTTAAAATCTCTAATTGATTTTTAAATAATTTCCTCTCTTGAAGTCTTGTCTAAAAATTTAAATTTTACATCTATTATAATAATAATTTTCCCGTCTACTACTTGATGCTATAAAACACGGGAACGCTGCATGACGTAAATGTACTAACATCTCTCCCCATACATACGTAAATAGTCTTTAAAAGTCATATTTTGCTTAGGCCCGCCTAGGAACATTAAACGAACGCATAAAAGGCTTACGGCAAATTGGAGGTTTCATGTAATTAACTTTGGAGTAAGAAAAACCGTTTTCTCTTAATAATAGAAAAATAAAGATGAAAAGCCCAAAGCGTATTTCAATTGTATAACCAAATTTGTTAATTTTGCCCAAGACAATGGAACGTTTGTTTTAAATGTACATTTTTTTAATCAACTTAACGTAGTCTAATCTATTGTTTATTACATCAGCCTTTTGTAATATTAATTAATTTATTTATTTGTCAGAGATTTTACTATATGATTGAATGGAACAATTCCGTGAAATCGGTATATGGGATCATAACTGTTATTAATTAATTCATATGTGAATCTCTTTGTAAATATATAATATATGTATGTTCAACGTAATATGTTACATATTTTCAAATATAACCTTATTAGGTCTAGATCTCAGACGACGATCATTTGTCAATCTAATAGGCAAGTAGGTGATCAGCCTGCGGTGCCTGAAACACGGCGTCGACTTTTTGGGTCTAAGGCAAGCCGGTTTCACGATGTTTACCTTCACCGTTCGAGCGAATGTTAAATGCGCACATAGAAAGACAGTCCATTGGTGCACAGCCGGGGTTCTAACCTACGACCTCAGGGATGAGAGTCGCACGCTGGGCCTACACTGCTCACTATAAATATGCTTAATAATATTGATTTCCTTTTAGAATACCATTGCTAATATTATTTAACAAACTAGTAGACAAAAATTGTAATGTAATGTAGCATTTCCTTAAATCTAACCAAATAAAATTCAGTACATTTCAAATTAATTTAATCGAATATTAAAACCTATATCGTTGTAAATTAAAATTCACTAATCCTTTTCGGGTAAAATTTCGGTTGCAATGTAAATTTAAGCGAGATGCTTCCGCCCAGCCGATTACAGCATAATATGATATCTTAAATCTCAGTTCTCTTTAGCTGTCAAACTTGAATGCACCCGCAATTTGTGCTCTTTCATTTCGTTAACACTCGGGACATTTTACATTAAAAAGACGTAATTTGAATTTCAATGGCCCTAAGTGCCTACGTTTAATATAAAGCTACAAGTACATATTATGTAAATAGTTGTAATGAAAAAAATTTAATTAGATAGCAGTTGAATTTGATTGTATGTACACGTGGAAAGAAAAATCTATCGGTGTGTGTGTTGAAATGCTTGAAAGATGCAGGCTTTAAAACTCATTTATTTTTGTTTTATAGGATAGTAGGGCAAACGAGCCTACGGGAATTCTTTCTTTTTAAACAATTGAAGATCGTTTCTCCAAGGGAAGACCCACACCGGGAGTCGATTCCACAGTTCGCTAGTTAGCAAAAGAAAATGTCTCATAATTAACACCTAAGTGACATAAACAGTAAAAAAACAAATGAAACATAAAAGATAATCATAAAACATATCATATAAATATATGATACGAAGTTAACAGTATTACTAAACTATAACAATAAATGTTAAACGAAAGATCACAAATTAAAGAAAGAAGTCAAATAACATTAGTAGCGGACCCCAAAGCTTAATTACGTGGATCCAGCATAGACACGACATGTACCACAAACAAGGGACGAATAATAATTGTAGCGGTCTGGTACACCTTAATAAAGCCAATCGGGGAGGGGGAGGGATTACAGCCACGCGCTCTTATTGAGATTTGTTCCGGGATTAGAATTGTGTATGATGGTGTATATCAGACAATAATGTTGCGAACTACTAGTAGCGTTGTCTAATATTGGGAACAGTTTTCCGTAATGGCAATAGAGGCATAGTTCATAGAGAATTTGTAATCTATTTATATATAGCTGTTTATTTATCTTTTACTAGTAGACTCGGCCAAGCGTTGCTGTGGCTAAGATTTTTGTTATATTACGTAGTAGTAAACTATTCAAGAGAAACGGCAGGAGAACACCAACCCACCATGCTTTTTTGGTGGTTATGCCATTAAATTGTAGCTTATGTTAAACGTTGGTATTTATTTTGATAAGGATCAATACCTAGGTACGAATAAAGAGCCTTTTCTAGCGGTGGTAATTTAATAAAAAAAGACGCTTATTGAGACGTAACTATAAAAGATAGAGACATGCTGTCGCGACATTTTTTATAGATAGTGATGTGTCCTGAAAAATTGTAATACATCATTTTATTCTATCATTAATAGTTTTCGCAGCGCACGCGATTGAAGGAAGTTTTTCGTTTATTTTTTTACATTATTCAAGTTTTAGTAAGCATCCCTAATTTTTTTGAAAATGAATAACGTAATACATATATAGTATAGTATGAATAATATAATAAGTAATATAGCCTATGTTACTCGGGAATAGTGTAACTTGCCAACGGTGAAAGAATTTTTAAAATCAGTCCAGTAGTTTCGGAGCCTATTCATTTCAAACAATCAAAAAATCAAATCTTTCCTCTTTATAATATTACTATAGATGAGAGATGCAAAGTACTAAAGCAGACATTGTCTTTTAAGTTTTTCAAAGTCGTATGTCAGTAATTAATAATTTATTTTTATTGATTATTTTAAGTCTTCAAAAATAGCGAAATAATAATGCGGTTAATATGCATTTCTAAGTATAGGTTTTCGCACAACACAATAAACTATTTTCCGTACGACGCAAAATGTTTTGACTAAATAATAGGCTTCCATACGAAACATTTCTCATTGAATAGCTAAATAGGGTTCGTAATGAACTTAAAAACAAACACTAAGAATATTACAATAATAATTAAATCGGAAGACTTCCGACGTAAGTCACTAACAATCATTAAACATTCATCTTCAAACTCGCAGCAGATTTCGGAGTCTGACGCCTTTATTAATTGTAATATGATAAAAACTTGTAGAATATTCATTAGATAAACTCGGGGAACTTAGGGAAATAACGAGCCGAAACACCATGAATCCAAATTTGGTAACTTCTAAATGGTTTGAGTTAAGTATTTTCGGGCGCTTAAATAAATTCAAAACATTTTGTTAATCAAAGATTGCATATGTTTGACGACGTCTCAAGTCAATCAAACATTTGTAATTATCAAATATTAACGAGTTTTATAGAGGTGTTTTCGTAATATAAATACGAAATTTTTAGTCAATGCGTTAGTCAAATCATTTATTTCAGTTAGGCCTATTAAAAAGGCAATTTTGAAAGTCAAAATTACAAGTTTAAAAATATTTAAGAAACATGACTCTAGTTGCCCCTTCCAAAAGGTAGATTCATATAGACGAGAATGGGCCAAAGACTCCATACTTACTCTTCTAAAATAGTTTTTAAAATATTTTGTATACATTGATAATTATATGTGAAGACCATTGATTATATAAATTGATAAATTATTTTTAATATTTTAGCTGTGGTTTTTGTGCCGTATTTTCCTATTAGCGTAGGATTTTCTACTTAGTTCTTGTTACCAAAGAAAATTTCTATGTGTGCATTTAAAATCTTTAGAAAACTGACATCTCGTAGCCATCCCATAGAAAATTTATTTCATGGAAAAATATGTTAGAAGATAGTTGTATTGTTGCCGTTTCAAAGATTACTCGATATAAGTACTTACTAAGAATATTTAAGAATTTCAAATAGAATTCATCTTCAGAATAAACGTTGAAGCGCAGACAAAGCTTTTACAATTGGACAATGACGAATGCGGTAAAAAAGCAAACAACCGTTTCGGAAGAGCAAGGGTCGCCGGCGTCGCTCGGAAATTGGAAACTCTGCATTAGCGGAGGTGTCCCGATACCGTAGAGTTATGAGCACTTATAACTAAGCCACGATTAGAACGCTCTTTTGACGTATAAATCTTATAATATTGCCAAAGATATGTTAGCAAATTACGCGATTCTAACTTATTATTGTTGCTACTATTAAGTTATGGGTAAATATGTGATACACACGAACTTTTCTCAATATATGGATGATTTATAAAGATTATTGTAATATACATAGTATGTCATTATTTATATTTAATATTTATTAATTTAGACTTGAATTTGTTTACAATTTAACAGCTTTGAAGTTTCAAATATAAATGAAGTAACAAAAACTAACAATAATTGTGTCTAATAATAGGTCTGTGATATTATATGTACAATTAAATAAGCTTGAAAAAATTAAAAAGAAATTGCTTCAATGAAAATTTGTTTCCTTGTTGACTTTATTCAGATACTCGTATGACGGTAAATACATTTTGTATTAATGCCTTATTTTTCTTTGACATAGATACATATATTAATAATATTGAACGGTACAAATGTTTAGATTTATTTAAAACTGTAATTTTAAATATTCGGCCATCTTAGCGTGGTGATGTTAAACAAATACGACGCATATCGATTCCCATAAAATAATAGCAAATTCCTAATGAAGTTTGCGTAGATGAAACCGATATAACTTTGCATGCGTTATCTCGCGACGTGTCGTTTACCGAACAAATTATATTCAATACTTTGTTGTTTGAAATTTGGGTAATAAATTAATGTTTTGATAGAAAAAACAACATGTTTAACCAGTCTGTAAATTTGATTACGATTCCGATTACAATAATAAGGCAACCAACATTGCCTTGTACAGAGGTTTGACAACCCTTAGCTAGATTTCAATTTGATTAGCGCACTACAGTACAGGCCTATGTAATTCGTAGTTTGCACCAGCGCTACGAACATTAAAAGTACTACATCGAAGTTGGGTTTTGTTAACGGAACGTGTTTAGCCAAATCCAGCCATTTACTGAGCCAATCATTAGATATTGTAACAGTTTTACAGAATAGCTCAGCTGAAAGTCCTACATTTCTGGGAATAAGTAAGCAATTTTAGAGTAGAATACTTTGGTTTGTGTTCAACAACAACATGTGTCTGTCCTAAAGTAGTTGAAAGAAAATTTAATGTTTCTACTAGAAAAATGATTTCGTTTTTCATTAATTTTTGTATCTTTTTTTGTTTTTATTATATAATAAAATATTTAGTAAGCTCAGACCTACTAAAAACTTATTGAAATTAACATTATAAAGTTGATTTTAAAGGAACATTAACCGAACCAAAAATCTTAGTTAATTGGTTTATCTGGCCCGGAGGAATAATTAATTTTAGTATCGAAAGTTAAAGGAGTTTTAAATAAATTAAACCTTTTTCGTATTCAGTTACAAAACAGTTTTGAAGTACACTTGTAGTGAAAACATTTCAAAATTACCAAACTATGTTATTACTATTCGAAGAGATGATTTTAACCAATAGTTATTTTTTTATGTTTTTTTTTGGACGTCTTGGACCTGATTTTCTTGGGTTTTCCGATATTGAATACATGTAGTTTTTCTCTATGACGACTTCATTTTTACTATGATTTTTTACTGCAAAAAGTTTTCTTTTACTAGTTTAAAAAATGCAAAAGAATATAATTAATGACCCATTAAGCTGTACTACTAAAAAAATTACAGTACAGATACGCGGCTCAATTGGGTTTTAACTTTAGCATTGGCTATAGAACAGGCTATTCTGCAACTACCTAGTTTGGTTATCCGCCTTTGTAAACTTACTGTTGATTGAGTCACCTCTGATAAAAATAGCAACATACTGAGAGGAGTATTTAAGATTGACAGGCAAATTTACGAGCTGGAAAAAATTCTAAGCTGTTCGCGCGTATTTAAATAAATATAATAGGTTAATAGATAATAGGTTAAAAAACTACTATGAAAAAGGGAACACAACTCTGTCTATTACATTGAACTTAAATATCCAATTATACTTTAGTCACAAATATATATGCTTATTTATAATTAGAAATGAACAGCGGTAGGGGTAGGCAAAGCTTATCAAATATGTACCTACCTCCTGTGCTGGATTTATTTAGGTTATGCATGAGGGGGAGATTTAAATTTTAAACGGATTGCGCCCTTGGATTTTAGAATTGTGTTTAGGCTATCAGGATATACTAAATATTTTAATAGGCTTCAATCAATTGTCAAGATTTTTCTAAAGGTTTACAAACAACAAACAAATAATTTCATACTTTAATGTAGTCATTATTATTGTTTATAAACGTTATAGTTGCAAATGAATTTAAATATTTTTGTTCTTCATTGTGACATTGTTATTAGTGTTTGAAAGCGCTTAGGTTTTTATCAAAGCATTCTTTCTCAAATAAAATATTCATTTAAAATTTAGCTAACATTAATTTTCTTTGAAAGCGAGCGGACAATCGCAACAACGTTGCACTTTCAGAAGATCTAAATACAAAAAAGTCTTGCTATTTTAAGTACTTTAACGCGTAGCTTTTTTAATGAAATCATTACTTCCATGATTTGTAATCCTTCCTACGTTTAAAAATCAAAAGCGTTGAATGTCGATATAAGTTACACAGATGAATATTTAAATATTTTAGTATTACAATGGACCTAAGAAAAAAAGTACTTACTATTTTTCGTGAATGTAACGATTTTGAGCACTTTTCCATATCGCTGGAAGATGGAGTACAGCACGTCCAACACAATTGGGTACAGCATGTGTTCTATGATCACTCTTAACACGGTGTTGGGCCCTCCCTGAAAAAAAAAATTTTTGTTCATACGGCGGCTAATATCTGGCAATGTATTTATACATAAGATTACAGTTATGCGTATGCGCAAAGTGCACTTATTCTCTCATTACATTCTATAGAGGGCATGAGAGCAGGCAAACAGTTTTGCGCAGTACTTGCCATTGCCATGGGCAAGTGCATAGGTTCTAAGTCCGCCTTATTATTTTATACACTATTTATTTGTTTTGTAATTTAAAAATTTATCTTGATAAAAATCTGGGGTGAGATAACGACATATAGAACCATGCGTTTAATTGTGAATGGACAAAACCACGTTATATATCAAGATACTTTCGATACCGTCGAACAGTCATAATCAAACGTAACGCGCTATAGTTTTCCCACCACTACACAGTAAAGATGGAGCTTATAATGAATTTTACTATATTTCATAATCAAAATTGTATTTAATATAAGACGAAAACGTAAATAGGTAGAATAATTCCAGAATGTGATTTATGAATCGAGCTTATAATATTAAAGATGGTCCCCGTAATCAGCTTTGCTTTGGCGAGGTACTAAATAGATAATCCCACTTCGTCTCGTGTTATACCACCCTTAGGTAACATTTGGTTAAGCTTAATGTATTATACGTATTTGGTCATACATAAGTGCAAAGTACATTAATTTGTAAAGTGTGGAGTATTCTACATTATTGAGATTTAAATATTTTAAAGGCACGGGTTTATAATGCGAGGAAGTTCGATTATAAGTTTTTATATACTGACTGAATTTGGTAGACATTATAATAATTTAATGATTATAATTAATTGATGTACCAGGTTTGACTGTGCCATTATTATTATTGAGCCTTTATTGCTGACACACAGTAACAATTATTTAAGTAACATAAAAACAATTTTTTTTAAATAAAATGACTAATTATTAGCATTATTTATTGGTAATTTTAGTCTGTTTTAACTGCCTACTAATATTATATGCCTTTAGGGGGGACATAACATATATATCAATTATATAATAGTAAACTGAAAGAAAAAGCTAGTGTGTCGAGATTAATTTAAGAAAGAATAAGAGAGTGTTTTCTTCTTAAGCCCATCTATCTGACTCATTAATCTAGATTGGTTGCGAACTTGAAGAAAATGTATATTATTTACCTAACTGTACATAATATACAACTCCCCTTCAATAATACGTGGATAGACATATCTTAATAACGAATGCACCAATTTTAATGAATCTTGGACTGTTCCCTAAGTTGGAATATATATTAGTATCGATATAACTTTAGTTCTCAAGAAAGTTGTGGTTAAATATGATACACTTACGAAAAGCGCAACCTATACACTTAAATATTATTAATTTCAGACAATACAAATATTCGAAACAGAACTAATCTAAACGTGCAAACAACTCCTTATATCGAAATTGTATTCGTTTTTACAACAAACTTCTAAGCGAAATTATAGAAATGTTACTAAATAAATTCAAAACTCTCGTTAAACGTAAATTAATCAATAAAGCTTTTTATAAATTTGATGATTATTTAAATAATCCTAATCCTTGGGATTGATTTGCTCCACTTGAAACAATTTGTATGACTCAAAACTTGGCGATTAAAAGGAGTGGCAAAGAGTTTCCTGACAGTTCTTCTTGCCCGCTCTACGCCCTTGACTTAAGAACTGGTAGTAAAGGTAAATTTAGAATGAATTTAACATCTATTCTGTTGACGTTCATAAGTGTACTTGGTTACCTATATGAATAAGGTTATTTTGAGTTTGAGTTTGACGTACAGGTCAGTTTGATGACCTGCTTATTATGAAGTTGGTTAAAAAAGCAAAACGTAGAATTAGGGAATTTAGTATATTTGTGGGAATAGGTAAGATTTAAAGGAATGTCTTATCGCGTTATCACAATTGTAGCCTGGAAAAGTCGGGAAAATTTATAATTTTAAATTCAACATATTATATCGGTCTTATACCTGTATTTCAGTGCCGCCATTCACAGGCTGAAGAGCCGTGCCTGCGCCTGCGACTAACGCAGCACCGGCGGTGTTTGAAATGGCCTGCGCTGCTTGAAGAGCTGCCTGCGCTGAAGCCGACTGAAAAAATAGTTTTGTCCAATAAATTTGCAGTTGTCGTATTAACAGTATTATTCGGTACTTCTATAGGACAAATGTCTTTTAAGTAAATTTAACTATTTGCTATAAATTTAAGGTATGTAATGGTATCTTGTCTCTCTTGAATTATATTGAGGAGAGCAAACAAGACTGATAATATCATAGTGCAAGGTATTTAACTAAAATAACTTTATAATTACTTGAATTTTAAATTATAAAATCTTCCCGACAAATCCTGCATTACCACGTAGATGTAATAAAATAATTTCATTAAAGCAAGTATGTAAGAAAGATAACCGGCCAAAACCGGAATTTGTTTTTTATCCTAATAATTAAAAATGAAGTCTCCCCGCCTATATCTATAAAAAGGTTTTTTGTATGGTATTTACAAAAAGATAGCGTGTTGACTGATAAGAACGATTATTGTTGTTCATGTTCAAAAAATCCTGACAAAATACACGAAATTCACGCGGCGAAAGAACTAATAAAACTAAGGCGGTTTCAACCTCGCAGTACATAAAGAACATACAAGAAATGAGCAAGAAATCAAGACTGAGCATTATATAGCGACATTACGGTCACGTAAGAAGAAAACGTGCTCTCTAATCTGTCGTAAGTCTTACAACAATAGACGCAATACGAATGGGGCTATCTCGAACACGCACCTTGTCGCACAAGATAACATTGACCCCACCTAACAAAGGTTGCTATAAACTTATTTTGTATCGTCGGCCACTAGTAGGGGATTGTTTTGCGCATCGTGTGGAATATTGTATATAGAACAAAGTCCTTATTAATATAATATATATTTCATCACATCATACGTAATGCTATATCTACAGTCTATGTAACTATCTTTTTTAACATATATACCAATTATGGTAAACATAAATGTTACAAAAAATAAAAATACTAGTAACTTTTTGCTGCGAAAAATTACCAGCAACACAGCGGATTAGGTACACACATATCAAAGTTAATATGTGTTTGACCATTAGCCTATCAACTATTATGAATGACATCCAGTTTCAAAATATCGGACGAAGTTTAAACACGAACTCAATAACAGGTGCGACTTTTAAAGTGTTAAAACGTAAACACGTCGAACGCAAAAAAGTACACACGTCACCGGGTGGGCACACTTTGATCCTACATTTTCCCATGGCTTTGTGTCCGGGGCTGACAGGCGCAGGCCAGACAAAAATAAGGCTTTAAACATGTCATAGTAAGCCTGCCAACGACGGCAAAGGCTTCGATACAAATTCGCATTGACTCAACCTGCCTTTATCCCTTGAAGTTTAAGGTTTTTTCTTTTATATTCTGTTTGAGTCAGATATCTTCGGTAACTATTTAGAAGTTATGAAATTGACAACAATACTAGGTGTTCAGTAATATATCTAAAAGGCTTCAATCAAGTACTTAGAGAGAAGAGGTTAACAAAATAATATCTAAATGCAATTTGAAAATATATAATTATTGCCTGTTTGACAGGATGCAAACAGGCAGGAGGCTCACCAGATGTTAAGCAATCCCACTGCCCATGGACACTCACATTGTCAGAAGGCTCGCAAGTGCGTTGCCGGCCTTTTAAGAATTGGTACGCTCTTTTTTTGAATTACCCTAAGTCGTATTGGTTTGGAAATACTTCAGTGGATATCAATAATTAAAAAGAAAACTATATAAGTTTTATCTATTTATTACAAATAGATTTTATCGAACCTCTTTGAAACGCATTGAGCATAGACAAGTGAATATTAAAGGTCTTACAAATCTGTCAAAGGTAAAAATAATTGTGAGCGAAGTTCCTTTAAATTATTTCCCGTTGTAAGTAGTGCCAAACTCGAGGTTATTTAAGAGAACTTATTCGCAGGACGCAATCTCTCAAGTCGGCTACTGCCAGACGACGAAATAACTTTCTATTGGAGAGTTCTATTCAGCGACCACAAAAACCTTTTTGCATCGCATGATTGATCAAAGCCTTCGCTACACTAAAAATGCATCAGTGCTTATTGAAACTGATGTGAATTTTATTTTAAGTAAATATTTTTCATGAATCTTTTGAATGGAATAGTATAAATGGGAATAAAGATTAGCACTATGTTAATATTCATCGATTTGCGGATTTGTCAGAATTTTACCATAAAATATAATTGTGAATATAACGAATGTTGTGTCATAATATAAAGTAACGTCGGATATAGGAGGTGACAGAATCACGTCAAAATACGGTGGCAGGAAAATTCAAGATAATTTTGTATGAAATAATTTTTGTTTTAGACTGACTAAAAATATATTCAATAAACTTTAATTTGTAAAGAAGTTAATATTGCTATACTTATGAAGTTATCACACAACAGTACTTAGATTCGTTCATTAAGATTATGGACGACTAGTGACAACCACTTAGTAAGTATTCAAATGAATTCACCATCCAAGAAGTTAAAAACGTTTTACTGCTCCATAGGTATTATTCGTAAAATAATTACTTAACATTTAGAAGTTTTAGATATATTATTGATTACTAGCACGTGTGACAGATACAAACCACTGACATAGTAAGGAGCTCTTACCCCGTCACATCAAATAGCTAAATAACTCCTCAAATACGTATAGATAGCAAATAGACTAGTTGTATCCGTTTTGAGTTTAATCATCACATTAATTAGCAATTCTGTTTACTCTGACGCCTGTTTGCAATACCGACAATTAGATCAAACATTATATCATTAGTTGACATTGTCTCTTGTTTATGCAAAGTTTTGACATAAATGCCTCTTTCTTAATAACAACAGGGCGAGTTCGTAAACTTAGCATGACTACATACTGTTTTTATGTTTATTTACTTTTTAAATAAAATAAAATATGTTTAGTATGGAACATAAGATACAGGTATCACTTATTCCACGTCATTAAATTTGAATCTGTAGGCATCCCTACTCATCGGCAAAAGAGAGGGAAAAAGCCGGCGTAAAAAACTCTCGGTACTCTTTGAAAATAGCAAATCATCAATCAACACTTATTTTAAAACAAATATCGCAAATTAATTAGAAGTAGCCTGTCTAGCACTAGTCCCAGCCCTTTTTATCAACTAGATAATCGGTAAATTTTTAGTCAGCCTTTTATTACACAGCTTTTCTTTAATACATTTCTTAAATTTATTAAAAGGCAGAGATAAAAGAGCCTCTGGGATTTTATTAAAGAAGAGTATCCCTTTTCCCAAAAAAGAATTACTAACTTTAGATAGTCTAGTACGTAACGTAAAAGATACATGTCAGCTGTAAAGTATGCGGAACGTCAGACAATTTTATAATTAAAATCCACATAACATTGTAATAAAGCAGTGTTGGCCTAGTGTATTCAGCAAAGACCTAAGACCTAAAAATTGAAGGCGTGTGTCAGGCACAAAAGGCTGATCAGCTTTCTTATTAAGAAAAACAAATGAAATAGATACAGAAATCTGAACACCACTGGTTTTTTTATAACATTGAAATGATAAAACACGTTTTAATTGAGTGTAGTTTCTTGAATTTACGAGTATGATAGACGCAAAAATAAAATCACGTTAAGTTTGAAATTCTTTAAAAGTTTTTTCCTTAGGGAAATGGATAGTTAAGACTCTCGAAGGTAAGACTCTAACTAACACTCATAAAATTTAGTTATTTAAACGTTAAGAGGCCTTTTCAGTAAGACTTTCTTACTAAGAAATAGTATTTTACTTTAAAAAGAAATAAGCATTACTTAGTGAATACACTTTTAATTACTTTAGCTTTTTTTTAAATTAGTCGCAGGCCCACGGATGTCGGATTTGACACTGGGTTCTGGGGCTGGTACTACACTATGAGGTCTTTGCTAATTAGAGGGGTAGTTGGGGCTCGATATGCCACTAAGTTAGGCATACGAAGTTCACCTAGGCATTGAACCCAAGAGCTTGCGATTGCACCTTCAGTTAAGAGAAGCTGATAAAACATATTTGAAATATTATTTTTAAGGTGATTTAATTTTAAAGGCAAGGGATTTAGACCAAGTTTTAACAACAGTTGTAAATGAAATTATGACATCATGATAATTAATATGACATTTGTGTGCCTTTTTTAAAATGGCTGATTGTGCGAGTTTATAATTAATCAATCTGAATGTACCACTTTCTTTGCAATTAAACAATTTATTATTATTAATACACAAGAGTTAATTCCCCTTCTGCCTTTGTTCACCTTTGCTTATGAGAATACGATCGTATTCTGACTTAATAGCTACAACAAATCAATATGAAAAAGGCATCTTACAAATGTATGTTTATTGGAGTCTAAAAGCCGCTTATTGATGTTCACTTAATGTTTCACTCACATAAGCCTATGAATATACATATTTCAAAGAGAATGAAGGCAAATTGTGCCGAAGCGTAACTAGAATTGTTGCTTTTATTTTTAAGCTTTAATTGTTCGTCATATACTATTTGAGCAAGGTCCGAAAATCGTTCTATTTTTAAAATAAAAATACATACTATTGGACTTCTCTAAAGTGTGTTTCTGACATTTAATCTGCCTAGAAGAAACCACTTAGTAGTGATAACTCTGTCTGTTGCAGTACGGAATTATATAAATAATAATAATCAAAAAAATCAGTGGCGCTACAACCTTTTTTAGGTCTGGCCCTCAGATTTCTGTATCTGTTTCATGATCATTTGTCAATCTAATAGGCAGGTAGGTGATCCGCCTCCTGTGGCTGACACACGACGTCGACTTTTTCACAATGTTTTCCTTCACCGTTGGAGCAAATGTTAAATGCGCACATAGACAGAAAGTCTATTGGTGCACAGCCGGGGATCGAATCTACGACCTCAAGGATGAGAGTCGCACGCTGAAGCCACTAGCCAACACTGCTCAAATAAAAATAATAAAGTCCCTTTAAATCCATACTGTTAAGAATTACATATTAAATGGGTGTTAGTTTTGTTATTATACACTTAGTCTACGATAGGTAGTTATAGTACATTGTTACTTTGTATTTTGCAGTATGGACCCCATTGGATAAAGGCCTCATCCTGAACTTTCCATTTGAATCTATTCTATAAGATTTTTCGATGAAGAAGAACAGAAGAAAAAATAAATAATTTTACAAATACATTACGGTATTATACATATGCTATGTAATTTCGTAATGATTTTATGATGTTATGAATAAGTTTTACATTTATTAACTAGTTTATTTCATACACTTGAAATTTATGATGAAAATGCTTGAAATATTAAATTTAATTTCTAAATTTGATATTATAAACCGTAAAGTGATTTTAGGGTGTGTTCAATAGGTTACGCGGATAAACGAAACTAATTAAGCGTTTTAATTAATACAACATTGGGGTGCTGTATTACAATTATTGATTCCCTTTACCAAACCCTTAAGAGGATACCAAGATTCCCGTTATCTTTCGTCGTTATTAGTTTCCTACTTTTATTATGGTATAAACTTAGTCCAATTATAACTTCGCCGGTGGGGTAGTAAAATAAAATAAATTACTCGCAAGCACTAAAAGGGTTAAGTGTGAATTTCAGTGCCTGAGACGGTGAAAGACGTTAATTTCAGACCAAAAAAACCAAAAGTGAAATATATTTAGCGTAACTTAATCGTCTCCGGGACGTACTAATTATGATTTGTGCAACTCCGTTTTGAATAGGAAGAATTATGGGGACGTAAATAAGAGCTTTTTGATTTATTTTTTTCATAAACACACTTTTTGCTTTATATAATAGTAATCCGGTTCATTTTTGTGTGACTTTGTTTTGAATCCTTAGAAAGCAAATTTAAAGCTGTGCTTATGCTATCTGTTAAATTATCTCTAACATTAGAATAATAATTACGACATTCAAAGCTTGTGTATCAGATGTTTTAGCTTTGAATTAGATAATTAAAATCTAAACTTAACAGCTTTTACACCGTTAAAAGTTCTAAAAAAACAATAACTACAATTTATACTAGTGTATTGTGCTTTCATATGAATTAAAGAGAAAAAGGGGTATGTTAGTCGATTTGCTGTATCGCAATTTTTATTTCTTCAAAAATCCACGTTGAAACATTCATCGAACAATGAATTCACTCTCGGCACTGCAACCATACATCATTCGTAGTTCACTAACTCAATCAAATCTGTGCAACGTACGGACCCTAACATGTATGCGGGCAGTGAATACTGTTATCTAAATGCAACGAAGATTATAACAGTTTCACAGATTATTCATAATTATTTGATACGACTTTAAATATCCAATGTTGCCAATAATTCTCATTGTATAAATACACTTAACTAAAGACATATAACTAAACTCAATTTATTTTTTATTTTTTAGAATCAACGCAATGTATTGAATTGGGATATGGTGAAATATGTTTAATGTGAGAACCAATGACTTAATGTATGCTTTTCAAATTAACACTGTTCGCAAGTATAAGCGAAGTAGGTATTTAGAAGAAAGATAGGAAAGTATTTTATTTTAAATTTGCTTAGTCAACGTTGGCGTTGGCGAATAATTTTCCGCAAACCAAGTAATTCTTAAGGCTTTGAGGCACCCTTTGAGAATATCTACGCTACAGAACAGTATTTTAATAGAGGGTTTACTATAATCCATTGGTGACGTGTCCAATTTAACTTGATTCTTGATGCATTAATATTGCGTTGATAAAGCATATTAAAATACTCACCGCATTGCTATGTGTCTGGTCGGTTTTGAGCTCTTTGTGATTTGAAAACTGTACATAGACAGCACGTCCCCTCAGTTGTGCGACGCAGCCTCCAAAGTAAGCGACCATAGCCACAGCTGATATCTCTTCAGCCATCTCTAAGAATGCCTAGAAATAAACAATTAATTCATTTTAAAAATGTGCAAAACCGTTCGTGCTTTGTTTAGTGTGGACAATTTTTATTGTTTTTGTGGCACTTCAATAGTAAATATTATTTATATATGAAATGGTAGTGTAGAAAAAGCATTACGGAATAATTTCAGTGCAATTTCATGAGATCGCAGTATATAAATAATGATAAGTACAATAGAATGAAAGAACATAAATTGAGTAGCTCGAGCTACGACAACTATCACCTAATCTAATCGAATATACCGGAGTCGGGAGGGTAATATATGGGAATGAAAGATGACGCGTCGAGAGGTCTCGCTTTCGAGTTTGTCGTTCGTATATTTATTCCTCCTAATTCTACGATGTCTATCGTGGCACGTGAATATTTAACGAAATGTCCAAAACGATTTTATGTGAAATGCATTTGGAATATTGCAGTAAAATTGATAACACAATTTCGGAATATGCTTCAGCGCTAGAATTCACCAGATATTGCTTAACAATGTTGCGTTAACGTAGCGTTAACGAGGTTTTGTATGTAGCACCGTAGGCTGCAATTAATCGGCTCTAGCAGGGTCGGGCATACATAAACTCGGCAACCAAACAACAAGACTGATCCTCCACACGTGTACTGCGTGATTCTCTAAATGTGTTATGATTTCCCTGATTTCATAGAGAGAATTTACCAGCACCTATTTACGGGGAGCGCGGCTTAAAACCGCAGGATTCTGCTTTTGGCATTTGAACATAGCTGGCCGGTAAATACACCAGTAACAGACCGTGCAGTCAGCCGCAAATTAAATCGAATTTGTCTGCTGCTAATTAAAAACTAAATATATAGCGGTCGGAAACGACCGACGCATTTTAGCACTGTCAAGGGTAGTTTGTTTAAATAACTTCTGCTTTACAAGATATTTTTTTTGTATCATTGAAACTTTAGCTCCTAAATAAGCATACACATAATTTCAAACCTTAATTATTTATAACAGTAAAAACGACTGTCCGAATTATTTACTAAAATAATACTTAAGTCTTTATAGTTTAATGATATTGTATAACCACAAATGCTAAAACATGACAATGTGCCTTTAAATAAAATCAACTAAACTTTAGTAACTAACATCAAATAATAGTATCGCATTCACGTTAATTCGTGCACAGTTTCGGGCTAAATGATAGCACACAAATTAATGAACGCACAGTAGCCGTAAAATGGTGTCAACTGCTCTTCGTTTTAATCACCGAGAGTGGAGGCGATTGTCCACTCACGTCGATGTTTGCCCACCTCTCGATGGATGGCTTTTTAACTCGACTGGGCTCCGGTTGCTATTAACAATGATACTTTTCATCATCCATCAAAGTTCGTTTCAAGGAGTAATTGAAAGCCTGAGAGTAGCTAAAGTAATATTTTGTTGACTTGTAATTATAGCGTAGAGGTATTTTTATTACTGATAAGCGAGAAATAGGCAAGTTTTGTGAGGTCTACTGATATATGAATAGAAGTAACTAAAATGGTAATATGTCGTGAAACGAGTATGCCACATTCTTGACATTCGAAGTCATAAAAGAAAATTGCTTGAAACGTTTGATGAAAATAGAAAATAAAAATCACTTTCCCGAGTGAAGATGTTAAAATTTAAATCCCGGCAAATCCGTTGACTTGAGATTTTTAAAAGTTGCACCTCGAACGAAGAAGTGAAAAGGTTGGGAAAATTGTATAACAAAAAGCGAGAAGGCTGTGACCGTTCATAAAAGGGGATTTGACTTATATTTTGTGCTGTAGGTGGGAGATTGTTTTCTTGCGCGGTACAATTTATGCGAATGTCATACGGGCTATTTATTAAACGGGATAACATTGTCATAGCGTCTGTCTTGTGCTGTTTGCGCGTAATAAGATTTTGTTTTTTATTTTATTTCTCGACGGTAAAGTTATTTTTAATTTGTCGACACCAGCTCGTAAATTCCACATAGGTACTCGACAGTTACGCTCACGGCATAAAACCTACAAACTCGTTCGAATTTCAAACGATAAAAAGTATGACCAAAAATTTTCAATTTACTTAACTACCATCTCAAAGTCAATTGAAAGATCCAACGCTTTCGCTAAACAAACTTTACTAATGTCTGCTAATACGGAGTTAAATTTTCAGAAAGTTCACAAGAGTTTGCGCTTACTTAGCTATTTATTTTATATATTTAGAAAAGATAAATGTTGCTTTAATAATTAAAAACTTTGTAAATTTTTCTTGTAAAGGAAAAATACAAGTTTTATCAATATTTTCAAACATGTTAAAATAAATGTTAAATGTTTTGAAGTTCAAAAACTACCACAAATCACAAACAACTTACGCCAAATTTAACAATTATTTCGATTTTGATTCACGTGAAAGCTGTAGCGACCAGAAGTGTTTAAATTCTGTAAATGTGCTAGTGTTAAAGACAAAGAGTAGAAAACAAGTAGGTCTGCCAACAATGTGTGGCCTATTTGCAGAAGCGTCACCCACTTGTTGTGTTTCCGGGCAAGCTTCATTGTGACCAGCTACATGGCCGAGTTAATATATTAAATAAGGGTTTACTATTGTTATTCGCATTTGTTTTTATGTAATGTTATATAACAATGACAGCTACGGTAAAAAAGGAAATCGTTGTAGACTTATACAATTGAAAGTAGCGGATGCGTAGCAAAAGTGTAGAGGCAGCGTAGCACCTATTTACATTTAGTTTTCTAACAATAATTTGTTTTTATAAAGAGGTGCAACTTGACTACGAATATTGTGCCCAGTTTAGAAATATCATATAAGTTTGTTATACGCTTACGAATACATGAAAATACAATAAGGTTTAAACTTGTAATGAATAATAATAGCGATAACGGACACAAAGCGGCGCAAGTCGTCTAATTGTTGTTTAATAATAAATTACAATTCATTAAGACTGTTATCGGCAAGCCTTTGCATTTAAAATAGTTTGAGATCGTATCCTCTTACAGTAAATAATTGTAGTTATTGGTTTTCTGCTCGATACGGCTACTTTGAAACTGCTAACTAGTTGCTTCTGTTCGGATTATCCACGGAACTTTAGAAAATATTAGAGTCGTTGCAGTAAAGATAACGGCGACTCATTAATAGAACTTTTTAGTTTGCTGTTTAGCTCATATTTCTTCCTAGGAGTCTTGATAGTTTCTTAATAAATACTTTTGTTGATATTTAAGGTATAAAAAATATGTCGATCCCTTTACTTTACCTTTGAATTTTAGGCTATGCGACTGTTACTCAATAGCATACATGTTATACGTTTTAATTGCACAACTTATACTTAATAAACACATCACAGACAAATAGCTTATCATTAAAGTAAGAAAAGGCTATTAGCAAATACAACGTTATTCTACATGCCAAAGCGATGCCTTCAGGCGTCGTGGGGTTTAGTTGATATGGAACTGCAACGATATATTTGAACTGATTACGTACGAGTTCGTCAAGTAATACATTATTAGTTTAGTTGAGATGGATGCTTAAACGATTTAAGTGGGTTTGCTCTATTATGAGATGCAACTCGATATTGATTGTTAATATTATTTTGTGATGAAAGAGGAATTATCATTTCATTCAAATCATATCCATTAGGTCGTAATATTTACAGACATTTTTAACCTTAAGAACAATGTCGGATTTGAAAAAATCCAAAATCCACTTTTTATCATATTTACTACATTGACTAAATTGAAAAAAAATGACATGTGTTTTAAATTTCAAATTAATCAGTCTTTAAAGTGATGAAATTGATAGAGACGTGATGTTTCTAGAAAACTGTATAATTTAATGTTATTATTTTTATTTTGTTTCAAAACAAACCCTTTTGTTTGCTTGTATGCCAATTTTCATAATAACAGAATATTAATTAAAATAGTTATGACAAAAACCAACATAATCATGTTGGTTATATATTATTTTGAAATGGCTGCCCTGTATAAAGTTTACTATTTGTCACATCCGTCACTATTCTATGACGATTTATTCATACTGTTTTCTGCACCGTATATTTACATAAGTAATTTTGTTTAATAATTAGAACTAATAATGCCTTTAAACCTAATATGTAGTGTTAACCGTGTTATTTATTTATATATAAATGATCTCATTACTTTTATACACACGCACACCAGTATTCTCTACGTAAACAATCTGTCTTCAATAAAATAAGAAAACCTTTTTCTTACCTGATTCTTTCCTTTGAGCACCAATACGTTAGTCACTCGGCCAAAAGGCAGCCCCAATTGAATGATCTCAGCTTCTGTCGTTTCATTTGGTATGTTCCGTATATGTATAACTCGGGACGGTTTTCCAACATTTTGCTCCAACTTCACCTGAAAGTAAAAAAGCAATAGATTAGAAACATTCATGGTGTAGTATTTTGCAAAATACAGAAGGCAAAATATACTTTGCTCAATTGAAGTAAAAGGAAGAATGAATAGTAATTAACAAAAAATTATTTCAGTTCTGTAAGTTCAATGAATATATATGAGAAAAAGTGTTCAAGTTACTGTTTATGGATATATATATACATGTCTTTATTTAGACTGTCTTTAAACAGATGCAGATTCTATATTAAAGCTTTTTCAGGGATATAATTAAGTTATTCAGAATCTTAATATGCATACGAATTAACAACCAACAAGTTTATTCGTACAATCTGTAGTCATAAATTAAAATTATTAATCTCCAAAACGTCCCATTCGCGTACATTGTTTAATTGGGAGTTACGTCTAAATGCCTCACAAAATGACCGCTCTAATATACATAAATAAACCTAGTATTCACGAGTCGGTTGGATAATTGAAAAGTCGATGTAGTATAATTGCCGGGGCTTATCGGTCCGGCCCGATGTGGGCGCTATTGTTCCCCGGAGAGCCTTTTGATTACGCCGACCCGCCAATATAATGTAGCCTTGTATGACACTTCACTTGCCATTCATGGGAAAAACGTACTTTATTATTTTTTGGGAGAATTTATGAGATGCTCTTGCTCATTCAATAGGTGTTTGTTGTATTATTAACGAAGTAACAAATAGTAATTAAGCCTATATATAATTTCATTATTTGAAGAAATAGTATATTTTACCATAAATAGAAAAAGAATTATGTGTAGTAAGGGATTTACTCATACGAACTAAATCAATATAATTACACTGTTTTAACTAGAGCCCTCATTGGTATTTTTTGCTAAATTGTTCTACTACTTCTTAATTACTTTAGTGAATAAAAAACATATTTAGTTATGATAAACGATTGGCTCAATATTTAAACAACCATAATAGTTTTATCGTATTTGGTAAGTGCTTATTGTTACTTCATAAATATCAAGTGTGAAAGTGAGGGTATGCACATAATATGTACAAACCCTCACTTTCACACCATCACACAATACAGCCGAATTATGTATTACTTAGCTAAATGTATTTAAAATTTTGTTATTCATTTTTATTTTACATCATTTATGTTTAACAAATTCTTATAAAATTAAATTAAACTATTACACCATTCTTCGTTAAAATAGTTTTATGTGACAGAATTCCTTCAATAAATAAAGGGCAAAGGAAAAAGCATAGTAATATACGAATTATACGGATGTAAACTTACTATTAAGTAATTAATATTAAAAATAAACAAACTATGTTACAAAATATCCTTATTAAAAACTTCCACTTTACATTGTTGCAAAGTTTTAAACTGTGACATCTAGTACTGAAAATTAACTGACAAAGTATGGTGCGGATCATTTACTCTACTTAAGTATTTAAGATCGCGAGAAGGGGAAACTTTTTACAAATGACTTAATGTAACAAAGTTAGGATAGCGAGATTTGGAACATTTCCCCGATTGCCTCCTTTTATCGATTCGACAAATGAACCTAATGTCTATTAGTTGATCATTGTCGGGTTACACAAAAGGGAACTATCTCGATAGTGGCTGAAAGTCGCAGTTCCGTTCCGAGTTTTCACATTTTTCACTTACGACTTAAGCGTTTATTCTACACGGAATGATTAATGTTTCTCCTTTTATTTACGCTCTTTTATCGAGTGGTCAATGCTTATACTTACGACAGCTTCAGAGTTTAGCTAGGATTATTCTTATGGTTTATGAAGTCCTGGTTTCGATTTAAAATATTTCATTATACGAATCAGATTCAGTCATCATTAAATATGCGAGTGATTTATTTACAAAAGAAATTACGTATCGGTTACAGAATAAACAATAAGACGGAATAAGATTTTTATCTAATAAATAACTAGAATCCGTCAGATAATTTTGTGTTCCAACAATTCGAATCCGTAACAATCGACATCAAAAGAGGCAAATCTCCGTAAGTAAACAAATAAAAAATATTTCATCCAACTCACTTGCAAAGGGAAGAATAAATCGCGAGGCACGTTCGCCCACCTTAAGGGTACATTTCAGTATTTTCTTTCGCGAATGAAAACAAGTCGCACGTAAAACGTAAAGGACATTGCTATCGTCGGGTCAGAAAATCTACGAACGATTTTCACATCAGACACTTTAAATCATTCGCTTCGTCTCACATTTCACCCATAAATATTAAATCTTGGGATAGAAAAAAGAGATCATATGACATTTCCCTGAGAGAGTTTCCCGGAATCGGTCAATTTTCCCGATGATCGCGCCGATCGTGTTTATTAAAATATTATTTTTCACTTGATCGCACTCGATCCAGATTATGAATAATTCCGGATTTTCTATCATTTTATTATTTAGAAACTTTCCTTTTCGAATATCAGAGTGCATTCACAAGTAAAATTAAACGAATTTGGTCATTAGATATGTTTTAAGTATAAGACATTTTACCAAACGTAACCAGTTCAATTAAAAATGTACAACTATGCAATGTTAAATAAAATACTACCTTGGATTCACTTAAATCTCTAAACCACGTACAGTAGGCAAATATCAGATTTTTAATAACAAGTGAAACATTCTACAAAAATATTGAACACCATGATGCCTTTTTTTTGACGGAACAATTCAGGCTAACTTTTTCATCAAATGAATTCACTTTAGTACATTAAACATTAAAAATATTTGAAATAAAAAAAAAATGTATCTCTCTTTTTAATTTGTGTACATAAATAATCTAATTTCGTTGACGTTTTCTACAGATTATACATGAATCAGGAAAATGTATAAAACTTAATACTGGTTAAATAAGATCTTTTGGATTTGCTTTACTGATACTGAGGTTGTGGAACTTTTAATTGGCCGGCCGCAACTTATTGTAATCAAATAGACGTCTTGACTTGAAAATTGCAGTAGACGTCGAAAACTTGTAATTAAAAGAGATGTTAAATAGGGAAACAATCAGGTAGCTTGTTTATTTTAAGAGTGCCTTTCTTAGATTATTTAATTAACACTTCTAAAGTAAAAATTTTATGAAACTCCTAGAAGTAGAAAGTTATAAACTCAAAACCTTTTTAATAATCCTATCGGTTAAGTTACTTTAAAATATTAATAAATAAGGTTAAGATATTCTATTTGGAATAGTTCCCATGTGAACCATTGAACCTGTGGGCCATCGGAGAACATACGTACGGCTGCAAGAAAATAATACGTAATTTATAGTTAATTAACTTAAATGCTTTGTTTTGGTAAACTTGAAACTCTAATATCCTTCTAAAAGGTTTAAGAAATTAATCTCAGTGAAATTACGGCCTTAAAGCACTTAGAGATTCATTTCCAACGAACGTTTTATTATAGATCATCATCATAAGGAAACCTAATAACTTAAAATGAACATGAACTGCCAAAAGATACTGTAAGGAATTTTTTAAATTTTCAAATGTTTTAATGTAAACAAAATGGATGAATTTGGGGTAATTTAAGCGAGTCTTAATGAATATTCAGAGTACCAGAAGGGTGTCGCAAAAAGGGCTGTTTAAATAATCTTAAAGAGAAAAAACTGAGAGCAATCGTAAAACCATAGAATAGCAAATAAATAAAGGACACGTTCCTATTTAATTATGAATTAGGGGCGGGCTGTAACGAGATCACAATGTAATTAAGATTACTGAGGCGAGGTTTTTTCCAGAGCATTCCTAACAAGTGGGTAAATGGTTGGTAAAACTAATGTGGACATGTTTTTTTCTTATAAAACCAAGTAATTCTTCTTTGTTATATACAATATATTAGCTCAGTAGTTTATGTAACGCGTTGAGCATTAATTCCTAGGTTGGATTCCGGAGAAAGCAATTGTTGTTACAGGTGACATCATCAAGAAAACTGTGTTTGTTTGAGAGAAGTACGATACTTCACACAGGAACTATTTTTGAATAAATTAAATTAAATAACGCGGTGATTTGTTTTTAGGCATGACAACTCATTTGAGTTTATTGCCAGTTCTTCTTGTCTATTCTCCGATTAATGTAAAATTAAAAACAGTATATTTTTATTGACGTTCATGAGTGTACATTGTGTTACCTAAATGAATAAATGTACTGAATGAAACTGAATAAAATAACATAAATTATATATAACAAAAATACTAAAGATATAGCCAATGATGGAATACGTAATACATAATTTAAGTTTTTTAATACATAGCAAAATTTGTCACATTTTGAACAAGAATATTTTTATTTCTATTAAACACCGAGGTAAGTGCATTGGACGATAAAACCCGTAGAATAAGCGACACATAAATCGCAATATAAAAAATCAAGCAAGACAGTTTATGTAACGAAAAATTACAGCACAAGCAAAAGATAAATTGTATTGAGAGTTAACTTCTCAGAAATCCTACTATAACATTTATTGTGACACCAAACAATGTATTTTGCCCCACCTGCGAAAAATACAATGAACCAACCTAGAAATGGAAAAACCCAAATGGCAACAATGTTTATTTTTTCATTACAGTTGCATACGCTTTTTGTTTAGCTACAATTCTGTTTAAATACACAGTCCATTCTTTTAACTATCCAAACTTTTGCGGGAAATTTGTACGCAGACGCGTGTGTTTTTTATTGGTTCGCTGTAAAAACTGAACTGGTACTATGAATTTATTATTTTACCGGTGCGAATGTTATTTACATGCTATGTTGAATTGATATATGTTTAAGAATTGAATTAGAGAAACGTGATAAACAAATGAAAAACAGTACAGTATGTGTGTGAATATCTTAATCACAGGGAACTGTTCATAAAAAAAATATGTGTATTTCGTACGCTAAAATAAACCTTTATATACAAGCAAATGAGTCAAAGACTCCTTTGTTACGCGACCCTACGATTATCAATTCAATTTGTACCCTTAATAAGAACCATATACACTGTAAAATCCAAAAAGTCGGCAAAAGATTAATAAAATTCTGGTCTTAAAAGCCTCTAGGGATGTCCCTTTACGACATGCTGGATCTTTACGAGGGCCTCTTTCATTTAATACCTCGCGTTTATATCCATTTACAATATGTATGCCAAGGTAATTATGAACTTTGAGATTTGTGCTTTGTAATGCCGTAATAAAGGTAACATAGAAACGAGGCATTACCTCGAGGCAATTGCTATTTCATTTACGTGGACTTTGGATTAATAATACTTGTGTGTATAACGAAAAAATACGTTCTCGTTATATTACTTGTTTGCTTAGATTATTATATTTATTAGATGTATAAAGTTAAGCTCGATTCAATACTTAATTTGAGGTTCTAGTTTTAGATTCTTCAGTGTATAATTTTTATTAACATTACAATGAATTTCTTTTAAAGTTGTCTAGCTAGCGCTAGCTTTTTTCACTTTGATGTGACCGATGAGTACTTAATTAAATATATGACTGATTTAGATTAAATCAATAAATAAAAATTCCAAGGTTTCCTTCAGTATTTGTTTGTAAAATATTGTATACAAACATATACTGATTTCTAAATTTTTTTAAAATCTAAGTGGTCGAGGCCACTTATAAAAACTAACTTTTTTCGCAGCTGAATCCTGATTATTATTATCAGCATGGTGTGGAGCAGCCGGCGCCATGACGGTCACGCCACTCTGAGACAGAAGCTCGTCGGAGCCCCTCTGAAACAAAGAGAAATTAATTGAATTTAATTATTCATATAAAAGGAAAAGTACAGATTACCCTGGAGGGCTCTAGCGTACTCGAATTTCTTACTGTGTTTGTAAAATCGTTTACATTTGGCATTCCAGTGCTCTATACACCAAAATTTTATATGTGAAAATTAAATTAATTTTCATGAAGAATGATTTTTGTAACCTAATTATTTTGTAGTATATTTAAAAACTTCAAGTCTATATTATTGTTCGTGAAATAAACGTGGTCCTACGCCATCCTGGTGGCATCTCTTAGAAGTCAAAAATCAAGGACGAATGACAGGCAAGGCTGATCTTAAAATAAAAAACAATCTTAGTTTTATGAAGAATTGAAGTGAATTTTAGTACTTGTGGTAGTGTTAAATAAAAGCATTGTTGGCCTAGTCGCTTCAGCATGCGACTCTCTTTCTTAAGTTCGATCCTAATGAACTTTCTGTCTATGTGTGCATTGACCACTCTCAAGAGTACGGAAATTGCCACGCCTCAAATTAAAAAATCGAAAATATGTGTCACACAGAAGGCTGATCACCTACTTGTCTATGAAATATAAAAGATCAAAGAAACAGTCAATCTGAGCCCAAATACCATAGGGTTACCACTTAATTATTATTATACAAATATATGTAAAATTCGTGAAATATTTATCTAGTTCCCAAATATTATTATATGAATTCGACATATTATGATTTAAGTCGGGCTATGTCTCAAGAAATATTCCTTGTTCTGATGTATGGCCATAGCTTACAGTTAACTGTCGGAATTTAAATTTATAGTTGCACCCCTTAACAAAACTGTGACATAAATAAATCCTAACGTGTAAGTAACTGAGACAGATGTACACGAAATATGGACTCACACTGCAGTGGAATAATAAAAAATATTAGCCTTTCATCACATGTAAAATATAATAATTAACCAAAAAGGAAAACGTACTTTATTTTCAGAAATATATAGAGAGAGTAGATCTATTCTACTCCAGTAAGAATATATAAACAAATAATAGCCTCTGTTGTGGCCAATTTCGCTTTCACTTACATTCAGAGCAAAGAGCGTTACGAGTGACATGTGGGTCTTTATTAAGTGTCTCAAGTGACGGATGCCAGGTAGGCAGCGACTGTGTACCCTTGCATACCGATTAGGGTCCGATGGAAATGTGAAACAGTATACGACTATTTGTTGCAGACTATCAAAGAACATTTCATACTTCGAATTTGTAAATATTTCTTTTTATTTTAAACGAAGAAGACTTTTGCCTGTTTACTCAAATGACAATTAAATTCATAATTTTATTACAGTTCATTTACAATCGTCGCACTGACAATGTGTTTGAAATTGCTAAACGCGTTCGCGTATTTCATTTTTAAATTGTTTTCAAATAATAAATCTAATTAAAGTCGTTACCTTATATACTGTGAGTTAAAAAATAATGTAAGTAAATACAGGAGCTTAAATAAAATATTGTGATAGTTCTAGTTGCAGGTGTCTGTGGGTGGCACTTATCACTTAAGAGCAGGTGAGCTTCCTGCCTGTTTGTACTTTATTAAAAATAAAGGTACGATGTTTATATACATTTACGCAGACGACTTTGTTTATTAATTCAGAACATCAACAGTCTTTTCCGCTATGTAAGTCATAGAAACTGCCCGTCAACGTAAAACAAAAGAAGATTTTGTATTACAGAACAAATATATAAAACATTTCTATAACTGTAACACAATTTACGTGATACATCGATTCCATAGAAGGGGTAACGATCTTAATAGGATTTGCATAGTTTCATCTCAGCCCTGTACATATATAAAGGGTGAATTTGTACTTTCGTCTTATTACGGCTCGTGATTTATATACCTGACACCGGTGTGTTTAACTGCCGTAGTCTGTCATTTCCTCGTCTTAAATTGAGATTGATCCAGTGAGCTTGACGTGTGCATTCGTGTGCCGGAAAATTGTTTTTGTTTTCCTCCTTTCGTACATATTGATATATTTTTTTAGCTCAATACTGTGATACGTTGTGTATAGACACAGCAGAAAGCACGGTCGAAAATACTATACAGAGATAGTTTGTTTTCATTAAATATGGTTTTAACAAGAAAAATGTCTGTTAATCGGATATTTTCATTGTGAGAAGTCGATTGAGCGAATTTTATTCCAAGTTTTAAGTCGATTAAATTTGAATATAACGCTCCGGTATAATATCATAAGTAATATCGTTATAAAGCGTCAATGACGGAAAGGATGCTTTATAAAATTACTCAAATAGAATTAAACGATTACAATAACAGCGGGAATCCCATTTCGGAATACTCTTTCAAAAGAGGTATGATTTTTTAGGAATAAAACGACACAGGCTATTCCTTAGAGTAATTTCGTAGAGCGCGTATAATAATTGCCCGAAATTAAATAATTTTTTTCACAAAGAAGCATCTTTGATGAAAATTTTGTTGTGAAATGGCAGATTGTGTTAAGAATACGGCTTTAGGTTTGAAACAGACTGTTAATTGTATACTTGCAATCTTGAACCTATTCATTTAAAGTAAATTAAAACGGAATGTATTAAACGACAGCTTATAAATATTTTATCCAAAAACAAAAATCAATCAATTTCTGAAATTACTTCTCTAGAGGCGAACTCAGCTTACCAAAGAAAACCGTAATATTTTCGAACAAAACACACTGAAACGTTTCCCCAATATGTCATTTGTATGTGATACAGGCCCTTCGCATAAGAATATTATCAGAAATAAAATATACATGAAAGTGAGGTTTGCCCAGATCGGATGAACCCCCGGGCCCTTTCGGTTACGTCACAACAGAATCACTTTAAAGGAGTGGACACTTACATTTTATTACATTCTATTCATTCCTACAGTGTAGTGAATTAAATAAATAGTTTAGAGCTGTACGCAATGGATTTATACGTTTAGTCTTGAAGTTGTCTCTATTATATTAAATCAGGTATGATTAATGATTTTATTTAAAGAGTAGCAAACCCTTTATCTAATAGCCCTGAGCCATGTATTCATGCGTTTGATTCAGCTCGAATTATTAAAGATTTACTTACTATTTATTATTTTTTTATTAATTACTATTTTTTTATTATCTATTTATCAAAAGTACTGTTATGTTGTGTTTTTCGTTATTCGAGCGTTAACATAATTTATTAGAAAAATACATAAGAGTATTTTAGTTGGATTAAATGCAATTAGACAATAAGGGCGTTTTCATTTGTTAATATTTTCGACAGTTTTCTTATAAAATAATGAACAACCTATGAACGTGAAATTTGAATTGAAACGTACGAATACCTTTCAAATATCATCAAGAAAAAAATACTTAAAGAATGTTTCCCCAAAAGGGACATTCACGTCCTAACAGATAGAAAATCAAAAGATATGGTTACGTAGTCAAAGTGAATAGCCATGGCCATTGTTGTGAATCGATACGTATAATGTATTAGTGATATTAAAATGTACCAGAAAAAAAACTCGGAGATGGGACGAGACTATTGTTATTTCAGTAAGGGACATCTATTTTACAAATTGCTTGAGTCAATATTATTTTAGGTATAATTTTCATCGCATTCTCCCTCGCAATCTGGAGACCGCATTTAAGTAAATACTTTGCCAACGATTTCTTGGAAGTTCGAGAGAATTAGATTGTGTGGTAGCCGTAAGGTGCTTAATCGGTAATATTTCTAAGTTTGGAAACAGTGGCCTGCAATACAACCTTTCATAATTTTGTATTTTGAGTTAATTCCGTAACAGGTCATTACTGATAATAACAATATTTGTACGAGAATAAATCTAAGTAGAAAATAGAGTATTCGTAGCATTTAACAGTGCCACACAGTTGTGAAGATGTGCGTAGCTCGTAGCAACGTAGCGGGCATTGGGCAGTCTACGTGTAGAATCACAGGTGGTTTCACATTATATTACGTAGTTGCTTTAAAATCTAATAAAATAAAAATAATTATGTAAAGAAATCAAAACAAACAAAGTTACGCTAATATTGTATTTACAAAACAAAGTAATTGATGTATCAGTCACAATGCTCTTGTACAACTGAAACAAAGTCGGGAACATTTACGATACGAATGAAAAATCACCTTTTATGACGTCATTGTTTCTAAAATGTATCCGATATGAAAAATTATCTGTCACGGGAGTCTGTAGTCTAATAATTTTTATTGCTATTTCACGACCTTACAGTCCGATTTAACTCTGCGTGTGTAAATTATGATTTAATTTAATAACCACCGCTGAAAACGGGCATAAAATGTTTTTATGTGAGATAATATACTTTTCATTAAGAGTCATGTGTTACATTCGCAATTTTATATTCACATTTTATGAGCGAGTTGGGTTGTAGGATTGAAACGTTAGTATTTATTACACCTACCTGAGTAAACCATCTTACTACTTTACGTCTTATAATATATATATAAACTGTAAATAAACATCGCAGAATTACGTCTTTTTTGTATATACACTAGTTATCTATATTTAATAGTTAAGTCTATATTATATAGCAAGTTCCCTTTAAAACATACCAAGTAAGAATATTTTTTTTATATAATAAAAATACTTGATTACATAGAAAAATAAAACGCAATACAAGTGAACTAAACAACCAGAATGAACTCAATTAATATAAACGTCGTTGTCATAAAACGGTTTCGCTCCGGCTATTTAGGCGTCTCTCAGTCAAATTTACCCTTTGATATATGAGTTTCATTCGAACTATTCGATGTAATTTGTCCAGCCATAACTGTGGCAATCAAACAGGATCGAGCATTAAGCACAAGCGCCCGTCAAAACTACCGCACATTCGTCTAACGCCTAATATCATATCGAGTAAGATGTAGAAATTAACGATCTTGATAATATTTGTTGGCTCAACGCTGCTGCTTCCCGTAATTAATAACATTAATTTGTTCCGCGCTTATATCGGGCATTTGTCAAGCAGTCGCCCGCACTGGATCATTTTCGCACTGAGTTCAATATTTCTAATCAATTGGACGCCATTACACCATTTATCTTAGGTGCTATTTTGAAGGCAATGATATTGTTTGTACGATTAGGCTCGGGATTTCAGTATCAGTAACAAAAACCGGAAGTTAAATATTTAAAGTAATATGAGCTAAAGTTATTTGAAGAAAGCTTTAGGAAGTTGTTTAAATATTAAAGTCAGCACTAAGTTGACCAGCGACAAGACGAAAGTTAACAATTCTCATAACAACTAGGCAAACCTCTTAGCCCCAGAACAATATAGGAAGACATTACTCGATGTCACAACTTGCAAGTCTACTTTATAGGGAAAGTAAGAGCGAGTTTGCGTGAACAAAGTTGTGGCTGGTTGCTTTAGTAATGAATAGAGACGTCAAACGTAACCACCACTCGGCTGCAACTCGCCTACTATTTTAACTTTTGCTCAGATAACTCAACTATATTGACCTAACATTGTATACGTAAACATTTATTAAACTAATTAATATATTACTTAAAAACTTCAAGACAAATCGTTGAACACAATTAAATGATGTATCAAGCAATTAGTTAAGTGTTCCTTGCATTCTTTAGGTAGTAATGGTTACATCATTAGCGTCCTATAGAGTAAGACTAATCTTTTGAAGAAAATAAACAAAAGCATGAACAAAGGGCAACGTTTAAAGGCGACATTCATTTGCATGCGAGACGATTTGAATAAATATCGCGGAATGGGCAAGCGCATCGCCAGTGTTTTATGAGTCTCATTTTATTTTAAACAGCTCGCTGCAATGCGAGTGCTTCAGTTTTAAGAGGAACTATTTAATACATTTCCTTCAATAAATGTTATGAAACGAGATTGAATTTACCTTTTTTTCCTCCATTAGCCTAGAGCAGATTAATCACAATATGGTGGAGTCTCTAGACTAAGCAATTACAGAATTAAAGTGTGCAAATATTAAACAAAAAATTTATATCACATCACCATCATTATAAACTTATCAAAAATGTTTGTAACTATGTTTGGTGGATTCTTCTCTGCTCCTAATAGCAGAATAAGTAATAAAATATCGGATAAGTTATCGAATAACAATAAATTAATTATTTAATTTTACGAATGCAAGCACCATGTGGTGCTGTAAAAATTACGCTAATTATTTATTTAATTATCCTAAATTATGTTTAACTAAAATTAAACGAATTATTGATAGGCGATATAAAAGTAGGATAAAATAGTGGCCTTCAAATTCATACAAAATCATTTATTCCTTTAGGTGACACAATTTACACTTATGAACGTCAGTACAAAAATACATATATATATATATATATATATATATATATATATATATATATTTATTATTAAGAATCAATTGAGTAAATGAATCCTAAACCAATTAATATACTCGTAGAATATGTTAAGACCATACTTTATAGATATAAATAAGAAATAACCCAGGGCATGTAGTAAATAACAACGTTAACTAAACACACACAAGCCATGTATTATGGCATTTAATTTTCCTTTATGAGCTGAAACGATAGTCGACTCGTTGCCTATTTGTTAGCAACTCGTAGAGGAAATCGGCTCACTGAATTTTGCGGCAGTGGCACGGAGCTCTAATGAGAAACTATCAAACTTCAACGGTACATTTGTCTCATCACACAGTATTCAATTTTCGAAAGGTCTTGGTCTTGGTACATAAACATGTAGTTTTTTGTTCAACTTTGCACTTTGTGTTAAGATAATATCTTTTTAACATTAAATACATACACATGTAGGTGAAAAGATAAGCGTATTAAAGGTGTTCCCCGCGGTTTTAACTATGTATATTTGATCGTAACGGAATGTTATATAGCATGTAGCCTCAGCTTTGTAATGTTAAGTGTAGCTTCTACGTTTAACTTGTTTGATAATATTCGTATTAGTATTAAATAATATTTACGTAAATAATTATTTATGTTTGTTTACCTCTACACCAATGAATATTGTAGGACTATCTCAAGGGAGAAACAAATTTATATGTAGAAAATAATTCACCCCTCAGTAGCCGGACAGGCCCGTATGGAATCCAAAACGATAGTATTTGTTGGGTAATATTTTTGGCTTTTCATATTTTTTACCTTTAGAATTCAGCGATTTTATTTGGTGTAAATAAACATTATTTACTTAGTCGTGGTATTGAATAAACAGACTTTACGCGAGTAGGGAGAAATGTACATTGTACAATTCTGTATTTTTTTTTATAGAAAGGGGGGCAAACGGGCAGGAGGCTCATCAGATCAGGTAAGAGATACCGCCGCCCATGGAAACTCTTAATGTTAGAGGGTTCGCTAGTGCATTGCCGGTCTTTTAAGAATTCGTATACTCTTTTCTTGAAATACCTTATATCAATGTAAACCTTTTTTTCATGTTTTTATATTTAAACAAAACTTTTTTAACGAGTAAAAACATGAATTGTTAAGGTCAACTGCTGTAAAGAATGCGAAACGCCATGTTTAGTAAATAATGTAATAAATTATCATTTATTATTATATTGAAATTTGCAGACAACATTATCTGGATAAATTTAAAACATTTTTAAAACGTAATAGGTTAGGTATCTTGTTTTATTATTCGAATTGCGTATGCGATTCTCAAAGCTCACAAAATCGTCGTTAGAGATGCTCCAATACAAAGTGGAATGTTAAAAAGTTATAAGTAGTATTGAAAAGCATACGAATTTTGCTTTAAAATTCAGATTTGCACTGTATAGGAGAGTGATCTTAAAATTTCATAGTCCAACAGTTTCGTATAAACCCCGCCAGTATTTGTTGCATATATTTTTGATAGGTCACAGCTCCAGTCAAAGGAAACTGAGTAATACGAAATGCAGCTGCAGTTTCAAGTCTTAAACTCCTTGAACCAACTCTTTGTTGTTAGGTGTATCTTTGTGTGGTTTTATTATATTTCCTTTTCTTCATCTTTGATACATTATATACAATTCATACGATACCGTTCAAGTAAAAACATTTGTATAACAAAGTAATCAAAAGAAACATACAAAACAAAAGAAATGTGTGCGTGTACTAGGTGTACACACGTAAGAAGTGAAACTTCTTTAAGACCTTATTAGAAACTATTTCTTTAAACACAGTAAATTTTGATACACTGCCTAGCATACAATTTTCAAATTAATTTCTGCAAATTGCGATTAGCAAATTTCAAGTCGAAAATGTAATCCGTTGTCAAACTTCAAAGTCAAAAACATACTATATTCATATTTTAACGCCGATAAAGAAGTGATTCAAAAAGCAACATGGCGCGTAACGAAAAATGTGACCGTAACCAAAAATGTTACACTAAATTTTTTTCCAACCCCGATAAAGAAGTTTCACTTCAAAAATAAACTCAGTTTTGTTCCGCGCAACCCGGACATACAACGACCACAATTTAAGCTATCCCGGAATAAGCTTAAAATGAGTATTAAGAATAAATAACCAGCATCAAGAGCACACCCTACATACACTCCTTCACTTTCACACCATGACACAACACAGCCGAATTAGGTTGTGTTACATAAATGTATTTAATTTTTTTTTTTGTTTTTCCTTTCGTAAATGTTTGAACCTTATTGTTTACGGATAACAAAATAAATAAATGAATAGAAAATCCATAAAATATTCTGTAAATTGGTTTTGTTTGTTAAAATAAATTTAAAAAAAATAGATGTTTATCATTTCAAAATAAAATTGCTACTTTTAAAAAATAATAATAAGACTGCTACAAAAATAAACTGACGATTTTCATAGGAAATTTATACCGTTCTTTCTTCAAGGCCTTGATTCGTTGAAAAAACACCACGAAAGTGGACATCGGACGAAGTCCAAACATTTTTTAACAATAAAAATATTTTCACAACATATTACGTTATGCCAAGGGAGTATAGGCAAAAATATCAAAAAGATGTTTCTTCAAAGGGAATGTTATGTTTACATTTCTGTCTCTAGACCCGCGCTAGCCTCAGTAATTCAACCGCCGCGGGCGCCTCGCAAAGATAAATAAAAGCTGAGATTTAAATACTTTTTGTTCCTATTTCACCACTTCCAACCCGAGATGTCGCTTCATTTTACGGATAACCGAATGAAATATTTGTAGTTTAAACTTTACTTAAGCTTTATTCTGCTAGGTTAAAGCTTTGATTGTAGATTTAAGTTTCAATGGAAGTTAACCATTAATTTATTTTACTTTCTAGAGGTTATTTTATTTATGTAGCAGTTGTAAGAATTTTGCTGGTGTAACGAGACCTAGCTGTTTTTGGGACCGTTTGTACGGGACCTAGTATATCGTGCACAGTGGATGCGTCTTACAAAGGCAAATATGAAGGCTATGCTACAAAGCTGCATTTTCTAAAAAAGTCCCCGTAGAAAAATAATATTTACGAATTGTCCTCGAGCTAATCCCATACCTTACAAAGTTATTATCAATATACAAATAATTCGTGATGACTAATGAGAACATGTTTCGGTTAACAACATAAAACACTGGCTAATTAGTAAATATATCATGTAACGGACATAACGGAATAAATATTCGTACATGAGCCCATTACAACAACTCTATTGGCATTTCCCTCTAGCCAAACACAAGTCGCCGATTTTTCCCCAAATTATATTTACTAATTTAATACGCAATTAAGAATATTCAGAAGAATTTGAGTTGTAATAATAATAGAACAAAATGTTACATTTTAACAAATGTTTTGCACTTTTTTAGACAACACAATTTAAAAAAATAGTATAGTGTTATGTTGTATTGCTAAATTTGTTTAATTAAATTCCTAAACAGAACTAAACCTTTTGAGTTAATAAACCTAGTGTAGCGTATATTTAAGTGAATTATACAACACTAAGACTTTTAATGAACATAACCTTAGTTTAAGCTAATCACTAGTATTGTAGAAAATTAAGTCAATATAATATTAGCCATAATTATTCTATAGGATAGATTGTAATTCATGTAAAATCGCTCTTCTTTGTGAACTTTATTTTAGGAAAAAGAAGTTATATTGCTAAATTTGTTTAATTAAATTTCATTACGTATTCTATATATTACTAGTGGACCCCACAGACGTTGTCCTGCATGATATTTAAAGCGATTAGGATATTAAGCAAAGTATGAAAGTACCGACTGCAGTGCCATCTGCCGGGCTGATTTGTGAATCTAAACCATTCCCAGATCCCCTTGAACACACACAAAAAATTTCATCAAAATTGGTCCAGTCGTTTAGGAGGAGTTCAGTCACATACACACGCACACAAGAAATATATATATTAAGATAAACAAGAAAAAATTAATTGACGTTTAAAAATATAAAACATGATTATAAATCACGTACACGTCGAATTTTCCAAACTTTCAAAGGCTTGAACGCATTGGACCGGATTAAGGCAAGTGTTCGGACATGGTTTTCGAAATAGTTCGAGTCAAAACATTGTCCTTGCTGCTAATGGAGTTAGTAAGTGGACAAGTTGTTCGTAAGGGATGTGTGGTTGGAACAACAGTTACGATTCGCAGGAGGTATATTTGTACACGTCAAGTTATGTAATACACCGGGGATTGGGACGTAAATTAGAAAGCAGATATACTCGTATGTATTGTTTTCACATTCGTCAAGAAGACTTGGTTTAAAGTTTCGTAGAATGATAGCATTTAGTATTCGTTATACTCATTGGAAATGATACTACTTTTAATTAAAAAATATATAGATTTATTTAAACACGAAGACGTAGTTACAAAGCATCTACGAAGAATGCCTGCATCAACGCGTTACTGCTACGCGCGTAGCACAGGACGGCCCGTTAGGAGATTGTGGTACTTGAGGAAGGATAAATCGTTCAGTTATTTTTTGAACAAATAATAAACGTTCGTAGATAATGGCCTTAAACAGTAGCCAGATTGGAGAGCTAATGTTCTTAAATCTGAACGACCAGGTAACGAGTTCGGACCCCATACAAATATTTTGGTACCTGGGAAAGTGCCGCGGGGAGACAAAGTAAATATGTCCCGGTTTCCCGGCACTCCCCACATTTTATCGGGGAGCGATCGGGCTCGGGTCGGGAAATGAATTTAAAACGTGTTTGCGGGTAATCTGTTATCGGTCCCTTGTCTCTTGCTTGAATATAGACGTTCGGACCCGCCTTAAGTCTTCATCGTGATTTCGGGCTTTCGGACGTTTCAAAGAGATACAGAGTATAAGTTCAAGGAACGCAATAGACGTTACAAAATGAACTTTCCTTCTTTATGTTTTTAATAATCACACACAGATACAATCACCTAAATTGGTGTCACGTCAACATATAAGATACTGTGAGGTTTAACCAGTTTTTTTGTGATATTCAAATAAACTTTATTTAACTAAATAATGCATTATAATAAAATTTCAATGTATTAAACACCTTTTTTCTATTTTTAGTGTCGTTTTTTCTACACACGTAGAATACAATGTATGAAAAGATTTTTATCTTGTTACACCAAAGAAGTATAACGTCTAACGCGTGTGCATAAGTACAGACACGTTTTTTTATATTAAAGTGTTTTAAACAGAACCATATAAATAGATCAAATACAATAGTGTTAATTATTTCCTCACAAGGACAGTCGTAAGACACTGTAACAGCTCTCAGCCGAGCCGGGGGTGCAATAAAAGGCAACATAATACGTGGCAACATCTTATTATTTTAGTATCTGTGAAATGGTCGGAAAACAACTCGTAAAATAAAAGCTGTCTGTATAAGATGCAAGTCTCTGTCAGCGTTCGGCTCGTGTGCTAAATCCAGGTGGATTCAGCGTGGACACCGGTTAGATTTGAGCGCCACAGAGCTGGGTGGATTTCCATGGAAAATGCAGACTTTATAGTAGCCCGGGGATAAGTTTCCATTTTAAATTGAAGAGAAATACTGAAATGTTTCTTTGTCTCCCGTAGGGGCTCGCGCGGATGAATAAAAATTCACGTCAGGTAAGCGCACGGAAATATTTACACAAACCGAGGAAGTTACAAGTGGTTAAATAAATAAATGCGCCGCTGGAGTTATAGCCTTCCTCGTCGGTACTATTTATGCTGTCTGTTCTAAATCTACATCCACACGCATGTTTATTTACAACACAGTCGATAGGGACAAACAGAGTTAAATCCACGTTCCAAAGTACAATATTATTTAAAAGACGTCTTTTTGGGGAAAATGTATCTCGCGGAAGCAGCCATTTACATAGTCGTTGTCGACGCGTCGGTGCGTGGAGACTTCAAATAGGAATTATAATACCAAATTGAATACAAAACTTTCCTTTCAATGCGGAGTAATGGAGGAGTCTATGCACCGGAACAATCGAAAAGACAAATAGAAGAGAGACACAGCCTTCGTGAAATAATAAGTGCCTGACGCCTTTTTGGATGTCCTTGCCGCGCTTTTTTGTAACGATAAATTTTAACGCTTTGATCTTTCCAATTCAAATAGGCTTTTTCGCGTTGAATCCGAAGTTATAGGAATATTTCAAAAGCTTTAAGTGAAGCGGATTTTCCTCCCCACCGGCTATATCATTCTGATTGAAATGCAAATGAAACAGTGTCCGATCGGAGCGTATTTATTCTAACTGCTAAGCTATTCTTGGCGATTAGTCGTATCATATTTTGTGCCTTGCATTTTTATAATAGCAAAAGTTTAGTACACGTACTACAACTTAGCGTAAATGTCTGGCACGTAAAGTTCCGTAAGTAAATGTTGTTCATAAAGCTAACTGAACATCCGTGTGGCGTTATCCTAGTTCTCGTCGTTTCTTCAAATCCGTCGAAACAAGCTCGCGACAAAAACATTTGCCTACGTTAGTGAATTGTTCTCTCGCTTGTGACTGGGTAATTTCCATACATTTCAAGTTCTATCGCCTGCGGGACGTTCGTTCTTTTGTTGATAAATGTTTGACGGGAACTCCGAGGACGCCATTAAAAGTTTTTTCGTGAATAATTCCAGTTTACACACGCAAATGTTTACTCTGAGTTTCCCGCGTTCACCTATTCGATTTCTTTTAGACTCTGTTGTTCAAAGAATTTCTTCTGAATGAGGTCGCTGAATAGGTAACTGCGAAACTTTTTGTTACCTTTGTTTTGTTTCGTCGCCAAATCACTATACACTTTGACATGTTGCTTAAATAGATTCTGTGGTCAAACCTCAAGATAAGGGCACTTTTAGTAAGTTTGTAAAAGAACGGGAAGTTGAACTGCGAACTTATTTGATCAGATTGCAAAGAAAGGTGTTACATGTTGTACTGTACGCGGATAAGATCTTCCTAATTTATTCGCTTTCTAGTAAAGGAAACATAAAGTACCAAACAAGCTTTAAGTTTAAATTATTTATTTATTCACACTTCGTTACATTTATACAAAATAAATAACATAACACATAAAAATTATATAGTTGCAACAGGCGGTCTTATCGCTAACAAGCGATGTCTTCCAGGCAACCCTAGTATGGGAAAAACTAAAGAAAGAAATATGATGGAAAAAGTGCATAACCAAATCTTGTAAAAAAATATTATAGAAGCATATTAATCTAAAATAGTCCAAAAAATATTAATAAAACAAACTAAAATCTAAAAAGCTAATCTCACGGATTCATGAATCGCGATGCAATACAGAAGAATAAGAAATACAAGAATTACAAAAGTTAAGATTGGCCTGGATATGGTTAAAAAATGTTTATGCACAAGAGTTTTAAAAGATGTTGTGTAGCCACTCGTATGGAGTCGGGCAGCCTATTCCACAACTTAATGCCGGAGATCCTAAACGAATTGCTAAACAACAAGTGCTTAGTATTTGCACTTATAATTCTCTATCATAGAAAATATGAAGTAAGCATGTTGGTAATATCTTAAATCATACTTCATGCCGTAGAAGGGTTTCCACGTAGACAATTTCAGGATAAGGCGGGCAGCGTGATTATTTCTCTAATGAAATTAATAAGGTGTTCGCCGCCACGAAAGGAGCGTTATTGCATTAAACCGTAAACGCTTGTTTGGAAAATCTCTACAACGTTTTGCGGCTTATTAAATGTGTCTTATGAAATTATGTAAATTGTTCTCAGACTCGGTTATATTTAAACAAAGTTTTAATTATGTACTAAGCGATCGAAACGGCTTAAAAACACGTGCGAATTATAAGCCTCCCAAATTTTGTACTACTTAATTTAGAAATAACTGTTCGTCTAACAGCGTCTTCAAACGAAGTATTTTCAAAAGAAAATACTTGCAAGAGAAAGACGGGAAAAACCAATTGTGATGTCGTTTCATTGTGAGAAGTCCAAAACTCTGATATAGATAAGGGACACGACAGCTCGTTAAAAATATATTGCAAAAATCGAAAGTTGAGCCAAATAAATGTGGATTTTTACTAAAATGTATGAGCAATTTTCTGTATTAACCCACAGTAAAAGTTTACATTACACCGAAACGTTAATTGATGCGGGACCTTGTTTACTTTGAATATATGTAAAACCTACTTTAAAATATTAAATAATTAAAAACGTGAATATGTACATTCAATAAGTTTCAACAAACGCCGTGCTAAGTCGACGCGAGGTTTGGAACAGCCGCAAACCGAGTGGGTTAAATGGAGCGTGGACACGGCGAAGTCCGTTGCACTTGTTGCAATTTCTCTCCACTTCACAACTTAATTGTGCCGAGTGCGCCCTTATATTATTCGCTATAGACGAATAGCGTTAATTTCACTCAGTGAGGTTACTTCCATTACACTAATTGCGAGCCACATTTCATTTAAGCATCTCACAACTTCGGCCAACGAAGACTTCTCAGAAGCCCGAGTATGGAACAGAACCGAGGACACTACTTTCCTAATATCACTAATTAAGCTTTTAATGTAATTGAAAGAGTGAAGACACGTCGCAACTCCATTTGAAGCATTCCCCCGCTCTAACTTACGTTCGCCGTCAAAAATACTTTCAGATAAATTACTTAGCGGGAGTTCGGCGCGCATACAAATCGACTGGAGATTCTCCATATTTCACTTCACGGAACACTCGCTCGATTTACACACACCTTTAATAGCGGGAAGAGGAGCGTCCCATCTCGAGGAAAATTAAGTCATTTCCGTTATGGGACACCGTGATCGATATTTATTACTAATAGCGTCGCGTCAAAAAAATAATATCCGAACAATTAGATGTGGAAGGAATTTTGAGCGAGGTGAGCCGTTTGTCGTGAGGAGGCAAATAATGGGAGAGAGAGGCACCTGTGTTCCGTAATGCGCCGCCCCGTCTGGTCGAAAGGGCGAAGAATCAATTAGGCAGTTGCCGAATTGCGTAACGGCTCTAGTTACGAGCGGCGCGGGCGGCTCACCACCTGCTTTTTCCTCATCTAACCTCTTGTTACGGCGTAATCGACATTCGACGTTTGAGATTATGATATTACATTCCTTTGTTTTGTTTCATTTGCATACAATTAAATATTTCAAAAGATTAATTTATTTTCTCTTAGAATACAACAATCTATACATATATAAAAATTAATCCCTATTTCCCTTGGTCACGGCATCACGCGTGAACGGCTGGACCGATTACGCTAATTATTTTTTTGTTATGTTTGCTACTGTCAGAAGAAGGTTCTTATGAAAGAAAAAATAAGAAAATTGCGCGGAAAATTATAAAATTTAAGAATACTTAACCACCCTATAATTCAAACTTTTTTGATGGCGTTTGACATAACATTGTCAGAATGCGTGATGCAAATTTCGTCAAAGAGGATGCAAGAAACATGAATATCGTTTAAAACAAATGCTTCGATAGGAGTTATTATATTGATAAAATACATCTGTCCCCGTGTCGGAATACAAACAAAACTATTTCTATACGCGCCAGAAAAACAAACAAAGAATGTTGTATATTAAAAAGCATTAGAATAACACTTTGTGTCTGAAACATTTTTTTAGTTAATTATACCATTTTGAAATCCATATTCATGGTTAAGACAGGACAACGTCTGTCGGGTCCGCTAGTATTAAATAAATATCATCAATCATTAAGCGACGTCAATCATGGCACACGCATGTAATAATTAACGTAAAGTGTAAAAGGTAGAACCACATTCGTGGCTAAGTTTTCATGGGTCAAATGTAGATGTAGGCAGTCACATGTGAATTATTTAGAGACGGTCGCGGGCAAGTAAGCCGCAATTAATGAAGTGGTCCAAGCCGTTTGTCAAGTGGCCAGTGGTTTGTATCCCTTCTGTGCGTGCTTGCCCACGCGTCAGCTGTAGATGACTTCCTCGTGTATTTCTAATACAAAATTACATATGCACAAACATTCGTGTAGGTTAGTAGGATATAAATAAGGAATATGTACACACTGAAACTAGTCGTATGTGTGCGCTACTGATTTAACAGCCATAATTAAAAAAAACGATTATGTTATATTGTACTACATTGTTTGACAATCTCGGTTATATGAGGGGGTTAAAATTAGGATAATATCAATTTTATAGCTTGATATAATCACGCTAACTGTAAGGCGATTATAAATCTACTGTGGAGGTCGATAGAGGACCGGGGACCGTTAATTTTAATGGCTTTTATTTGTCCCCCATTACGGAGTTTGATCAAATTTCAAATTGCAAGCGCTAAGGCGGTAATCGAAGAAGCATACTTGCAATTTAATGTTGCATGTTAAAATATGAAAATATATATAATAGTTCTATCATATTGTATCTTATAACTGTAATACAATTTATAATATATATTTGTAGTCATTAAGAGATAATTTAATACGAGGCATTTACAAGCGTGATCCTATTATTACGAGGTTGTTAAAGTAATTATAACCCTTGTCTAAATTCATCAGTATATTTATTTATTAAACAACTGATAGCGTTGTGCACATGTATAACGCTATAACAAAACGACGTCTTAGAAATATATAGTGTTTAGGATATAATAATTATGTATTCTAGAAGTTTTCGGTATAATTCAATGTAACATAAGTGTCCCTCTCTTGGGTTAATAATGTAATAGTTAATATAGCTACGTCCGATAGTCGTTCCCTAGTCCGGACTCAAATTAAGTCGCACGTAGAAAAGCAAACATTTTCATCATCTACAATTACATAATATCAGCAAGTTCTATCTTCGAATTTGGGACATTAGCCTATGGACTTTACAATAGAGGTTTATTGGTAAATGATAATGGAATAAGAGGTTTAACCCTGCGTAATAGTACAAATTGTCAGCGCCTAATAGGAACCGAATTCAATTTATAAAACGCATCCACCCGTCACGGTATAATGATACGATTATTGTCATTTCGTCAAAATTTTTCGAAGTAGCGGGCTCGGAAAATGATCGATGCTCCGGTGCGTAGTAAATTATATGGTAAATATAATTCTGGTGTATTCAACCGCTAATGTCTTGTATATTATACATTTAATGTATAGCATTATAGGAGCAACTCGAACTATGAACAGCAGTACATATGCAAATAATAAACGTGTAACAAATGACTTAAATAATATAACATAATTATAATTAAAATACCTAATAAAAACAACTAGTCTTATTTCAATTCAAATATGACTTTTGTTCAATTAAAATTTAATATAATTTATAAGTATTAAACGATTGCAAATGTGCTTTGAGTCATGGAATTACGTTTCTCTGAGTACGAACATCTACAAAACCCGTATACATTTCCATGGCTACAGTCTCTCATTACACAGATGCACCATCAAAGAATTCGATCCAGAAAGCTTGGACGAGACAACACAGGCTCAATTATGGTAATGGGTTACTCTACAGAAACAACTAGGCCAAGGGACACAAAGCATAGCTTTTACTAAAATCGATCACATTGATAAACGAGTACAAACAATGACACCTTTCAAAATATAGTTATAAAGAAAATAGGTCCCTTATCTACATCACACATCAGTCATTTCGAACAAAATCAATAGCTACCCAATAAAACAAATATATTTTATTTCTCGGTGTGTCTGGGCCCAGAATGATTGATAGTGTTTTGAGTACACACATCGTTTATTCGACAGGCCAATTGACGACCGCCGACGGGATGTAGAAAAATATTTTTAATATTAATAAAACACTGTATGAAAACAATAGGTATAAAAGCGTTGTCATCGCTATACACGTAAAGAAAGGCAATTTGATGAAAGGTCGGCAACCCATGAAAAGCGAAGGCACTATTTACAATGAGAATGAAAAGGTGAGGATGAAAAATAATATCCTCGCGCTATCAACAGTGACTTAGCGAAATAAAATTCGTCCACATCTTACGTTACGTGATTTCCAGAGTCATAAGGGGGTCGCGCACCTGCGAATGCGAAACCTTTAAGGCCGCCAAAACGCCGACTCACGGGACCGGTGCGCGCTTAAATTACGCGTAAAGCCGTACACAAAGGCTATGCGTATTCAAATTCCATTAATCTCCCGGCCGGGGGAGGGTTAGGCTAAAATGAACCGACAGACAAAAACAATGCCGCCGGCAAATAACCGGCTCAGCATTGTTCCGGCAATTAGAAAGCTTTCCCATGTACCGTCCGTGTATAAAAACAGTGTAACATCAGCACGAATCGCTGCCTATACCTCGTTACATTGATGTTTATTACGGTTATTAGGACTAAGCCGCACGTTTCGATATCAATGTTTCAATGATTGAATCTATAAATATAATGAAAGGACGCCATAATGACCGGTGTGTTTACGAATCACGCCTTTTGCCCTCACTTCGAAATGAATTACACAAATGCTGAAAAGATTGAAGCTGGGGTTGAAAGCAACGAGTCACGCGAAAAATATTTGTGGTTGTGACACAATTAATGTGATTTTTGTAAACGTTTTGGGCGTTTGATGGAGCTTATCGGAGTTAACAATCTGTGTTGAACCGGGTTTCGGCTGCGATTTTTGAATTAAATCCGAATGACATATCACATGAATGACATGACTAACGCGATGCGACCGCGACGATCCCATTCGTGTTCAAAAACGTATCATTTTTAAATAAATCATGAAATATTGAATTCAATGAAATTTTCAATTTTGTAAATCCACCAGGAATATCATTTTCAGCCTTAAAGACCTTCAGTATTTACACTTTTATTTTTGTTTAAAAATTTAGTGCAACATTATGCGTTACGCGCCATGTTGTAATAAATTGACAAAATATGACAAAGATAAAGTTGACAACGGCATTCGAAGCAACCTCCTTATGGCGTTAAATTATGACTTCAGTATGTTTTGACGGAGGATTACACTTTTTATTATTTTATACTAAAGATTAATACTAAAACTAAGATTAAAAGGCCGGCAACGCACTCGCTGGCCCTCTGGCATTAGGAGTGTCCATGGGCGGCTGTATCACTTACCATCAGGTGAGCCTCCTGCCTGTTTGCCCCCTGTTCTATAAAAAAAAATACAATTCTACAATACAAAATCAGACAATGATAAGTACAAGTTTAAATAATTTTTTTCATATTTTAATAATGCCTTCAAGATTTTTAATAGTTTAATTACCTGTCCTGTAAAGTAATAAAATTGCATTTATCATATTCTGACCTATGGCCACAGAATTACACAATCACAACAAAACTACTTTATAACAATACGTTAAAATATAACACATTCACCTGCAGTGCGATAAATATTGCATTCAAAGGTAACACGAGCAAACACAATCCCCGCAAAAGGGACGTTCATAAGGAGCATGCCAGCTTGCTATTGTTTTTACCTCTGTTATTGCAAGCGCCGAGTAGCAATAAGCGAAGGCTGTTTGCGCAGGCCACTTTTACAAGGCATTATTAAGACAAGGCGACGACCCTGCGGCTGTGGGCTTTACCCCTCTGAGGTGTTGACATGATAGTTCTAATGACTAAATTGGCTAAGATGCTGGCAGGGCTTGCAGAATTTTATTAGTTGATGTTTAAATAAACTATGGTTTTTGTTCATAACGTGAAATATATTTTCAAGCAAGTTTTTGGCTCTATTTAATATTACCGGGCATTTAGATACCTGTTTAAGTGGTTTTTGCATATTTTGGTAGAGCAACGAACGAGTGAACGAACAGTACTGGGAATTCATGAACCGTAAGATTAGCTTTTAGTTTTTTTTAATTATGTTATTTTAGATTAAGTTTGATAATTGTATAAGTTTTCAGAGTTACTTGTAGTTTTGTTTTTATTAGTTAATTTGTTTATGCATTTCTTACACTTTACCCTTAGTATTTATTTATTTCCTCACTTTGGTTGTCTGTTAGATATCGCTTGTTAAGGCCGCCCGTTGCATCCCTAATAAAGTGTTTCTTAGTATTGTCTTTGATTAACATAACCTTTACACATTTAAAGAAAAAATCGACCCTCCATCTTTTAGTCGATACCAACTCCGGGGAAATAAATACAGATAATGCAACTTTCTCTACAGCTGTGATACTTTTTGACATGACTTCAGTCACCGTGACCACGCACGCTGTAAAGCACGCGAAACGTCGGATAAATTTAAAATTATGTTAAATAATTGTTAATTTATAATAATACATAACTTTAATCCGGTTAAAAAGTTTTTTCTTAAAAAGTGTTTCTTGTTTTTATTTGTAAATATAAAGAAGTTTTCATAAATAAAACTAAATTATTGGGTCCTGGATTTGCCGGCCATTGTGTTATTTTAATGATAATAAAAAAAAATTGAGCAATGTAATGACACTACACTTATAGTGTAACTGTATAACGTACAAGTCCTTTAATTTAAATTTCGAAATTCCACTCTAACCTTACCTAACCAGCTAGAAACTAGTTTTTACTACTATTTCTATTTCAAAGCTGGCTCTTTAGATTTTCACTAGCCTATCGAAACGCTTCGACATTTGCGTGATGAGCCTCTGACGTACTTTTCTACCTCAATGCTTGCTATACTGAAATATGTTGATTGCAAGTATATAGTATTTTGAGACATAAACTTTGTTGGCTTAGGTATCATATCAATGACATGACTGAAGCAAGTATGAAGTTCATGAACAAATTAATAATAATCGGTTCGCGCGAAGCATAACGATTATAATGGAAAGTGAAACTTTCACACGAGTATCTAGTATTATTTGGGTAACAAAGCGACAACCTTAATTCGTTGAGCAAACATCAGATAGCGATATGGATGCGAGCAAACAATTGTGGGCAAACATTTGTCGCAGCTGCGGAAACAGCAACGTTTAGTGGCTTGCCGCCGAATCGCTCGATTTTCAAAAACAATTCAACTATTTAAATAAACTATACTTTTTCATTTACCTAATTTGTACCAAAGTTTAATTTATTAAATATTTCATAAAGTCTAATGGGGCATGACACAGTTTAAGCATCTTTATCTAAGATCATTTGTCTTTACGCGATTAGATACACTATAGTTTTTTAGATACATTATAGGTAATTTGGTACGCCGACGGATCGAACGCTGGATATCGGGGTTGAAATCACTCTCATTAATAATGATTGTTAACCACTTGAGTAGCATTGATTTTACAGATGTTGAGAGTACAGTAGGTTTAGATAAATAAATCAGTGGCGCTACAACCTATCTAGGTCTGAGCCTCAGATATGTATGTTTCATGATCATTTGTCAATCTAATAGTCAATATGTGCCTGACACACGCCGTCGACTTTTTGGGTCTAAGGCAAGCCGGTTCTACGATGTTTTCCTTAACCATTGTGAGCGAATGTTAAATGCGCACATAGAAATACAGTCCATTGGTGCACAGCAGGGGTTCTAACCTACGACCTCAGGGATGAGAGTTGCACGCTGAAGCCACTAAGCCAATAGACAAAAATGGAATAAACTTTTCAATAAAGCTATTTATTAGCATTCCAAATAAAACATTGAATATATCATTCGCACCTATAATTTCGCGAAACACTTATACCTACTACTTTGACATGTTTGATATTGCCCATTTGATGTACCATAAAACTTTATGTGAACATTAAACATTTTTACGCGCATAGTTCTTCTCTAGTGCGCGTTATTGTTTTATTTTGCATAGCTGTCTGAAACAATGTATAAACAAGAAATGTTTTATCTGTTCGTTAAATTAACGAGCTGTCACGGATTAATTGAAAAATATTAACTCGCGTAGAAAATCTTTATGAAAAGCTGTTCCCTGATTTTCAGTGCGAATGATAAACGAAGCTAATATAATATTCTGGTTCATTATATTTTCAATAGCACGCCGTTAATCGGCTTAAGAACATGTGAGTGGCGAATGAAAGAGCTGTACATTTGTCTGAACGTGGCTTCGCTTCGTCTAAGTGCTACTTTCGCCTCTGAATAATCGTCAATGCAACGTAGATACATTTAAAAATTGTTCCTAATTTTTATCACGTACGATGTATTTCACGCTTTGAGCACTCGGATTTGATATGTGGTTTTTACATGCGAATTGCGACTTTGAAGACGGCTTTTTTATTAACTCAACAGTACAGAGAAATAGGATTTATGACTAATTAAATGTCTTAGTAGTTCTCTACGTACTAATTAGATTTTCCTTTATGACTTATGAATATTATCCCTTTCCTTGTATTTTCAATAAATGTATTTGAAATGTAGGAAGAATAATAATAAATGTGGCTAAGGATGTGGAACGAATATTAGAAAAAAAAATACCTCTTAATATTTTGATTTAATCATATTTTTAAGGGTAGCGTATTTGCATACGAAACGGAAATAACAAAGTATGAGAACGGATTCTGCTGAATCTATAATTGAAGATAAGCCGCTTTTCACCTCAACTTTATTAAACATAAACACACACTTAAAGAATTCTTAAGTTGGATTGAAAAAATATTTTTACGAAGTCTGAAACTCGTATAAAAGTCATTTCGCCTATCGGCGGTATTATTCAAATTAATTTAGCGGTAAAAAGTTTAAACCACTCCCATTTTCATAGCCATATTAGCATCACAATAAACTGGGGACCGTCTTATATGAGTGGATTACGTGTAAAACTTCGCCGTGTATGAATTTCTGGTAATTTTCATAAGTATGGCTATAATTGGATGTAATTTGATAATTATAGGGAAACACAAACCATAAGTGTTTTATGATACATTATAAAATTGGATATTTATAAGGGCCTAAAAGTTTTATCTATTTAAGATATTATAATATTTCTTATGAGTATAAAATCGATACACGGTTATAAAAACCATTATTTTGATTCATTCAATATATAAAGCGTAGTAGGTAAAATCCTGAAGGTAGTTAATAAAATAGTTTGCCGGGCCATCGAAGTCATGACAACGACACCTAAGGTGGCTATCACAGAGATGCATCAAGAGGTGGCCGAGCAGAGCAGTTTATTGTTTTTAGACCCTTTTACTTGCCGCCTATAAATAAATCAAAATATTCAGGAAGGGTGTGCGGCGGCTTAGCAAAATCGTAAAATTCAACAGCTTTCACATCACCCTAAGGTTTATCTTACATTTTCATTTCGCGTATACAAGTATGAATAATATAGTTCTTACACTAGCCTGTGAGAAATTGAAGTTATTTCAAAAATGGAACGAGCATACTACACCAGGATTTAAAAAAATATTAATGTATACTTTGAAGGTAAAACATACAAAATCTTTCCTCCAACTTTGATTTTGTTTCCTTTGGAATAGAGACTTGGGCTGTGCGGTATACATGCAAAGGTGCTCAATCAAAGATTTAAATTGGCTTCTATTAGACAGTACTGGTGATCCTGGAGCAGATGCTTTCTTTTCTACGCGAATAACCATCTCTTAATAAAAAAATTGTAAGTATTAATGCAATAGCCGTCAAATATTGTATTCACATCGTTCCTAGGTACCTATATACGGTACCTACCTTCGTACCTTGCTACGTGCGTCAGAGGCCGTAGTATTTCACGTAAAATGAAATATTAAATTTAAGAGAATTTCAAATCGGTGTTAAGGTTTACCGCAAGGGAAGATCGGCATAAACTATGTTTCCGAAATTTATCCCTAAACAAACGTGGACGGCCATTATTATTATGGCAAGGCGTTTAGGTCATTAATAACAATTTATTCAACACCGCATTTCAGAAGCCTTCGGGATATTTAATGCAAATTGTGTTCTAATACAATTGTTTTGTAGTTTGAATAACTTTTAGTTCGGGGCGTGATTGGTAACTTTTGATAAATGCGAACAGAATTAATAATAAAAAATTGTTGATAATAAAAAGAAATATATATTAAAAAAATACACTGATACAGTATTTGAATAAGGTATTACGTTGATAATAGGTTTTTTGTATCGGCTACCTGTTGTGAATGTTCGATGGTTTTATTTACAAATATACCGTCTTAGTACGAACAATTTAATTGTATTGTCTTATAAATGGTATTGCTAAATAAGTTAGTTCGTCGTCCTGGACATAAATATTATGTCTAGTTTATGTTTCCGCCACTTTATTCTAAGCCTTTTAAAACTATTTATAATATAATATTAAATAAAGCGTAGTTGGTATACTATCTTTTTTCTAGTGTATATATACGCTATAAATCTATAGCTATAATATATCTGTATATGTGTGAACAATTAACCACTTAAATGTTTAAGCCGTTTAAAAGTTATTTTCACAGATTTAGTTTCTTGATTTAATCTCCAATTAATTTCCAGTAATTAAGCCTATCAGGTTAAAAATTCTACCCAATACACCCATTTAGCATTACAACACAACATAAGAAATTCTTCAAAACAAATCGCTTACAAGTTCCGCTATTTCAATAATATGTATGAGAACAAACAAAGGCTTTTTATAAAATACGTTTTGTTCACTTGCAGCGAAACTCATTTAAAGTTGAGGTTTTCCAAAGTTTTCAATTCGCGAGCTGGCCATTGTGGCTAATTCAAGTCTGTAATTAAATTTGTTTACATAATATTCTGTTACAAAATAAAAACTTTTTCGGCACACTTTCGAACTTCGCCGTCGGTTACTTAGGGGTGATTTATCTTTTATTGACAGTTTTTAAGAGGTTCTTTAATGATTTTTTAAATTCTTTTTAAAGAAGCTGTTTCAATATATCCTCTCTAAGTCTTTTAGAGAGGACTTTCTACTAAGATCAGATGCACGCGAAATATTGAAACTGTATATAGACTTCTCTTCTTTTTAGTATTTAAATTCAATTAATTGCAGCCGAAGAGATATCTCAACAACCAAAGTAGACGACGTTATAAAGAAAATAAGGCAATTAAAATGGCACATGACGAGAGCAGGTTGAAATGGACAAAAATAATTACAGAATGGCAACCAAGCGATGGGAAAAGGAAAAGAGGAAGACAGAGCAAGAGATAGGCAGACGATACAAAGAGAATAGGAGGCACAACTTCGACAAGAGGAGCTAACATCAGAAAAGAATGGAAGCAGCTGGAAGAGGCCTATGTGTCACAGGACACGCTGATTACCTAAAACGGGTCATATGATGTATTAGATTAAGTTTTATTTATGTAACTTAAATAAGTGTTAATATATTATACTGGGTGTCAGCAATAAAGGCTTAGTAGGTACTAATAATAATTGCAAACAGTCGATAAATCTGTGAATATTTTCTGTGCACATTATAAAAGGTTGATAGTAGTTACAAAGCGACAGACACGGACGGTGGTTGCCGTGTATTGGACGCTTTTGTATTATAAATTGTTTCTTGTGTTATATGAAATTATGCACAAATTGCACATTGACGTGCCGGTTTACATCACCTAAAATACTTGGCCAATAATACTATACTGTTTTACTCAAAAAACCGTTTCCGAATGCCTAAATGACCCGCCTTTACTTATGACAGTGCTTCAAAACAATAGATCTAAGAACGTCCGGAATATATAGCTCCCTATCATTAGACTTATCAGGATATTGTTTCAAACAAATCTTTTTATACGCCAACCCATCTCCATTTGCCAATTAATATCACAATCACCATTCAAGACACTTTTAACTTTATACCATGCATTTATATAATTTGAAATGATGTTGTATACAATTACGCTATATAATATAGAGATTTAGTGCGTCAAGGCGGTCGCGGACTACAAATAAATGTAAACTTATGAAAAATTATTTTATAATACAAAACCCATTAGGACAGACAATTTTTAACAGCAATGAAATTACCCTCACTAAAGTGACCCGCCCGAGGAAAAACAATATCCTCAACCACTCACTACAAAGAGGGTACCATTTGTATTATCATTCCATTAAACAAAAGTCACCGCAGTTTCAAGTGAAAACACGGAACTCATTATTCCCGAGGCAGCGAAAATAATTTCAAACGTTAACAAGATTCCTCGCATTAGACTTGTTCACACTGATTTAAGAACAACAGAAAGATACGTTGCCTTTAAGAATAACGATGTTATATGAGGCGACAGTCTTAGTTTTATACTTTTAAGTAACAAAAACCTTGTCTAAAAGAATAGCTGTTTCTGGCGCGATTTTTTATGGATACTAAGAAATCATAATTTCATCATAAAATAACTATTAGGATTCATAATTCTTTTAGTGTCATAAAAGCTTCGGTTAGTATAAGGTGTTTCGATATACGCGTCTGAAAGTTCAAAAAATACTCCGTTTCAACTTGGGAGTAAGTGAAAACTAAGGAGCGAAAGCTAAAACTTTCGCTGAACAAAAAACACAAATATATTACAGCAAATCCAGTACATTTTCACGGCCCCTTGAGGTATTTCTATATTATTTATAATACGATGGGGAGGATCATTCACGTCTCTTACCACGGTATATGGCGAATGCTCGTTTGTCAAATGCGCAGTCATTTATTCAATGATATATTTTCATTTCTATTCATAATGAAAGCGTTTGTTTGCTTTGTTCGGCTTCAATATGGTTTCATATAATATTCAACTAATTTATGAACTGGGAAGTCTTGAGTGTTCTTATATACGTTCACTTGATGTGCAGTAGTAGGCCTAAAGAATACGCGCGTGGCCCTGACGTCGTTTGTTGAAATCTTAATTATTAATAGTTACTCGCACGATAAATGTAAAAATGATTACTGGGAGAGGAAGATCCAGATGGATATTTATTGATTTATAATTTGTTTTCATTTATTTTTATGTTATGTTGGCACTTTTATTCTCTGAAGAATGTGATACATTAATAACACATATTTTATACATGCATGTTTTTAATGTGTTGGTTTAGTTGTCTTGTGTAATAAATGAATAAACATATTTTTCTTTAGTTTATATTTGACATCAATCATTTTCTAAATAATGTTTTACTGATAATCCTCTCTAGAATAATATAAAAGTATTGTAGGTATATGGCAATTGGTAGAACGTACACTTGTGATTCGCACATAAATCATATCAGCGGGCATCGTCCGGGAATGTCGACGTACAGACTGACAGTATTAGGAAACCGATGCACTGATAACTCGATTCTAAAACTAGAAATCAGCAAAAGATCTACATTCATACACGAAATAGATTACGCTAACAGTTACAATTTAAGATTATATAGAACGATAAATTTTATACACAGATGCACAGGAGAAGTGCGTGTCTGATTGCGGTTAACCAAGTTAATAATACGTTTTGTCCAATTACAATAAAGTTCTTCAAATAAATATCATCATATTGTCGCCAAGTTCTCTCGCTCGGTATTGGAAGTTACAGAGTACTGGTTAAGTCTAGGTTAAATACACTGTCCAAGCCCTAAACAGTGACTATAGTAAGAATAGCTACCACTAACAAGATTCTATAAAAGACAATACTAAGATTCTAGATACATCCGTGCGGGCATAGCCCTACGTAACCCCTCTCAACATACACAGGTACACACAATTTATAATTCCGGATGCCAGCGGCATTTGGAAAATGATCCCCATCTCCTCTTGCCGTTACTTTGTGTTATATATAGCCTTCATTTCCAAGAACAGCGACCAAGTTAAATGCCTTGTTGTAAATCATCAAATTTTATAGTGGTTTCGAGCTTTTTGTTTAACCAACAATATTATACTTTAAGCTTAAAATTATAATAGTAAATATTTTTAAATTATAAAATAGAATAAACTAAATTTTTTAAGATTAAATTAAATTAAAATTCAAGCATCAACATTTAATTAAAATTGTATCACTCAATGGAATATAAAATTAATTATTAACAACTAACTGGGAATTATTAAATTCCCATTAACACGCTCAAAATGAAACAAGTCAAACAAAGCTAAACGTGGAAGCGGTCAGGTATTCACTAGTAATTGTTAAACTTCAGACTATATGTATTTGGCTTAACAGATAAATGCACTTGGTTCATTGGTTGGATTAGAACTCCCGTGTGCACATGGAACACAAAGAGCCGCTGCATTTCGTCTCACCAATTAAACAGTAGCACTCAAAGCGAACGTGCAAAAGCCTTTGTATCTCATAATATTCTCGACATCCGTGTAATGCTCTGGACAGCAAGTGGTAAACCGTCAACACTGGTCTTTGTCAAATTAAAAAAAAAAGTGCCTGCGTACAAAGTACACATGTCAAACATCTTTGGCAAACTAATTTTTAACTCTTGTTCATATTTGTACAAATCTAAAACTTTAGATTTCTGAGACTTAGAGGGAGAGAAAAAGAAAGATATGTTAGGAATTTAATTGTCATTAAAATATTAAAAGGGTCGAAAATTAATACGTTTTTAAAAAATATTAAATTTATTTCTTCGATAATTTTATTTACGCTTCGTCATTTGAGTTTTTAATAAATTATTTTGCATAAAATACTAATATTTCATAAATTTTCTTTCATTCACCATTTTCTTCGACAAAAACGCTGCACATCTTCTTGACTTTGGCCGATAAACTCAGTTTCTTGTTATCAGTTGACAATGAGGATGATGATAATCGTTGACTAAACGAATTTTAGACAGAATTCACATTACATAAAAATGCAAGTACGAAACTATTTATGCCAACATAATATTTATAGGTAAAAACTCTAGTATCTTTTATTAACAATGTCTTTGTTATTCTTCTTTTATATTAAATATATATTATAATGATCAATTAATTTTAGAATTTATTATAAATGTATACGTCGTTATAATTTTTGTATAAATAGGTAAAACTGTACTTTATGTATGTTTATGTTGGAATGTGTATTCCGTTTTTGGCTTTTGTGTATAAGTAATGTAATTGTTTGGATATTGTTTAGTGAGTAGCTGTAGGAATACTATTGAGCAAATAAATAAATAGGTTATGAGATTTATATATGAGAACATTTTGTAGGTTGTACTGCACATTGATTTGCACTGTGTGCCTTTTGAAATGTATAAAACACTGCTGCCAATAACATCGCGTAGGCAAATATTTCAATAGCAGAATCCAGCTCCAATCTTTTCAAATGTACAGAAAATAAACATTTATACAATCAGATAAATATTAAACTTTGCCAGTTGTATCGTTAGAAATCCACAGTCGAGTCCTAAAATGAATCCCGCATATTTATTATATCTGTTATTCTTTAAAGCGTCGTAAAGTTAATAAAGGTTTTGTAACAGGCAGGCAGCGCGTAGATAAGCCTCGGTTCGGTTAAAATCTCTTAAAACGTCGTTAAATCCAACCCTTACCTTTTAGACAAAGCTTCACTGGCTAATTGTTGATGAAAAATATTCGCGATGCAAATAACCACTGTTTACAGCCAATTTAGAATCTGAATTGTTAGGACCTTGCTTAGGGAGTGATGTTACGATTAACACGGAAGTGTGCAGACACTTTTCATCTACTACTACGTGGGGTCATGTGTAAGATTCTAAAGTTATATGATAAATTAAAATCTGTAATAAAATATATTAAATTTGTATTCATCTGACCAAAAACGCGCCGTGTTCTCTGAAGAACAAGCCATGAATCTCCATAGATTTTATTATTTCTAACTAAACAATGCGAAAGAAAGCTCTTCACTGTTTTACTTACTAAATCTTTTTTGACAAAGATATAGGAAACGAGATAATAAAAAATAAATTGGCCCTAGTAACAGTGAGTGTATGAAATCTTAAAATCCTTGCCAGGCTCATCAGACATTTTGCGTTAGTTGAACGGCGTGAAGTGTGTTTAACATCATTTGTATGCGGTTACACGTATTCGCTTTAAATGAAAAGGAAGAAAAAACTATTACGTACGAATAGCTAATATATTAGAGGTGTACTCGGAGTCAACAATGTACTTTAAATTCATTAAATTTTTAACCGTTCTCACTGTGGCATAATATGTACATAAGTTTATAATTTGTCTTAGTAAACCATGAAAAGTAGGAGATGGTAATAATAAATAGAAGATGTATAATAGAGAATATTTGATTTACTATATGAACTTTTATCACATATAGAGATATTATGAAACCATAAATAGTGCTTTGAAATAAAATAAAAATCAGTGGCGCTACATCCTTTTTAGGTCTGGGCCTCAGATTTCTGTATCTGTTTAATGATCATTTGTCAATCTAATAGGTAAGTAGGTGATCAGCCACCTGTGCCGGATACACGCCCGCAGCTTTTGGGTCTAAGGCAAGCCGGTTTCCTCACGATGTTTTCCTTTACCGATCGAGCGAATGTTAAATGCGCACGTAGAAAGAAAGTCCAAAGCCGGGGATCGAACCTACAATCTCTGGGATAAGAGTCGCACGCTGAATCCACTAGGCCAACACTGCTTTGAATTTAACGCTAACTAAAATTAAAATAAATAATTTAAAAGTTGCTTTATTTAAAATTACGCTACATTTGTCTGCCAGAAACCAAGCAGGACCTAACGTGCTTTCACTAATTGGTAGGTTTAAGATAGCAATGTTCCCTAAAGACAAAGGTACTTGCAATCCGATCCGCCACCCTCTCGGTAATTTTCTCGTTAACGGAATGAATAAAACATTTCATTCCTTACCTTTCTTTTGTAATTGTTAATGGTTGATGGGTTTTGAGAATTTATGTTTGGTTTCTTTCTTGGCCTGTTATGCTTGATCATTTGTTATCGAATTCCCTCCTATTAACGTTTTCTATTGTTTGAATATAACTTTATAGGCTTATCGTTTGAGTTGTAATTACGAGGGGTTGTTTATTTAATTAGTGGTAATCTGTGTGTAAAATTATATTATTAAGTGTTTTACTAGTAAATGTTTCTTCACTTCTTACGCATTTGTTTATTATTAATTTTATTACCGTTGCGAAGTTATCGGAGCAGATTATGAAATGTCTTAATTTTTTAGAACAAAAATAAATTATTTATTTACTTTAAAAGCAACCAATACATGTTGGATTCAAGAAATCGCCAAAACAAAACTTTTAACGTGCTAACGTAATCTAACGTAAAGTAATCATAATTTTAAGTTACGTTTTGTTAATAAAATAAGTTCAATAAAATATGTAATTAAATGTACTAAACCAGTAAGGATTTATCTTTTCTTTTCATGATACTTTAACATAATATATATTTAGCTATTCCTTTGTTAATGCAGTGCACAGCTTTAATATTTTAGTGTTTAATATTTAAAATAGTAGTAATATTAATTAAGTTATTAATGCTATTACCCGGAACGCGTCCCATAAAACACGAGAAAAATCTACTGTATAGATATATACTATATGAACTATATATATATACTACTGTTTATAGTATATGAACTGACTAAACATATAGCTGTAAGAAATCGAATGTGGGGAAAGGAAAATCTATTAACCGCCCAATTTCACCAGATTAAAAATGCTATGATCGGTACAAATGCCAAGTGCAGGTTATTGAAGGTTACACCCCTCGAAGATTACGCGAGTTTTTCATATAAAGCCATTCAGCCAATTTCCTCATATCCTATATCGGAGCATAATAAGGAAGGTTTTTGTAGGGTACACCTATGTTGAAAAGGGTTGAATGACGCAATATTTGACTTAGATCGGACAGCGTTTATTCAGGTGAGGAGTCAAACAAATAACTTGTATACTAAAATTATTCAAAATTGTTACTTGTATAGACGTCGCTGGTTTGTTATCGCTTACCTGTAACAAAAAAATTAAATTTATAATAACATAAAAAACAGGTACAAACATAAAAATTCCCGAAAAAAAAATATTTCTTCACACACACACAAGATTTAATCACATATCTAATATATAAAATTCTCATGTCGCGGTGTTTGTGGTTAAACTCCTCCGAAACGGTTTGACCGATTCTCATGAAATTTTGTGTGCATATTGGGTATAACTGAGAATCGGACAACATCTATTTTTCATCCCCCTAAATGTTAAGGGTAGTCCACCCCTAATTTTTTTTTTAATTATTAGATAATTTATTTAATTTTTATTTTTTTATGATACAGCATTAAAAAATACATACAACCCCTAATTTTCACCCCTCTACGATCAACCCCTATTTTTTATTATAAATGATAAACATGGCAAAACGACGTTTGCCGGGTCAGCTAGTTAATATATATATATATATAAATGTAAGACTTGATTGACGTCACTAATGCAAAAGTATAAAATATGGAAAAAAATAGTTACGACAAGATGGTTAACGTAACTTAAATGTAGCCTGTTGCAAATAGACCTTATGCAAAACGTTTACAAGCATAAAAGCCTTAGGAAAACAATTAAGTTGCGGGCGGTTACATAATTAATGATTTTAAGACTGATATCTTAGTGTTGATATTGTCAAGAGTTCGTGCGTTAAAACCTGGCTGTCGACATAATTTTCCTAAATGTAAACCCGTACTTGTTTGTGTCATGCTGAGGAAGATGTGGCTGTATAAAGCCTGTTCACTATGATTATCCCTACATGATTCAGAATGAATAAAGTATTGTATGACCAATCAGTTTATACTAGATTACAATAGAAAATAGGGCGCGTGTTAATTATTTATACGTTGTTGTGTACCAGGTGATGTTGACAGCGGTTAGCGGCCGCACTCGTGTGAACTGTAATATTACATTACCACCCTAATTATGTTACGGATCTGATGATGTTTGTGAATCTTTACGACCACTTAGGTAATCGAGCTATGTTCTAGATAATGCGGCAGCATTTGCTATTTTAACCAACTGGTTCTTAATTTGTAGGATAATATGTGGAGAATTATTTAAAACTGAAGGTAATTTAAAATACGAAAGAGCTGTGTTGGCTTAGTAGCTTCAGTGTTCGGCTCTTATCCCTGAGGTCGTAGGTTCGATCCCTGGCTGTGCACCAATGGACTTTCTTTTTATGTGCGCATTTAACATTCGCTCGAGCAGTGAAGGAAAACATCGTGAGGAAACCGACTTGTTTTAGACCCAAAAAGTCGACAGTGTGTGACGGTACAGGAGGCTGATACAGATACAGAAATCTGGCCAGACTTTAAAAGGTTGTAGCGTAACTGATTTATTTATTTAATTTCAAATTACAAAAATGAAAATTTAATATTTTGTTTTGTATAGAAGAAGTAGAAGTTTGAATAAGAAAGTACCAAGGCTTTCTGCGTTCATAAGCATTATATGGTTAAGAAAGATTAACTATTATGCATGATACATGATATTGTTTTAATATTAAAAATTCTATATGCGAGCTGAATAAATGAGCCACACAAGCCCTTATAAAAGCAATTTACTTATACTGTCATATTTTCAGTATCGCAAAGTATCCAACGTAAAGGTGTAAAAACGAATCGATAGAGTACTTTTAGGATTTTATAAAGATTGGATAGAGTGGGTGAGGGCTGAGTAGTGTATTTTAGTAGATAATCCTGTTAAACCCCAACAAGCTGATTTATAAGCTTCCGGCGTAATGTAAGCGTTAGAAAATTTTATTTCCAGAAAAACGCCCGAAATGGCCACAGCGGTTTCCAATGCAATCGTTGCAATAAATCGTATAACGTATCGTTAATGCTACCTAGTGACGATATATATGGCTTGTTTGCTACGTAATGGAATAAACAATTTCTTAAGCTAAGAGATTCTTTAGTATTTAGTAGCTTTTTCTATGAAAATAGTAAAGTTTGTAAATTGAATTAACATGGAATTTGACAACTGAATCTTATAGCTGTGAATTTCATATTACTTCCCACGACGAATAGTATTTTTGGCATCTTATATGTTCCACGTATCGTAAAAAATTCTATGTTTACAACTACTCCATTACGGAGGAATAGTATAACGTATACGACGAACTTTAACGGTTATAAACGCGAATTTATTACACTATTTACATAACTCTTCGCGTTGTTTATTTCAAGAGTTTTATTTCAATATACACTACACTACACCAAAACATATAATTTGATTTTTAGGTATGTTTAAATGTTAGAGTTAGCAAATCACGATTTTAGATCTGGTCCCCAAAACACGAACGAAAAAGGTTTTACTGGACGTCATTAAGTGGGTCCCATGGCCGAATAGATTACCTATACGTCAATTTTACCAATGCTTTCTAGTTTTACTGACCGTATAACAATTTTACGACGCCACTTAACATATAGTATCGTAAAGTAGCAAAAACATAAACAGTGCCTCCTAATTTATTATTTAAAAGGAAGAATTATGGTTTTTCTAACCAGAATGGTCATGAATGATAACGCTGCGCAATAATGATTGAAAACACTTGTATTTTAAAATAAATTAGAACACTGATCTATCTCTTTTCATCACGGCAAAAAGACAATATGACAGAAAGAGAGAAATTAATGTTATACTCCCACTTAAAGAACGCAATGCAAAACTCAGGACTATGTCAGTTGAGTTTCAAATCTAGAACCAACATAAAAATATGATACTAGATAAAACTATTTAATAAATATTTTATGACAATCAATTTTATTATTTACTAGATATATAATCCCATAAACTAATTTCTATTGCCTTTGTTTAAGTCTCCTCTATATTCGGTTAGAAATATACTCAAAAAAGTAAAAATCAGTGGCACAACCAATTTTTAGGTCTGGGCCTCAGATTTTTGTTTCATGTCCATTTGTCAATCTGATAGTAGGTGATCGGCCTCCTGTGTTTGTCACACATCATCGACTTTTTGGGTCCAAGGCAAGCCGGTTTCCTCACGACGAGTTTTCTTCACCGTTCAAGTGATTGTTAAATGCGCACTTGGAAAGAAAGTCCATTAGTGCGCAGCTGGGGTTCGAAACTACGACCTCGGGGATGAGGATAGCACGTTGAAGCCAACACTGCTCTAAGAAATATACACAAAACGTAGACAAATACTTAACTAATTATCCGTACTCATAATCAAGAATAGATAAAATCTAAAATAATAATCCTACTTTAATAGATCAATATCAATAGCATTACATTTTCCGCTTTCCTCCTCACATTTCCATTGTACAATTTTCATCAAGCTAATTTCGTTGGATTATTTTTATTTAATTCTAGGCTGATGTAAAACAGAATTTTCCAATATTTTTCCACGATTACCGTACTGATGAAAAGCTAACAAACGCATCCTATTTCTGTTACAGTGAAATTTAAATAATCAATTTTGTTTTTCCCTTAAGTACAACAATTTAATTTATATTCAACAGTATAAAAATATCAAATTACCCATACTAAATATACGCTGTATTTTTTGTATACTTTCATATATCACAAAAAGTGGTATATAAGCACCAATGGGAGAACCGGAAAAACAAGATCCCTAGTTTATTGCACCGACTACTATCTTAATTGCTTGATTACTTTTTTATGGGCAAATGAGCAGGCGGCTCTTAGAGTAAAGCATAAACACCTGCTTGAGGCTTACATGTTTCGCCGGCTTTGTGAAGGTAAAAACAATAGTATTTTTCCGGAGTAAAAAAGTCAACTAGCAAGTTAGCTAAGACAAAACTAATATTAAATCACATTTTGTATTAAAAACAATAATTGTTCTACCGAGAGTTTACGGCTTAAGATATGTATTTCTCATTAAGAACATTGAACACAAGAAGCTTGTTTATAAATTGTGTATCTAGTCAAAAAGTAGAACGGTAGGTAGACAAGGAGACTTGTAAGATAAAAATACAACAATTATAAATTTTAAAAAGTTCGGGAGTCATATCCCAAATAGTCGACGAAGGCGGTTTAAATAAACAAATGCCAATGATGTTACATTTATATTTTGTAACGAATGTTGGAGTTTGTTTAAGAATTATAATATTTTCACTAAAGATTAATTAATAATAAAAACTCAGTTGTTCTCAGTTTTATTTTTCCAATAGGATTAAAAAACAATTTCATATTAAAACAACAGGAAACAACTCAATTCATTACGGATATAGCCAAAATGACACAGCACTATTTTATTGATATGGAGAGAGTTTAATGGAGGTAGTGAAAAAGAAAAATATGTGCGCGAAACGATGAATTCATATGCAAATATGTACGAATGTGCAACTGAAGTTACTGTGTATCAAAGTTAAATATTATTTAAATGAGACATTTTTATGTTGTTACTTCAAGTGTTAAGATAATTAATACTAATTGTAATTGATAAGCAACAAAGGACTAAATAACCCATTCAAAATAAATTCACTGATATTCACTGATGCCAGTTTAGTAAAAATGTACACATTTTTTTTTAATGCAATAGGAGGCAAACGGGCAGGAGGCTCACCTGGTTTTGACCACCACATGGACACTCACATCTCGAAGGCTCGTAAGTGCGTTGCCGGCCTCTTAAGAATTGGTTCTTTTCTGGAAGGACCCTAAGTCGAATTGGTTCGGAAATACTTCAGTGGGCAGCTGGTTCCACATAGTGATGGTGCGCGGCAAAAACTGCCTAAGAAAACGCTTAGCTGTGGAACCACGGACGGATGTCAATGGATGTATCACGGTGATACGGAAGACACATATTTCGATGTCAGAAATTATATTAATAATCCCGTCAAGGATAACCAAGCCTACCAATTTCCTGATCCTGCAATCACAATGCAACCAAGAATATATTTTACAGTTAGGCAACAGCCTCTCTGAAAAAGATATGGATAAACATTCTAATGGTGAAAGAATTTTTGAAATTAGGTCTGAAGTTTTTAAAATACAAATAATATTAGATGATATAAGTAGAAATAGCTGAAGAATGTATTCAACAAATCCTTAGTTATAAATATATTACCTAACATGATAATTATTACATAAAATTGCACCTGGGCATTACTTTTTACTATTATCACGACTATATTAGGATTTTTTACTGCATTACTAGATAGATTTACATAAAAAGCATAAAACATAAAAGCTTATTCAATGTTCAATATATTTTTACGACACAACAAAACCAATACCGTTTATAGACATTTAAAATACAAGCCGAGATTAACACAGCGTAAGTTTTTTAATTGATGCAGCCATCGATGTGTTGAGTAAACATTTACGCATCTGAACAGCGGGTCAGCCTTTGTAAGTTTTAACATTAATTGCTGGGAAAGTGCGCAATTTTCCTGTTTGATCTGCACTGTTCGATAAATATTTTCTTTTTAACGTTTTTATATAAGCTACGGGATTTATTGAAGTTTTTACTGATTGCTTAAAGACTTGACTTATGTATAATCTAATTTTATATTATACTAGCTGACCCGGCAAACGTTGTTTTGCTATACATATTTCTAGGATAAATTTTTTTAGTTAAATAAAAATAACTATCTACTATTATAAAAAATAGGGATCGTAGAGGGGTGAAAATTAGGGGTTGTATGTATTTTTGTATATTGTATCATAAAAAATAAAAACAAACAAATTGTCGAAATAATCAAAAATCAATTTTTGGAGTGAAGGAGGGTTCACTTAGGGGTTTCAAAGATAGATAGTAGCCGATTCTCAGACCTACTGAATATACATAAAAAATTTCATAAGAATCGGTCGAGCCGTTTCAGAGGTATATGGGAACGAACATTGTGACACGAGAATTATATATATAAATGAACTGTTCGTTTGTCTCGCTAATGATCGTTTATCTCGAGGACCGATTTGGCTTATTTGATTTTGAAATATTTGTGGAAGTTCAAAGAAGGTAGAAGAAATATAATAAAAACGATAATTAATTTTCCAATAAAAACTTAGTTTTTTTTTAATAAAAGAAATTCACTTGTTTCACATGTTTGATATTTGTGTTTATGTAGTATGAGGCACTTTAAAAATTTTGTATTAAGTTTTGTCACAAATATATGTAGGTGATACGAAGTTCACCGGATCATCTAATTGAATATATAATAATGTTTATATCAACTACACAGAACTAGAATGCCCAATGCAATTAAGAAGTAAGAATATTCATATGTTTCTGAAATGTCTGCCCTTTAAAATTTCGCCGTAAATTGTCATCTTAGGTAATTAATATATAACAAAAACTATATTAAACATGTTAAGACTTTATCAACAAAACGTATATTTTATATGTAACAGATTTAATAAAATTCCAAGAAAATATTCCGAAATAAAAATAAGAATTACGATCGTATAACCGCAGGGCCCGTGATACATGCTCTAATAAAATACACAAGATATATGTTTTAATATAGCAGGTTAATATCGCTTGTATTGAACATAGATCTAAACGTATGCAAGGCAGTACAATCATTTTTAATTTCCGCACCAGGACCGGCCATTGCATGAATACCAATTACTCCCGTAACTACTCAACGCGTGGAATGCGAAGCTGCGCTAAGCGATTTGTATACTGGATATTTTGTAACGGTACGTAATATTTCGCACTTAGTTACTTTTTGGTTTTATATTAAATCAAAAATCTGAAAACTGTTTGTCCAAATCGCTTGTCTACACTAATATGAAAAGACTCCAAAACTAATAACTGGATCGATTTAAAAAACACTTCAGCATTAGAATTCTACGTTATTTTTGATATAGATTATTTTCAAAAATTTGGGAATCCGTATGAAAACTTTGATAATGTAATCTAAGATGTGTTAAAATATAAAACCGAAAAAAATGCATAGTTTTAATAATAATAGAAACTTTATTCATGACAGAAATCGGTTGGGACGAAATTCATATACCTATAGCTAGTCCCCACACTAGGGAGTCCCTGAGTTGTGGGTAACTAGATAACAATTAGTCAGTGGTACACGGTACATGTTTAAAACAGTTTTTTGAGAAAAAGTAGGTTTAGTGTTACAACTAGTTTTATAAAAGACTATTTAATATCTGCAAAAATGTCCGAAATACCATATCTATTACATATTCAATCCGAGCGAACCCGGGACTGAGCGCTAGTTATCTATAAAAGCCATTGCCCTCAGCGGTAATGTATATGAATGGTTCATTAATCATCATTTTTGTAATGACAAACAATTATTGTTTTGCGAACCCGGGAATTCTGCGGTGTAGAAACGTATACCACCACTAAGCCAATATCCGAACTACCACCATCTAAGTAGTTAAATATATTCTACAAATATTGTGTCTTAGAAATTAATATAAGGCTATAATAAATTAATGATTTGTAAAATAACAGATTGTGAAAAAATTATGTTTATCTACGTATTTTTAAGCACTTTTGTATCGGACTCGAAGCGTAAGCATTAGTTCGCTTCGAGACCGATGACAAAAAATACATCAACTTCATTAATTTATCAACTCATATTTCGATTTATTAAATAGTAAAAGCAATACATAAAACTGGAATGGCATTTCGTCTACCGTCCTCTTGAAACTCGAACTGGCAGCGACCGTCGAACTTCTTGGGTTATTGAAATTTACTTTTTAGAACAGTGCACCCGTCTGTAGGTATTTACGCTACGAACTTGGCTAAAGTTTTTACTCCCCTGTCCCAGTGCATTGTCGGTACATTAACGATAAATGCACACCCTTAGTGCAAAACTGTTTCGAACTTATTGAATTTTATAAGGAACTATGGTCCTGCCCCTGCTGCGCTTTTAACGACGTTTTGAATTCTTTACAACTGAGAAAAGGTTGTTTTAGGAAAAATATTTAATAATAATAATATTCCTTATCGCCTCAGTAAGGCAATACGATTTAATAATGCATTATAAAGACAATATTAAAAATCAAAACCTAATATATTTAATCAGAGATAATTAAGAGAAGTACATTATTAATTTAAGTAAAGATTTATTTATACCAAAAGCTTGTTGTGTTGGTACATTATTAAAATACATTACTTTAATTAAAACCTTTTTGCTGCTGATTGTGGTTTTATTAGATCGCGAATTGAACGTTGTTAAGTTAAATATGTTTATTTGTCTATAACACATATCTGTTATAACTCAAATAATATTTACATTTATGTTTAGTACTATGTCATTACTATATTGAAACATTAGCAAACCTAGGCAGTATTTGCGATGTAATAATTATTGAAACACGTTAAGTTCAGAATTAAAATTAATTGATTATGATGTGCAAAAAATAATGATGTGAAATAAAATATTTACCCCAAAGAGATCATCACCGTCAGTTTCCAATAAAGTGCGTTCATCGTGTGAATACCGGAGACGACTTAACATTTCAAACAAACTAAACATGTTTAACACATAAACGTTATTTGCCAACGAAAACACACAAATAACAATTATAAACAAAATTAACACAAATATAATCACACAAAGCACTAAGTTAAACATGTGCACAACAACTCAAGACCGTAATTAATCAGTTTTCTTTTGTTAAGCTGTCATTTCAAATATGTCAAGTGTCACACAAAAAACAATTGAATGAAAATTATTTGATTTACATGAATGCATTTTTTGATCTGCTTTTAAATTGATTTGTTTTATTCCTGGTATTTTTAGAACTACGTTTTCGTAAAAGACCTATGGATTCATATATTTAAATAAAAGTATTTATTCTACCCTCATAATGTAAATGTGTTATTGTGGCAATGTACTAATGCAAGTCAACAATGCATTTGACAATTGACATTCCAAAGATAATATTGTTGCCAGGTTGGGATTTACAATGCTAAGAAGATATTTGTTTAATAATCCCTATAGATTCGCGGCTCACTGGAGCGTTGTTAAGCGAATTGGTATTAAATATTCTACAAATATTCACTTGGCTTTTATTAATATGTTTTTTTTTAAATACACAATATTCACAATACTACCAACCTACAGAGTATAATAATAATAAATAAAAACTAATAAATAGAAGATTAAAATACATTTAAAAAGCGGTGTACCTTTAATGCTGTGAGCATTACCTCGTAATATTGCGATACTTATTCGTTACATATTTTATATTTTCCGTTAATTTTAAATTTTTACTTTTTTTGAGTTTGAAATAAATTTTCAATATTTCCAAGTAGTTTATTAAGTGTAAGTTAACACGATAAGAACAAGTTAGATGGAGAAAACATTGCCGTCGTAAGCTTCCTTAAATCAGTCGTTAGTTAATCGGGCATTAAATTGTGTAACATAGTTGCACCATTCATTAGACGTATTTATAAAGTTTTAGATATAAGTTGAAAATTGGTTAAGTGTATCCATTTGTCATTTAAATATCGAAAACGATAACATAAGTTACAAATTGTACAGAGCGTTGGCGCGGAGGTGTCAAACAGCAAAATTCACGACGCCATCTCAGATCCCGCTTTGCCACGCAAAATATCTGACGCTTGTCCCCTTAGGTGGGAATATGCTTATTTTTAACTTTAACTTGGAAATACGCCAGTAGTTCGCCTCTTTAGTTTTCATGAGATGCGATATGAGATTTCAGATTTATAAATCTCATTTACTATTGTGCATTTCGGGAAAGTCTGGAAAATGAAATGATACCTATAACTTAATGAGAAGTTGGTATAATACTTTCCCTTTCGAGGTGCGTTGTTATTATGATGTAAGTGCGTTATTTTTTAGGTATATATTGTATTAAATAAAAACTGTACCCAATGCATAGTAATTTGTTTGTTTTAATTTTGATTTACATTTACTATTTTTTGGAAATTTAATATCATTTATTTATTTTAACATTATTTTAGAAATTTTCGGATTGATATTATTGTTTTGCTCGTACTTTAGGACTAAAATTATTAAAAATAAAAGTTAACCACATACAAGCACACAGTCTCTTAGTTTGTGTTTTGACTTTATTTTATTTTACTTTATTTTGTTAAGTTTAGTTTGTTAAGTTCACATGGCTTGATTAATACATATATTAATTTGTATAGTTACTAAACGCACAACGGACCAATCAGGAGTCTAATTGCGGAAAATGAGTCCTACAACCCCTTGTATTTGTTGTTACTATATAAATATTATATTTTTTTTTCTGAATGAGTATTTATTGTTTATAATAGGTTAGACAGGGGTAAATTTGCTGGAAACGCGCTTAGGGCAGTGGAGGCGGTGGTGTCACTTAAGATCAGGGCACTACTCTGCATCTTCTTACAGCGATACTGACAGCGATCCCAAGATTGCGTTATCAGTGCTACTGATATTGAAAGAATTACATCGAACTTGCATATAAAGTAAGGGCACAAGTCCGAATCCTCACCGTTTGCCTGCTCTGTTCTATAAAATATATATACCAAGTAATTATGATTACACCATTTCGGAGATAAAAAAAAATTACCCTTTAAGACGAAATTCCCGATAATTTGCACCTAAAGCTATGAAACTAACGATTGTCACGTATGAAATTCTAACTGATTGCGTTCTGAAAGCACTAATGACTGACACGTAACTGCACTTGCATGACATAGAACTTTAAGATTGATAGGTAATCTGTGAGTTCAAGATTCTATACTTTTGTGTGTGAAACTCATATATAACTTGCACACTATTTATATAATATATGCTTCTTACTAACATAACAAAAAATAATTTAATTTAATTTATTACATAAATCAAACAATTATAAAGTATGCATTACAAAAAAAATATGTTAATCAGACATCATAATCTTCATTTAATTCTTATTCAAATATAGGATACATTCTGTATTCGAATGAGAATTCTCGTCAAGAACCCTTGCATCGGTTACCTATGCGTCAATGTTTCGTTCGTAAAGTTTGTGCAATTTTAATTGTTTAATGGTTATAACTTATAATGTTAAAGTGCAGATGTCCCAGGTCTTAGTATATTAATTTATAAAATATGTTCGACGACAGAAAAACTGTGTCCAGTTTGTGTTTCCAACACACCAACTTCTTTTCAATTTAAGATTATGTATACAAGAAATAAATAAATAAATATATATACATACAGCACTACATATTTTAATAATGCCTCCGTTGTATCCGTTACATAAACACAAATTGGTTACTAAAGTAAAAAATGTTTCTTTACAGCTATTGTGGTGAACGTGTTTTGTCACTCACTAGACGACGTAAATGTATGAATTTACTTTTTTATTATGTTTTCATCTTGATACTTAATGGTGATAATTTTTTAAATAGAATGATTATTTTGTGATACCGCCGCCCATAGACACGTACATTGCCAGAGGGCTAGCAAATGCATTGCCGGCCTTATTAGAATGGGTATGCTCTTTTGATGAAGTATCTTAAGTCAAATTGGTTCGGAAATACATTGGTGAGCAGCTGGTTTCACATAGTGGTGCGAGCCAAAAACTGCCTTAAACGCACAGTTGTGGAATATGCCATAAGCGTCTATTAGAAATTGATTTTGATGTTTGATATTTTGAGCCAGGTGGACAGACAAAATTTCGATGACGGCAGACGAAAGATGGCAGGTGATAGCACAAAAAAGAAAATTGTGGAATGCCTTGGAGGAGGTTTTCACTCGTGGGGGGTCTATATAAATATAACTATTTTATTACTTGCTTTTAATGTCTTGCGTTAATATATTATTATGGAATAAAATAAAGCTATATTAATATTATTTCACGTATTGATTTACTTTCTTTCGCGATTAAATATTTCGAGCCACAGTGAAATCTAGACTTTAACGTGAGGTCTTAGATTCGAACCCCGGCTGTGGATAAATTGAGTTTCTGTCTATGTACTTTCGCTTATACTATGTCCGCACGGTTTTACATTGTTGCTTGATCGAATATACACTAAAGCCTCCTTCGAAATATCAGACGAAAATTTTTCAATTAGATTCTCTAGTTTATGAGATTAACGATAAGGTGACAAGAAAACATTTACCGTAATGTGCTGTTTTGCAGCGAGTGATAAATGTATGGCTAACTTGAAAAAACTTAACCTGTGATAAGTTTATAAAATTTAAAACTGTGCAGATACTATTAAAATGGTAGAATCAATAATTCAATCATAATTGTTTAATTTTACTATCCTAGCTTAAATTGAATTATTAATTGGATATAGTTAAATTCATATACCTACCCAACCCAACCTAATTTCTTTAATATAGTAGTCAACAGTTTTCACCTTAACTTGCCCAGGATGCGTTTGTATGCACCCAGATCTCGCATCGTGTAGTCCGCCACGGAGACCACGAAAAATCTGTGGTGTCGACATACTATAGAAGTGATGCTAGAACCCAATTTAGTTCAAGAACACAAACATATTTTATATGATGTTTAATGTATATACGTCAGTGTTGGCCTAGTGGCTTCAGCGTCCGACTCTCATGCCAAGGTCGTAGATTTGATCGCCGGCTGTGCACCAATGGGCTTTCTTTCTATGTGCATATTTAACAATCGCTCGAACGGTGATGCTTGCCTTAGACACAAAAAGTTTACAGCGTGTGTCAGGCACATAAGGCTGATCACCGACTTGCCTATAATATTGACAAATGATCGTGAAACAGACACAGAAATAGGCTAGTCCTAAAAAGGTTGTAGATTTATTTTATTTAATATATTGATGTGATATTTTGCATTACATATGCATAAGTATGTAATATACTTTTAGTATGTGTCGAATAAAATAGCCTAAATAATTTTTACAACAAAAGCAGTTTTACGAATTTTCGAGATACTCAAAGTGATATATGTCGCTGTATTTAGCATCAAATATGTACCGAACTGCGAAATACGAAGTTGGTAAACTTATTCCTATCATTGAAATTGGGTCTGGATCGATCCCCATTCATTCCATTATTTATTCATCATTTCATGAATACTTAAAATCAATTGTGCGCTAAGCCTAATGATATTCTTGTTTTGTTGATTGAGGCTCATTTGAAGTTGTCTTACTTTTAATCAACTTAGTATGAGACTTTTAGAGAATTTTGAATTATTTTTGTAATATAGATATTAGGCCCGTAATCTCATAGGTGTCACATGTTACAGTTTCGGGCTTGAGCACTATCAAGTATGCAAAATTTCAAATTAAAAAAAAAATGGTTTTCGAGGTCAATAATATTATAACAATTTCATAATTTTAATCAAATAATTCTTACTTCTCCAAACAAAATGATTATTTCAATGTAATTCCATATTTCCATTACGTGGCCTCTTGGATTTAACATCGTTTCTTCTAAAATGTATTTCACTAAACCACAAAGTAACTAGCTGTTAAACAATTGCGAACTGGCTTTGCCATTCCATTTTAACAAGTTTTTATTATACTTATTTGAATAATATTGTTATATAATAATAACTACATAATATAGTTCTTTACTGTATTTCATTTACTTAACACAAAGTTTCACGTGTGCTTGTAATATAAGTAGCTTTGTTCATCACATAAATAATATACATACGTCTGAAAATACAAAGCGCAGGAAATCTTCTTTAAATATTCCTTTCTTTCGTAATCAAAGCGCTGTGTTTGGTAGATAAGAATTCCCAACGCGCTTTACTGCGAGGGTGTATGAACATCTTTGTAGAACGAAATTATTCCACTCATCTATTTATCAAATAAATCCTTCGAGGAGCGGAAAACTCGAAGCAGAATAAGTCGTACCTATATCACAATTTGCTCCGCTACTTAATATATCAACGTATAAATTATGGAGTAGCCTTTTTCCTAATTCCAGCCACAAAGATTCTGAGATTGCAAATGCATACAAAATCGTTTATAAATAAAAATTATGCCCCCGTGGATTATTTAAAGTGCCGTCGGGTGCGATATTTCAATGAAAATCCTTAAAGTGTGCAGATTAAACATGAAAACTTTTTGTATTTGCTTAGCGTTTCACGGTTGATATAAGTGGATTGCGAAAGTTTTGAGGATGAGCATAAAAATGCTCTGGAGTTAGAAAAAACAGTATTAAGAGTGTCGCAATAAAGAAGTATATTTTCTTACGCTGATATCCCTCATAAATGTTTTTTATTGGACTAAAATATCAGCCACTTTTATGAAATTGCAATCAGTAGTGTCACGCTGTTGTTATACGCATCACTTGCCAATTGACGGCGATAACAGACGGAAAAAACTGTCAGTTTTATATTTAATGTAAATAAATTGTAAATGCCAAAAGTATTTTTCTGTGATCTAGAAGATACAACAAACAAAATTTTACAAATGAGGGCTGTACAGCCCTGCGATTCTGTAACTCACTTTTCGAACTCACACAGCGGTTTTCGCATCGGCGGTCGCTCTCAAATCAGTCGTGAAGCAGTCATTTCATGATTTGGCATTGTAATAAACAATAAACTACAAGCTCCCACCTTTTCAGAATGTCAAATCATAAAATGACTGCTTCACGACTGATTTGAGAGCGACCGCCGATGCGAAAACCGCTGTGTGAGTTCGAAAAGTGAGTAACAGAATCGCAGGGCAGTATCGAGCTACGTACTTAATGGTGCGACCGGACTAAAAAACTGCACCTATAATAACAATATTTGACAAAAGTATGTATGTCAAATGAGTACAATTTTTTAACTAATACTTCTTTATTAAGTTATAATACAATACAACTGTACCATCATATAATATGCGCGGTTGGAACCTTGGAATCTTTCTTAAAACAAACCGTTCAAAGTTAAGATACCCGTACTTTAAATCCAATGTAATTTAGGATAAAGGCCATGATAGTTCTAAGTAGATTACTAGGGACGGTGAAGATTAAATAATAGGGCGGTAAGAGAAGACATGTTTAATACGTCGGTGCTGATCGGACGGAGATAGGAGTTAGGCCGAGAAGTTGGGTTACAAGGATATGGCTAATTAATTACACTTATAACTTTACGGACGTAATATTATTCGTTTTAGAAACCGGTGACGGGTCATTAAAGATATATTACGAATAAAAGTTCGTGAAGTAAATTTTCACGTATATTTAATTTACGTATTAATACGAAAAATCATAATATTTTTAAATATTTGTATATTTCATCGTCTTATTAACTTTTGTCTTTTGATTTTAATTATTAAATAAAAGCCTTTGAAAACTAACAGATACTATAAATATAACTTTAAACGATACCCAAATCTGATCTGTTAAGAAAAATTGTGATAAAACATATGTATTAAACCCATAGTTTTCTTTACCTCATCAGTGGTATAACACAAGCCGCGTTTCAATTATGAAATCTGCAAACGTTCACCCTTTTTATGATAGTATTTCAATACAAAAGCCTGGTTAGCATTTTCCGTAATTGATTGTCAATTGATGACAGGGCACCGTCCGTTATCTATTCATCCTGTCCTAAATAGGGACACTCGAAATCACAATATGAACATTAACATGAACAGCTTTTGTTCGGCAAAAGAACTTTTTGTATATTAAAAATATTTTCTTGACAATAGCGTTAAGATAAATTACCTATTCATAGCACGTCTGCATTTTCCCTTTTTGTTAACGAGGGAAATCGATTCGTTTGTGTCACGTCACTCGGTATCAATGCAACGAAAATATAAAGCCTTTTTGATGGATACTAACCTGTTATGGTTTTAATACCAAAACGTTAGTGCTATTACTTATCGGCGACAAATAGCGACGAGCGCTGGAATTTTAACGCGCCGGACAATATAATAAGTCACTTTCGTGTGGATCCATAACTTCGACCTGCTCTAGCTAATTTATATAGAAATACTATTTGACGGCCGCTTTTTCCTAATCCGCTTTACGCAAGAAGCTACTAGGAGGAAAATTTTACTACCAGATGCAAGATTATATAAGATGTACTAGCTGACCTGGCAAACGTCGTTTTGCCATGTGTATCATTTATAATAAAAAATAGGGGTTGATCGTAGAGGGGTCAAAATTAGAGGATGTATGTATCTTTTAATGCTGTATCATTAAAAAATATCTAAAAATTAAAAAAAAATTGTGGGGTGGACTACCCTTAACATTTAGGGAGATGAAAAATAGATGTAGTCCGATTCTCAGACATACCCAATATGCACACAAAATTTCATGAGAATCGGTCAAGCCGTTTCGGAGGAGTTTAACTACAAACACCGCGACACGAGAATTTTATATATTAGATAACATAAATTATTCACTTGAAACTTTTCCATTTAAATTGAAAGAACATAAGAGATATAAGTTAGACATATATTTCAATCGTGTATAGTGTTTTTAACGTTAATAGAAGAAAATAATGAACCGACGGGAGCGGCCATAAAATACGATTTTATCATGCCATAGGGAGGGACACGTTTTCGAATATCGTAATAAAAAAGTCACATATGTCAAATTTATGACACTGACCATTGTAAAGAGATTAAAAGATTTACGAATGGGGCTAGTCACACCGTAGCAATTTACAAGTTTTATTTTGTAATCCTCTTTAGGATATTATTGAATGATATCAACTTACGGTTCCATAACACGCTTTGATTCTTACCTGAAAAGACAAAATTAAATTATTAGTCTGTATTAAGATACATTTTAACAAAAATTGGGTTTGAAATATTACTCAAATCCATAGTATAAAAGAAAACACTTAGAAAACATACATAGTCAAAACAAATTATATTGATAAACAAAATATACTAAACTGAAAACATAAGTCAATTATAAAAAAAGAAAACTGAAATTAAACATTAAACAAACGAAAACTAAAATATAAATTTAAAGTTACTCCTTGTTTTTTATTCTATACAACAATGCGTGTAGGATCTAATAACTAAGACTATAGATTAGTGAGGAAGAATGTATCGATTATATCCTTATTCAACGTAGTTAACCGATAGGTTTAGATTATTAGCTTATTATATTACTTAAAAGGGCAGATTTATTAACCAAACTAAAATATAACTCGAAGAACAAACATGGAAATTGGATATCCAAATTATGGAAGAGGAATTTCTTAAGCAAAGTCTTAAAGAGGCTGTTAACTTGCACAATAAATCAGTGTAAGCACAAATGCCGTCGAATAAATAATTTTCTTTATTCATCAAAATTAAAAGCAGTGGACAAAGAGCTTTCCTTAATTAAATCCAGCTTGTCGTGACTTTCAAACCTTGACTTCGATTACTGCTCTTTTCTGATTTTCATTGATACAATTTTCACTATAAAATGTTAAGCTCCTTGCTATTGCTATGTATGCATGTTGTTCCCACGAGAATGTAAGTGCGTGTTCCTATTTCACCATTCCTACTGCTGATAGAGGACAAATCTTTGTTTTTTTTTATATTTTTAATTACTTAAGATGTCATGTGAAACATGGTGTAATGGTTGCAACTCCTTACAAACATTTTGTAAAACAAAAAACTTGGCGATTAAAAAGAGTGGCCGAGAGTTTATTGCCAGTTCTTCTCGTCCGGTCTACGCCCTTGATTTGAGAACTGGCAGTAAATGTAAAATTAGAAGCATTTAATATGTATTTTTTTATTGACGTTCATAAGTGTACATTGTGTTACCTAAATTAATAAATGATTTTAACTTTATAATAGTAATTTTTACGTATACACGAAAGTTGCGTCAGTCACGTCACGGTTTTGTTCACGCTAATGAAGATCGTATGAGGAACGAAGGTTAAACTTTCTTCAACTTTAAACATCGCGAATGAAGATTGATTGCTATTGGGGTTAGCAAATATGTTTCTTATTTCAAAATATATACTACATAAAGTGCTTTCACAAAGGTATCTGTTATTTAGATATAGACATAACATTTATAACAAACAAAAACACACACACATAAACACACAAAATAACAATAATCAAAGAGAAAAAATAAAATGAGAGAATAACAAAAACAATAAAAAAAAATCAAAAAATTCCCTTTTCCCTTTCGGTTCGCTTCAAGTGTGTAATGCGAGTATGCTGTGGCTGTAATTGGCCCTGGCTCAGCATTATGCTTAGGAGCGGACTGTTCCACAGCGCTGGTCATTCTGCCAGAGACCACAGCAGCTAGTTTGCGCCTCAGTCGCAAAAAAAGAAAGAAAAGGCATGTAATAAATACTTGTAGAAATAAACAATCATAATAAAAGTTACCAGTGTGCGTAATGAAGTCTTGTCTTGTATTTTCAACGAGTTTCTTTAGTTTAAAAAAAAAGGGTCATGAAATTATGTTAATATTAAAATATCTCGGAAAATTATTAAGGAAAATCGAATTTAATGAGTTCCAAATTAAATATTTGAATTTAGAGCTAATAATAAAATCTGTATTGTACAAACATTTTCTGTATACATCGTAACTTCATACAAACTCTAATCTGACTTAAATTATCGTGATTTTTGTATGACCTTTTCTTATTCATGTTTTAATTGCTTTGTTCCATTGTTGTTGTCTAAGTAATTTTTTATCTTTTGTAGTTTTGCATTACAAGCGCTTTTAAATTTCTTTCTCACAGTGGTTGCTTGGAAGAGATCCCTCGAAAGCATGAGGCCGTCAGTTGCCCCCCCTTTTTTTTAATTTTTTTAATGTATTGTATTTGTGTATTAGTGCAACGAATTGTAAATAAATAAATTATGTATTTTTGTATAGAATTTTGCCGTATAAAATGACTAAATACAATGTAACACAGTCACAGAAAATATAATAAGTCATAGCCTAGTATGACCTAGATGTTTTAAAAAAATACTAAAAATATTCCGAGTAAATTAACCACACTGGTTTAATTACAAAAAACGCAGGTAACAATGCGTGGGTGGAAATGTGGAATGAGTTGGAACAGTTGATTTTTCGCGTTTACTTTTGATTCATAATCACAAACATGGCTATTGTTTGAAATTTGTTTCAACTGTTTAAATTTGGTAATGTTTGTCGCACGTTAAAACATAATAATATGTAACTGGCCTGAAAGTTTAATGACGCTTTTCAATTGTTTTATTTAAGTATATTTATTAATTGATTTTAAATTTAATTTATATGAATAAGGAATATTTCCCGTAATTGAAAAGTCTTTTCAGCATCTATACTGTTAAGGCTTAGTAGGAGCTTTCATTTTCGTTTTAGAATAAGTAGTTTATTACTACGTTTATTATCTACACTTCAAATTTTCAAGATTCATATCATCATTTTACGGACACATAAATATACATAGACAACAATAATCTTGTATAAGTTTTGCTTTAACTGATCTTGTTACTAAGTAAAGAAAAAACGCTTTGAAAAAATGTGAAGGTTTTTACCAATAGATACGAATGTAAGCTTGTATCTTTGTTAAGACAAAATAAACAAGATTCTTGTTTCATTACTTAAAAATAATCACTTACTAAGTTATAAGTTTTAAGCTAATTGCCGCTGAAACCTTTTAGGTCTGTGCCTCAGGTTTATATATCTGTCTCGTAATTATTTGCTTAATCTTATAGGCAAGAAGGTAATCAGACTTGTTTTCCGACACACGCAGTTGACCTTTTGGTTTTAAGGCAAGCCGGTTTCCTCACGATGATTTCCTTCACCCAGTACGAGCAAGTGTTAAATGCGGACATAGTAAGTCCAATTATTGCACACCCACTAAGTACAATACTGCTCTTGAATACAAAAGCAAATTATTTACAGATTATGTTTGAATACTAATTATATCCCTAATAACATAAATAGGAATCCGAATCTGATGCCTAGTAAGCATAAAAATATATAATGAATTACTTAAACAATAAACATATATCTAACTATGAATGCGAAGCTTATAAATAAAACTGAAACTGTGGTTAGTTTTTTGCGAATTGATTTTTCCCTCCATTATCGGCCCCAAAACAAATGACGTGTGTCGATAAAATATAACTCACGTCAGTGGCACGGCTGTTTCGTGAATTTCAATTGAATATTTATTTGGAGTTTTTTTTCTCGGTCTACCGAAAACAGTATTTTACTACTTGTTTAATAAAAAGCTTCGACTGACATACGTCCATCATTTCTTTTAACCTTTATTTGATATTTGATTTTTTGGAAATATATCTCAGGTATTTTGCACTTTAATTGTGGAAGAATTTGTGAAATCTTGTTTGTGTTAATTAATTGCAATAAAACAATTGAGAGTTTTTGTCGCGAACTACCGCTGTGGAACGTACAAATCTTTCCTCTTTATAATATAAAAGTAAAAAAAAAAACAACAAAGAACATTTTTAAATGTTTCAAAACAATGTCTTATATTATATTGTATATATACTACTATTCTTTACATCTTGCAAAACTTTATAGTTTTACATTAAAACGCACAAAAATATGTGTTGAACAGTAAAAGCTTTAATTTATAAAGGGTGTTCTGTTCAAGTGCACGAGTTTTCAATTACACAAAGTGATGGCCGCAGGGTTGTACCGCGAAAAACGCTGCGGTCAAGCGTCTGACCGATTGCACCCCACTCATCCAAAAGAACAACTGAAATTCACCACAATGCCTCACAAAATAAGGCTTATTTCCCGACGTCAACGGTTGTAAAACTTTGAAAATGTTGAAGAAAACTCGATCGTTTTTCCAAGGAAAACTCTCAGTGGTATATTGCGTTATTACCTGGACGGGGACAGGCGCAATTTAGGAAGAAAAGAACGATATGTGGCGACAAAAGATTTTATGGAGTACTCGAGCGCCGATCGGCCTTTCGTAATTTTCTTTGATCGAAAACACAACACTGTTCGAGTCTTATTTTATCCGATGTTTGAGCACTTTGATGCGCTTGGAACCACAGATAATGGCAGAAATAAGACAAAACATTTCAGTTCTACAAAACTCGATAAACGAACTGCTGCGATATGAAATGTAGCAAGGAACGGTAGCTGTTTTCGAAGCGAAATTCTCAAATACTATATGTATGACTAGTAAATTATTTGGTTTTTCTTTTAAATCACTGATCAGTATTTATGTAAAATTGTTATTAACCGGTCGAATTTCAAAAAGTTGGATTGTATAAATTTCTATATACGGCATATAGTGGTGCCCTTCCGAGTTACAGGGGTATATATTGGTATTATAAACAAGTTACGAACACTTTTAATAAGATACATTTAGGTTTAAAGATAAATGACGCCTTATAATAATTACGTTTTCATAACCCTAACATGTAGACTATAAACATTTAAATCTAATCCTCCATATATACGTCATCTGAAAAGAATTCGTCACACATCCTTTACGACAATCGTAACTCCTTAATACCAATAAAAACGTTAGGAAAGATTTGCCCCAATAATCGTACGGCAAACCGTAGGCCTATGAAAGAGTGGATGTCCATAAAATAAAATAATAACCGGTCAATAAAAATCTTTCAGCAAAAACTCGGCAAATATGTCAAACGCGGATCGAGAAATAAAAGTCCTCGAGGGCGTGAAGTGGTCTTTCTTTAGTGGAAATTTGATCTTCGACAGGTCGAGAACGGTCTATCAATCGGTCGGTAATTGGAGGGTTTTACTGTCATGATATCGCTCATAAAGTACATTACAGCTCGTTTTTCTTATAAATGAAGATATCATACGTCTTACGACATCGAAATCAATTTTAACTTTACAAAGGGTTAAGATATTTAATAAATGAGCTTTTGTAACAACTCATTTCGACGAGTAATTCATCTGTATAAGAAAACTACTTCAAAATAATATTACCTAATCATATTGACAAAATTTAATTGTAAAACTGTTTTGATGTTCAGATGTTTTAAGTATAATCACGCTAACACACGTTATCGATGGAGCCATATTAAGTACTAAAAACATTCTTAAGGGATATTTATTTATAAGTAATCATTCCGCTACACATATCCATATTATAAAAGAAAACACTTATACAAAGTGAAAACATATTACATTGATATAGAAATACATTAATAAACAAAAGACAACTAAATATTTACAATTATGAAGATATTGTAAATTATATATAACTTTGATCGATACTCTACTATTTATCTTGAAGTCGAATAAATATTATAAATCTCAGTAACTATCTCCAATTATTTTTTTTAAAAAAGAGAAGTTTCAATTACCCCGTGGTTGGGGCTAGTTTACAAAAAAATACACCTTCAATCGTTTAATTTTTTAATTATATTTTATCTCTTAGTTCTACCTTAATCTTACCATCCAGATTTGTTACTTTTCCTTCCCCTTATTTTCTTTTCATCTTCTTTTTCATTTTTTCATTTTTCTTCATATTCTACTCTCAAAGCTTTTTTCACGTATCAGTCAGAACAGCAGACTTCCTTTTGCGTCTGCAATTTATATTTGTTTTTCGTGTGGCCCTTTTAATGGTTAACTTTTGATGGGAAAAATAGATTTTGACAAGCAACTATTGTTTATTCGCAGTTTCAATGTGGCGTATAATTTGTGTTGTGCTATATCCACTAGGAGCAGAATCTATATTTGGATGTTTAAGATCAAATAAATTCTCACTTTATTTAGAAATTTTCTATTGTTCTGTAGGCTCTGGATGATCAGTTACATAAGAGAGCGCAAAGTATCTAATACTTCATAAACTATCTAAAATATCAACATTCAAAGCCAAATACCAAAGCTTTAAGTCCACATAATACTCCTTACAACTTGGGATGTCATAAATTGTCATCTTTTTCCTGATTATTATACATCCATGCAGTCTGTGCTCTGTTCACGTAGTTTTTAAAAGGGCCGTAGACTCCTACATACATAGGTTGAAAATTGTGGGAGAAACGAGATTCATATAACTTTGTTTTCTTTGCTTTTTCGACAACTACTCACTACTCACAACTAAATTACATTACCATGTTTCATAACAAACTGGCTCTTTCTTGGTAGTTTCGCGTGTTTGATAAAGTTATCTACAAAAATAAAATTCTTTTCATCATCCTCCACCCTAAGAATTGCCAGCCAATCAATCTTCAGTCACCCAATAACATTTCTGAGTATTTAACGAAAACTAAACCTATAATTAACAATCTGGGGGCAAATTTAACATGTTACAACAAACCCAGGTTTTTTACAACTAGCCCCTTATATAGTTCTTAATATTTATCACGATAAATATTAAATTAACTTAGTAATCTTGAAAACTGTTATACAACATCATAAATAGTTATATTTTACATAAAATAAAATACATAAAACTTCAAAGTTACGAAAATAGTAAAACTAACCAAAAATTTACGTTAGTAAAATTATAGGTTTCCTGTCAACAATTAAGCGTTTCACACACCCACTCACTAGCCCCCAGACCCTGGCTGTGGTAAAGTGGCGTGGCACTTATAAGTTGAAGATTAGGTAAAAAAAAAAACGTGAATAAAATTCAAATTCCTATTGAAAAAGGTCTGTTACTATTTACCCCTGTAACAACAAGCCCCGCGCTCCCTAAATATTTATTTTTCGAATAATATGAAAAAAAGGTTTATAATTCGAATTAATAGCATCGTACAGTTTATAGTATCGGGTTAGAAAAACTCTAGAGCTATCCAATCGGCTATGAAGGTACTTGTAGAGGCTCTAACGCCGAGCACTAAAACGTAATAGGTAATCGGTATATGCGAGCTCGAATGGGACACCTTTATATGGAATTACTGGCTCGACCGTGCCTTTTTGCTTTTATACGTTTCGAGAGATATTGCCGGAGTGTTTGCTATTACGAAGTATGCCTTTATTGTGGATGGTCACTTTGTATTTACGAAAGATTGGAGCTTTATTTAATAATTTTTAGTTTTATATACTGCTACTCTATATAGGAATAGGTAAGCCTATAAGATGCTATATTAATATCAATAGAACTGGGGGAATTTAAACCCATATACATACGAGTAGTATACTCCGTGGTGGTTCACACGTGTATTATGAAAATAGCCTTAATATTCATTAGTATTATAACACCAATTTGGGGTTTACTATCACATAAATTTCTCTATTTTAAGAATAAATTGTTTTGTCTCTTACTATCAAATTATGATTACGCGATTATGAAGAAAAAGAGATGAGTACCTTAGATATAAATTTACAATTAGACTGATTTAGTTTGTTTTATGTTTAAAAGTCTTTAATTTAATCTATTATTGAAGTTGTTATACAATGAACAATTGTATTCATTTGGACAGAGCAGTGTTGGCCTGGTGGCTTCAGCGTTCGACTCTTATGAGGTGGTAGGTTCGATCCCTGGCTGTGCAACAATGGACTTTCCTTCTATGGGTAAGGAAAACATCGTGAGGAAAATGGCTTGCCTTAGACCCAAAAAGTTTACGTCGTGTGTCAGGCACAGGAGGCTGATCACCTACTTGCCTATTAGATTGATTAATGATCATGAAACAGATACAGAAATCTGATCTAAAAAGGTAGTAGCGCCATTGATTTATTTTTTTGTATAATGAATTAACACTAAAATTATTTATCCATAAAAATACTAAAGCAAAACTCGTACATGGTCCATATTCGCATATTAATTCCGCAGTAATATCAGAGATCATTCTGGATTTACAAATCCGACTTTTCCGAGAATCAATGTGCACTCCAGCTCCATAACAATTGAGTCGGGAAATTGCCGACTTGGTCCGATCCACGCAATAACCCCCGACTTCTCATTATGCAGATTGCCCCTCGGTTCACATATGCATTCACTAAACATCTTGGAATCACCGAGACATCGAAATGCAGTCTTTAGTTCGGTTGCGCACACCATTCAATTCATGTCTGTCGTGTAATAGCTTTGGAAATAATACAATTCCACTCTTGTTCGACTACTTGATATGTTTTATATTGTATTCGATTCAATAATACAATAAAACAGAGATATAAGTCAATAAGAGCCTACTTGACCCCCGAAATGGGCACTAATCGCAACCTAAGGACACCCTTTTTAATGGGTCTGTTGCCAGCCTTTGAGAGAGGAGTATACTATTTCTTTAAACAATTAGAGGTAGTTCTCCCAGGTAAGACACCACACAACAGTTCGCTACTTTGCAAAAGAAAACAAACATCATAGAGATAATCTACCGGAAACTCTTTCTGTGGGGCTACACTCAAGTTCTACGACGAGGGAGATTTTCATAAAAACTCGCACTTACAAAAATGTTCTATTTAAATCTGGTGTAAACTAAGTTGAAATTTTTAACGTAACATTTAGTACTAAAAGTAAATATTTACGCTAAAATAATAAAGCGTAGAAGGCCGTGTCGAATGTAAAATGCAAGGTAATAAATGTATAGACTAGATAATCTACATAATTGGAACTCGTCCTATGGGCTAGGATATTGCGTCCATGTGAGGTGGGCAATTTTCCGCGTCATTTCCGCTCACTCGACGACCGAATCGCCTGCTTCTTTACGCTTAATTAATGGAAATGTAACTCTGTAAATACAAAATTGAAAAGCAATTTGAATGATTGATATTTAAATGCCAGGTAAATGCTGGCACGGAAGCAGCTTGATAGAAACGGACAACACGTTGAATCAGTCACTTGTAACTCAAAATTATTCAGTTTTTGTTGAAATAATTCAATACCTGTTCTCGTAGCCTTAACCATGTAGAATTAAAATAAAGTTTTAAGATTTTTCTTACCAAACAACATTTAAATCTACTTACACGATTAAGCTAAAGCAAGATGTAACGATAAACAGTTTACTTTTAATCACGCAATTGTTGGGATTAAAAACTACTGGGTCTCGTCTCAAGTGTGGTGACACACTCCCTCGAGAGGGGTGAACTAGGCCCGTTCGGATCAAGCCCCCTTCGGGTGGAGATTGCCGTGCCGTCTTCGTGCTCTGCTGATACAGAGCGGTACTGGGACGGGCTCTATAGCCCTTGTTGGGGCTGCTGCGCGCAAGGAGACATGGGCTCTACTCTAAAATAGTCTATGTCATTTCTCAATTTATAAAGCAACAAGTTTCAGCAAAGAACACCAATACATATTGCTTTTGGTGTAAGAGTTACATAGGGTTGAATAAAGTAAACAAATGCTCAAACATTAATTATAATAATTTCCAAAATACTAATAAATGTCTATCAAAACGTAAATTAAAATAATATAATATTTCGGCACGATATTTCGTATCTTAAAATATGTCAATCACTCTGCGGGAGCGATGATATTAGACAGTAGGAATCTATTTATTAGATTTCTGCCGTCAAAACATCACAAAACTTCCTGTTTATAACGTTTTGTTATTGTTATAGTACCTACTGACTGATACGCCAGAATTAATAATTGTCTATATAAGTATAATTCGTTTGTGAGAATATTTCATTTCAAATTAATTGTGGATTGAATTAAATCGTTATTACATTACTGTTTATGTATTGGTTATCGGTTTTGATTATTTTATTAGGAAGAAACATAAAACGTCTACGCATGAGTAACATTATAGTATCTTATTTATATCCTCTTTAGCTCATAAGAAAGTATGAAATTCATCACAAATACGTCACAATCGATGCACATCTCCCACACGCGATATGCCGTGATGAGCCTTTTTTCAGAAGATGAAAGCCACAAATGCTTTCAACGCACCGGTGATTTTGCTTTTTGTCGTCTCCGCTAGTTTAAGCATATTGGGATTTTCCATCGTGTGGCAACTATGTATCTAAACTATGTGTTATGCTTACATGTAAAAGTACAAACTAAAACGCTATTATACTTTCGGAATTAATTGATACTAATGTTTGATTTAAGGTTTTTAAATAAACATAATAAAATTAACAGCATTTTTTCGTGTAGTCTGCGTTGTATATTTTTTTCAATAAACATTGAGAGAGAGATGTGAAACAATTTCCGAATAGCGATCAAGTTAGTTAAACATTATATCCCACATTATTATGATGGCTACAATTACAATTAATCACTATTTTAAGGCTTCATAGACACTTGCTTAAATTAATTGTATGACAGAGCAATATTAATTACAAGATAAGATTATAATACCTGTTATTTAATTAAAGCCTATATGTTACATAATTTTATATTAGTCAAATCTTTAGTTAGGATTTATTTAAAGATCTTAATAAGGGAGTAAGAACTTGATGTATCTAATAAAGGAACTAAAATATTTATTTATTTACAGCCCATGGCTAAACGTAGACTAAAAAACTACAATAAATACAATTAGGTTATTTACAAAATTGACAGTAAATACTATCCTATACATATATTGTTAATGTTACGCCGTTCAAAGCAAACAAGAAATTCATAAGAGGAACAAAACAAACATGAAACTAACCACTAATAACATTGGACATCAAACAAAGGCCTACGCAATCCAAGTAAGAGACAAAGTCTTGAAACGCATAGTGCAACGTGAAGATTTGAAAAGCAGATGTACGGATTACTCGAGATAGGGTCACGTGCAGATGTGAAGACATTACAATCCCATTGCATCTGAAGCTTAGACCGTTTAAGCAATATTCTGGTGCACGTTTAATAACCGCAAAGCTTTTGTTAGACTTGTATGAAACCAAGTGTTACACTAAGACAATCTTCAGGTGTAAACTGAGAGAATAAGTAGTCTTCATAGTAGCGTAGTATTTATTGCTTTATGTGTATTTTCCTTAATTTAATACAATGATACTACTTTCCTTCGTTAGTAGATACGTTACTTCACATGTATATTATGTTTCATTGATATTTTTTTTCAGAAAATGTGACCAAGCAAGCAATATTATTATTTTTTTGCGACTAGAGAGAGAGAGACTCTGGCAGAATGACCAGCGCTGTGGAACAGTCTGCTCCTCAGCATAATGGTGAGCCACATTACACACTTGAAACAAACCGAATGGGAAAAGGGATTTTGTTTATATCTCTCATTATATTTTTTATTTAATTTTTTTCTTTGATTATTGTTATTTTGTGTGTTTATGTGTGTGTGTTTTTGTTTCTAATAAATTATGTGTCTATGCCTATGTCTAATATTTAAGTTAAAGTGGTGCTACTTAAACTTGGATACTATTGCTCTTAAGATCTAATTAACTGTTTTAAAACGTTGTATGTGTGTCATACAGACAATAACTACTAGTACAGGTACACTAACTAGGTACATTAACAATAGCAATACTCTTTTTTTAAATATAAAGCGGAAATTATACTGTGTACACTACGCAGTTAACCCGATCTGTTGAAAGTTTTCCCTTAATTAATCTTTTAAGCTATTTAATCAAAGATAAAGGGAAATTCTTTGCCTTGTTTCACGGTTCTAAGTCAATAAGTTGTTTTAAGTAAACATCAATTGGGTTGTTCGAATTCAGAACATAGTTCGGCTACTTTGGGGATGACAAAACACTTTGGAAAGTGATTACGTACCCTTCTATGTCTCTTTTAAAGAATTTCCGAATTAGTATGGTGTATTTCCTGTTATATAAAAATATATATACAAAATAATAATAAGGTATAAACACCTAATGTTTCGTACATTTTTGGTTTATTTATAAACTTCTATTGTAGATATTATAATAAATAGTTTATTTGCAAAGAAAGAGATACATTCAGATTGATTCATTATATAAAAATCAGCGATATAAAAATAGGCATGCAAATGTCATATTAATTATCATGATGTCATAATAATAATAAGAACAGTTAAATTATTTATAATTATTGTTATCAAAACTTATTGTCTTTACTTTATTCTTTATTTACTTATTATTTATTTCTTTTTTTACTCTCACAAAGTATAAATGGCCCTTGCCATTTAATATAATCACCTTCGCCTTGAAAGTGTAGTTTTCTCTTAGTTAAATTTAAGAGGAACAATACCAGATTGATCTTGTCGAAACCGTTTATTGGATAGTACTATGTAAGAACGGTTTATAAGGGATAAATCGCAATTGAATGAATAGCTGTTTGAAGTATGAATACTATTTCTCCTCGAATAACTCTTAAGATCCAGCAATATTGCAACAGTAAAGCCTCAATTTATGCAAGTGTATTAGTGTCTGTAGTCTTGACAGCTTCGCAGAACAATAAGCATTTGAGTTAAATTTCTTTGCATTTATTATTTTATTGTCGGCACAAGCAAACAGCTGTTTTAGCTTATGGGTAGGAGTATTTTTTATCTAATCAAATATTAATTAAAAGTGACTTTCCAGACGATGTCTTCAATCACCGTGTATGTTTTACCGGCGCTAATAGAAGATACATAGGTACAAAGTCCTCAAACGTAGCTTCATTTTTGGGATTCAACCGCGAAGTAAATCAAGAATTTAGTAAGAAATATACAAAGGCTTTTTGTTATACGTCATACAAGTACTAAGACAATAAAAGGCGGGAAGGGTGAAAATATGCTGTTTGTTTCATAAACCAAGCCAATCACGCTCGGAGCGAACATAGAACTAAACGGCACACCAACAAAAGAGACGTAAAGAATGGCTCCACACTCTGCTAATAAAATAGTTCGCGCAACAGGTTCCCGCCCGCCCATACAATAGCGATTCTGCATTACGCTGGGTGAGGATTATATATGAATAAAATGTCCGGTCATTGTATACGAGTTGAAAGCGCATTGAGAGGTTAAGAATAGTATTAGGAACACATACTTTGCGACGCGAGTTTAATTTTTTTCTATCAACAAAACAACAACAACATTAATACAGACAATAACGATGTGTTGAAAACGTTTAATGCGAGATTATTTCCTTGGTAATGTTATCACATATCATTTACCCTAAAAAGTTCGATCCTTGATTTCAAATTAGTAAGCACAAAGAGCTTTCAGAAGCTACTCAACAGATGCATTAATTATTACTATGCTTTATTAATGAATCCATACAACACTTGGTTAGTTAACTTTTCTTAATGTGAGTATTAGTTCTAAAAATTTAAGAAAGTTTTTTTAAAGGTATAGTTTTTTATGGTCCCTTTTAGGGTAAAAGCCTTCTCCATATTTTTCCATTTCTCTTAGTCTTGAGCAACATTGGAGTCCATATTTTCTTTTCTTTTGTCGTCCTATACGTCTCTTTCCAAGAGCAATTCTTTAATATGTCATACAATGTATCAATATCATCTATGTACAGATTATGAATTCGTAGTAACAAAAAAGTAAAGTACTAATCCAACGAAAACCAACGAAGAACAATGTTTGTAACCACAATTCGACTTACAGGTACTCCGAGCTACTTCAGAAACGACTATCACGGGATTATCTTACACGTAGCAAAAGCTTACTCAACCAAAATTCGCGGTCGATATTATTCCCTTAAGTTACGTATTTAGGTCACTAATGTTAATCCTTTTTTGATGAGTTTTCAATGGTATTTTATTATATTTGAATTTAATAATCTCTTGCCAGTCTAAATTAAAGGCTGGCGACTCACTGGCGATCCATCTGGCATTGAGTGTTCATGGGCGTGGGTATCTTTTAACATCAGTGTCATTTTCATTCGTTTTGGAATTTTAAACACAAATATAACTCACTAACAAATGTATAATTTTTTTTAAAAACTTGAATTCCGGTAATTTCTCCAATCTCACTCACATTGCCAGAAGGCTCGCAAGACCCTAAGTCGAATTGGTTTGGAAATACTAAACAACGATGTAACCCAAGGTTTGAAATATATAAAAAAAACCTTAATCACGTACACTGCGACAACCAATGACAATACGCACCGTACCTACTACTAGTTTTATAGAAAACAATATCTGCAAAAAAGTCCGCGAAAAGTTTAAAAACATATATTTGCATTTAAAAGTCTATTTACCGTAAAATCTTTAGGCTGTAGAACATCGTGCTACAACTCGGAACTAAATAATATATTGCTAATCTTTGCACTACGTCTAACGCTAAGGGGTATACTGCTCAACAAAATGTCGCGTTTAATTTTGTGGCGCAGAAATTCAACAAAGCTGTAGTAAGTGAGGAGTGACAAAACTTGAGGCGAGTAATTAGCAATACAAACATGAATCAAGCTATTAGATGTAATTGAATTGTCGCGGAGTTGGCTAAATTTAAATATCACGCTAGGACGCGGTTTTATTAGGGGGAAATTAAAACCACGGCAACTTTAACTCCCCCACGAATGTGGAGTGATTGTGTTGACTTTTATAGAATATTATCGAGAAAGTTCAAATTAAAAACATGGTGATTTAAGCCCTTGTTTGTAATGGCCCCATATTTTTGTGTCTCTTTCTCTGATCAAGGGCCATTAGATTGGCCTTCTGTCAGCCATCAATGTAGGAATCTGACTCTGATTTTTTTATAGATTCTTAACTACAAAAAATGCTTCATTAATTGTTCTCTGTTGGTGGGCTTACTATCAAGAGTGAATCATTCGAGTAATAAACAAACAATCTATCTATTAAAAGTTACTGCCCTATAAATAATCACTAAAAGTAAAACATAAAACAAACAATGGTATGTTTAATGTCTGATCGAATTTCGTGATAATAGATTAAAAATTGAAAAATCCGTAAAATTTGTTTACCGTTTTAAATATTTTCCAAATGGTTATGTAAAATGACCGGCCCATCATAATCAATAACCGCAATTCAATTAAAGCGCGTCCATTGTTTTGGGCCTAATAAATATTCATAGAAAACAAATGACGCTAAATTACCAACGACTTCGGCCGAGTGAGCGCCCCCGAGACCGCGACGACAATTTTTCATCGAAATTTTATAAATTCGCCACGAGGATATTATCTCTCTCATTGACTCAAATTTTTCACGGGAAGTTTGGCATCAATCCATTACTTTTTCATTTTTATCTTGGAACCGCGATGGAGTGGAACTGCTAATTGCTTGGACACTTTGTGTTACCGTCGAAGTTTGTCAGCCACTCAAAGAGCTTTTAAATATTTTTATTTGTAGGTTTTAAAACAAGAAATACCTAGTAGCATTTTCGTGTAACATTTACAAAGGTCTAGCCTTTTTAATTTATAAAAGGTATTTGATGTTATTTGGATATAATCTAGACTAATTTTGTCTACGTAGGAATCTATTTAAAACAGTTTATTTGTTTAAGATTTACATATGAAAATAATATTGCCTTTGATTTACGGGCAACTAAAGCATGCGACCCTCATCCCTGAGATCGGAGATTCGATCCCCGGCTGTGCACCAATGGACTTTCTTTCTATTAAATTAACATTTGCCTTACACCCAAAAAGTCCACGGCGTGTGTCAGGCACAGATCACCTACTTGCCTATTAAATTGACAAATTAATATGAAACAGATACAGAAATCTGAGGCCCAGACGTAAATAGGTTGAGTGCCAATTAATAATTGCTTTTATTTATTTTTGGTTTACTGGAGTGTTTAAATTTAAAATAGAAATGCTTTAAATGATACGAGCCTACAATGTACATGTTACATTACGGAATCGATGTTTCAAACTCAAAAGACGTTTAACTTGTTAATATAGTAAGTAAAAGCGATATAGCTATTATAATTTCATTACCTACAATAACAGAGCTCAAATTAAAGGCCCACTACCCAAAAGTTTGCGATACCTTGTGTTTCTTAATTAAATCAAACTTCGAAGATATCACGGAAAATTGAGTGACACACTGCTCATAACACGTCGTCCGTGTTTAGTTACAAACTGTAGGGGCGCCTACTAATTACTGTGCGTAGGTCATACATGCGTAAGTTATACATAATATATAGGAATCGTTGTACGAAGGCACTTCTGATACACCTATACTAAAATATATCTTATGCCAGTACTGTAGTACAATAGCAGATAGTGATTTGTAGTGACGAAATATGAGCATTTCTTAAGGAAGTTACGCGCACCACCATTATGTGGAATTAGCTGCCCACTGAAGTGTTTCTTAAAATTCTTAAAAGGTCGGCAACGCACTAGCGTATCACTTAACATCAGGAAAGTCTCCTGCCCGTTTGCCTCCTATTACATTAAAAAATCCCATACAATATCTTTTAAAAAGGTATCTTTACTGCACATGACCCACACCTTTGGGTTTGATTTAGTGAAATAATTATATTCGCTAACACCTTAAAACTAACCAGAGATAAGACGCAAACTCATGATTCAAATTATTTTTGCGTGTCCCATGAACTTCTAAAAATCATTAAAGCATAAAGGTTATGAAATATTTAAGATCTTTTATAATATCTTTTTTTATCCCCATTTGAATATCAATAGAGAAATTTACGAAACTGTAAGAGACATCAAAAGGGCCTACGTACCGAGGCTGTGTTAATCATAGCTAAGCATTAAATTAGAAGTGGAATTTCATACTGTTCCAACATTTGAACTTTACTTATGTGACGCAGATGTAAGAATCAGGTGGGATACGGCAATGGACCAAGTTTGTTTTAGAATTAACTAAGAATGCTTACCTACGAAACTTTGAGCGCTATTTACTTATGCAGCTCCTGTTTTACACAGGAATTGATTATTTATGTTACGTAATGTCACGAAATTTATATAGAAAGCTTTTCGTGTAACATAAGTTATATTACAGTATACGGAGTTATTATACACAACTAGCGGATGAATAATTAACCGTTAAAATAGTTATATATTTAGACACTTAAACTCAAACTCCAAATAACTCTATTCATATATGTAACCAAGTACACTTATCAACGTCAACAGTAAAGATAATTACATTGATTCTTAATTTACATTTACTACCAGTTCTTAAGTCAAGGGCGTAGAGCGGGCAAGAAGAACTGAAAAGAAACTCTCCGCCACTCTTTTTAAGCGCCAAGTTTTGAGTCATACAAATTGCATGAACTGGAGTAAATCAATTTCAAGGATTAGGATAATTTTAATAAACGTACAATTTATAAAAAAAGCTTTATTGATTAATTTACGTTTAACGAGATTTTTGAATTTATTCAGTGATAATTCTCTAATTTCGCTGGGGAATTTGTTGTTAAAACGAAGACAATTTCCATATAAGGAGTGGTTTATCTTCTGGAGCCTGGTTGGTCGTACGCTTAGATTTAATCTGTTTTGAGTATTATTCTGGTGAAAGTCACCCATTTGTGTTAAAATCGTTTAAAATCTTAATATTACCTTTAACGAGAATAAAACATAGTTTTCGTCCGTTTAACTCGAACAACTTATTTAATAGATTGTTTTAAAATTGTATTGTATTTGTTGGATAGTAGATTTACAGGTATAGACCTCACTATGAGAACTTGTTATATATTAGCGACAATTTTATTACTTTATCAATAAATAAAAATATTGTCTGCATCAAAGTATGCGCTATAAACGTAATAGACACTTAAGTATAGACTCGTGAACCTAATAGTGGTATACCCAATAGCACTAAAAATTCCTATCATTTCCGAGCATTCCAAATGGCCATATAATTTCAAAACTCTATTTCTCCGAGTTGTATTGTTGTCTTGATTAAGAGCTGTAGTTTATCTTGATTTCAAAGGTGTGCTTTCAATTCCATAACAAAAAGATTTCGGTACTGTTTAATTTAATTTTGGAGTTGTTTACGGAAAAGGACGACAAAGCATTCGCGAAAAAAAATCAATACTTAAGGGCCGGCAACACAGCAGGTGACCATGGGCGGTAAGCATTTCTTTCTGTTTGCCCCCAGTCCCATAAAAAAGCAGTAACCGCTGACAGACACAGGGGCGATTCTTACCCGTAAGAAACGATTAATTTTTTTTAATCGTTTTATTAATTTTTTAAACCCGAATTTAAAAAATTAATCGTTTCTCGGACTGCAAAAATTGGATGCATTTATACATATTTAATCAGAAAATAATGTTTCAATTTACCTCTTCATTAACCGCGTGAATAATTTATTTGCATGAATATAGAACAATTAATGCAAATAGTTTCAAGCCAAAAATTTAGATAAATATGTCATAAAAAGTACATAGTACACACATAATCATAGCAAATGTGACCATTTAAAATTAGAACACAGTAGAAATTACAAAGATGCCATTAAACCGTAAAGTCAACTTCCGCCCTATACGGAGAATCAAGAAGCCGTATGCATGAGCACTCATTTCCTCCGCTCAGCTAAGTCAGATTAGATTCCTTGTCGCATTGAGATTCGCTCAACACTTTATATAACACTTGCGAGTTCCCGATTATTCCGTTTTTATAAGCCCTTCACGCAGACATTAATCCTTTAGATAGAAAAATATTTGAGAGCTATTGGAGAGAATTTGTAATGATTTATAAGCTGTGGGATTTTGATAATCCGGAATTTTTTCCAATAAAATGTTTTTTTTTTTTTTTGTCGTTTCCTGGTTTGTTTTGGGGGGGGGGGGGGGAAAAAAAGCAGCACTAGTGCCACGGCGGAACTCGTACTCGTAAAATAATTGCGATACTTTTTAAGTTTTGCCATTTTGTAAAATGAGTGACGTAAACAGAAAAAAAAACAGAAGAATAAATTAAACAAATGAATGACTTTTTTTTTGTTTTTCCCTCTCCCTTTGTTTTTTTTTTTTCCCTTTTTTTAAAACCCCCCGGCCGGGGACCCATAAATTTTTTGGGGGGGGGTTGGGCCGCCCCCCCCCCTTTTTTTTTTTTTTTTCCTTGGGGTGTTTTCTTTTTTTTTATAGTGTTATTTTGTGGGGGGGGGGGGGGGGGGGGGGGGGGGGTTTTGGCCTTCCCCCTTTTTCTTTTTTTTTTTTTTTTTGTTGTTTTTTTTTTTGTGGGTGTTTTTTGGTGTTGTGGGGGGGGGGGGGGGGGGGGGGGGGGGGGTGGGGGGGTGGTTTTTTGGGTGGTTGGTCGGTCATCGTAATGCTGACAATATACATGAGCTAAATAGTCTGTACAAATTTGAATTTGGAATTCCTTACCAAAGAGAAGAACATCGTGATTAAAGTGGCCAGTACGAAAAACGCCAATTTCATATGTAAGGACCTAATATTTGTATAATATGTCAGAAACCACGCAATATGTCTGAGATATTGCGGGTTGAAAATTGTCAATTTGTCAGTGCATTGGATCGATCTTTGGGTTCAGTTGCTCTTTGATCGATGCCTGCGCCGGCGGATGTGCGCACTGACATATTTTAAAATAAGGCATAACTATCTAGCTAATATAAATCATTTCGAATCTGCGACATATATTTTCACATATAAAATTTGGTGCAGAATGCACGGAGATAAAAGGCCAAGTGTACGGAAACGACAAATTAATTACAAACGTAACATTTTGACAAATCTTTAATATCGTCTTCTGGCACTAAAACAAATCATCCACGATAGGAAAATGAGTTATCTAATATATAAAATTCTCGTGTCACAATGTTAGTTCTCATACTCCTCCGAAATGGCTTGACTGATTCTTATGAAATTTTTTATCCATATTCAGTTAGTCTGAGAATCGACTACTTTCTATCTTTCAAAGCCATAAGTGATCAGGGGTTTCCACCCAAAAACAAATATTATTTCTTTTTGGATAACATTTTTTTATAGATTTAATGTGGTATTAAAAATACATACAACCCTTAATTTTCACTCCTCTACGGTCAACCTATATTTTTTATTATAGTAGACAGTTATTTTTATTCAACTAAAAAAAAAACTAAAAATGGCAAAACGACGTTTGCCGGGTCAGCAAGTATATCTATAAATTTAAGATGTAGTATTCCAAGATAGAATACGGAAACGGTTTAATGATTGCTACGAGCACAATACATCACCCTTATTATTGGTATCTGACCTCTGGCGATTTGTCTAAATGAGACCCTTGCTTTGTAACTTTCGAGAATTCTCTTGCTATTTAAACCATCGTTATTAAGATATAATCTTTTAATATCAATTTAAAGGAAATGGTTAATTTTTTTTTAGTAAAATCAAGCTTTTTTTTCATGCAGCAAAATGATCAAAAATTATCTATCAATAAATACAAATAATATTGAAAATAGTTATTTATTAGAGTATTTATTCAGGAGATAGCAGGCAATGTGACAGTTTGGACTCTAAATAAATACATAGTCCAAATTAAAAAGATCTAAAATCCATTGTTCATTTTTATTCACCTTAATTTTTGTGAAAAAAAGAAGTGAACAAAATAATGTGTCAAACGTAAAGTAATTGAGTCAAATGCGATCTTATCTGTTTCGGATAAAATTGATAAATTTTTTGAGGGCCGATTAAAGTAATCCTTGATGCCAACCGCCAATTAATCTTCGTTCGTGTATCGGTGACGATGGCTCTGATTTGTCGTGCCTGCGTGAACGTTATAATCCGCCATGGAAAAATGGAAAAAGATTTTTTCATATAATTTTATCTCTTTTTAGATTGTTTCACAGTTAACATAGTACATAACAAGGCATGTTTTGACATTACGTTGAACATTAGTAGAAATGGTTTGTTTCAAATGTTCAAGTATTTAAACAAAAAGTGAGTTAAAAGGAATTTTAGAGAAGAAAAATCAACTCTTATACAAATTATTATGTCTTATTGGATAGGCACTATGAAATTTAAACCCACAGCCCACATATCATAAATATTTGTTATAATAATAATAATCTTTATTTTTCTCACAAACATAGTGCACAAAATACAGCAATAGTTATTTATAATAGAAGGAAATGCTTGTTTGTGTGAGACTGTTAAGGGTTCCTAGTATGTATAATTTAAAAGTAAACAGTAATACGAAAATAAAGTTATTTTTGATATATCTATATTTTATTAGTAACTTTATCAGACCAGTTATTTAATCATTATGATTGTATTTAAATAATGAAAGAAATAAATGTGATACTAATTTAATTTCTCTTAACGTTATGCCACGAAGGAAGCTGTGCAGATTCTGTAATAATAATAATAATAGTTTTATATAACAGTCAAAAATATATTAAATAAAAAATACTATCCACAGTAATAGTCTAATGATTCACGGTAGTGGAAGTAAAATCAACATCATCAGTATTTAAAATAATTGTCAACTACTGTCTAAAAACCAATAAACAACAGTCAAAATAACAGTAATTAAAACGTCATTACTATGAAGCCAATGAAATTGATATTGTGCCTATGCGTTGTGAGATACACGCGATTGTTCCGCCCGCCCGGCCGCCTAATGTTTCACTTGCGTTACTGTGACAACTTTCACGTTTTTCCAAATTGTATTTTCGTGTTCCACCGAGTTTCCTTATAAATACCGTTATTAAGACAGTGACACCCTGACAGGTGCTAATGTCTTCAGAAGTAGCGAGTCCATTTGTATAATTTGAAACATGGGTTATGTATAATTTGGGATCAATTTTCGTGTCAGGCGCAGTGAAACTGTACGTGATTTTAGCGAAGGCTGACCCAGTTAGGGTGAGCGAGCTACTTTAAGCTATAATTTGATGAAGATAATTCATTTTAAAGTTGCGTGATTATTTAACAAATAATATAAAGTTTTGATTGCTTATTTCTGTGTCAAATTTAGTTGGCATTAAAAATGTTCTCATGTTAGTTTTATGTATACAAAAAAAAAACCTAGCTATTTTCCATATTTTATAATTAAACTGAGTGTATTTGCAAAATATTTACAGTTATTGCTAACAACTCACTTTGGTTTTACCTACTTTATTTAACTGACATAGACAAAAAATATTTAAGGCTCAACTTAATAATATCAAAAGGAAAACATTTTAAAAAGAATATACAGCAGGCAAGACTTTTGGGAAAAACGAACCCAAGAAATCACGTACGACAAAGTTTCAAATGTGACAAAAGAAAAGTTGGAGCGATAAAATCAGGTTTATTAAAGCTCAAATATCGTAAGCCTTATAGAATATATTAATACACTTTGATTAAATTGAACTGTTAACTTGCAGCAGGGGGCAAATAGGTTATTTTTATGTATAAACAATTATTGAACGATTTTTTCGGGTCAAAGGGCAATACGTTTGTTTCTTTGACTAAATTTTTGAAATAGGCAAGATGATCATTCTTTTGTCCTTGACTCACTAATTTTCGGGTCTTAGATATATCTGTTTCTTCACAATGTATACTTTCACTGTACGAGCAAATAAAAACTTCGCTTATAGAAAGAAAACTCTATTGGCAGGCTTTACTAGACCACAACCAGGTGGTTGTGGTCTAGTACAAGATACTTGTACACTACACATAGGTAACTTTTTTCTGTTTATTTACAATATAGCTTTTACTCATACATTAACAGGATAAAGTAATCGATTGCCACATTAATACAAATCCGAATCAACGTCTGAAATTGGATAATACACTTTCTTTTACCGTGGTTATAACGAAGAACTTAAAATAAATTGGACTGGGGGACTCGAGAAGGTGGAACACCGGTTATCTCGATTCGTAATTTCATGGATTAAATGAGAAAATCTTTCGACTAATTATACAAATTTACTGTCTCCGAGGAAATAAAAATCAAATCCGACTTTCTACCTTTAATTATATCATCATTTCGAATACCTTATTACTGAAGTATGTAATACAGCTTATTGTTAAACATAAACATAAAGGAACCATAGACATGGTAAGTTCTATAGAATAACTTTGCTTGCTTTTAAATTTTGAGGTTTAGAAATGGCAATAGATTTTTATCATTTTAGAAGGCTGTCAACGAGGTGCGTTACACATTTAAAAATGGAATAGAAAACCTTGTCATGGCCGTTTCCCCCGAAATTAAATCATAATGATGATGCGCCTCGCGACCCCTGTTATTAAGTTCCCCGTCTTGAGGTCAAAATGAATAGGTATCTTTAAAAGCTCCCTAGTATTCCAACTGTCATAGATATGAAAAGAATTGGGTTGAGTGCTCCTCAGACCAAAACATTGAATATTCTTCCCTGCCATATCTCGAATGTTTTGTTTTTTGAGCGTTGATTTAAAATCCAATTTTAAAAAAAATCTTTTTATTTTAGTTGAATAATTCGGAGGTATCCAGTTTCTTTAAAAATGTGAATAGCTTCTAGATACACGCTATGGTAAAATTAATTAAATATATATTTTTTTACATAAACATAAAAACTTAATAGAAATAATAATAATTATAGGCCGGAAAAGTTTAAACGGCTTCCCTGAAAGAATTTTAATTAAAAAGTTGCTGGAAGTATCCACGGTAGAATATGTAATCTGTTGTAAATTAATTTATAATTGGCTGGCAGCGGTTCATACTAGGATTCTTGTGTGTAACAGAGCCTTTCACCGGCATACATTAAGAAGGAATATTAGGTAAATGTTGTACATTTATAAAAATAGGTTTGATATTAAATTTTAAACTATTTTAGCCGATACGCAACGTTTTAATTTCTTTCAAATATCGAAACAAATGTATTATTATTTATTTTTCTTACAAAAAAAGTTCACAAAAGATAGTACGACTTCACATAAATAACAATCTATCCTATACAATAATTATGGCTAATAAGTATTATATTTGACTGAATTTTCTACAATACTAGTAATTAGCTTAAACTTAAGATAATGTTCATTAACAGTCTTAGTGTTCTATAATGTTTTGACTCTATGTTAGTGTGTTCGAGATCTCACACTTGCAAATATATTCACTACACTAGTTTTAGTAACTCAAAAGATTATGTTCTCTTTATTCGTCTTGTTCCTGTTGTATCAAGAAGTTGGGTTGCCTCAGCATTCACATACCTACCAGTACCCTGTTTAAGTGAGCTCAGGCAAACCGTTTTAAACAAACGTAACGCAAACGACAATTAATAACAAAATCGTTTCCCGTAAACATCGCTGCTTTATAACGTAAGCTTTTAATATAATTAGATGTGGTAAAAGGCATGTATATGCCTGCGAATTTTATTCTCGTAATTCAGCAATAGAAAGTATAAATCAGATTGGAAGTTAGCCGGTGTACTATAAATCCCAAGCAGATATCCTCATGGGTATAAGAGAGTAATTTACACACACGCTGAGCGTCACGAACATTAACTATTAAATTCGTTGCATATTAAATTATACTCCAATCCACCTGTGTCCAGGACAATCTTTTGTTGTTCGCTAATACTAACTAATAAGAAACAAAAATACATAGAATGAAGGAGTTAGCTTTGCAAGTTAATCATATAAAAAGTGTATATTCTGGTATTTTAAGCTTAATATAGTTCTTAGTAACATTTGTTGGGGCTTTTTTACAATGCCACGCCATCGACGTTTTGGGTCTAAGGAAGGTTCCGTTTTCTTTTCTTCGCGATATGAGGGAGTGTTAAATACACATATAGATCAAGTCCTTTGTTGTCCACACGGGGTTCAAATCTATGACCTCATGGAAGGGAATCGCACAATGGAAACCACTAGGCCAACACTGCTCTTTAGCGTCATTAAGCTACTACTTGTTAGTACATTTTAACTGTATATATTTTAATAATATAACATAGTTATAATATAGTACCACTTTAGGATCGCATTGCTGTGTCTCCTCCTTGAACTAATATTCCCAAAATTTACTGAGTATTTTGAAGTATCAAAAAAGATAAAAAAGGCAAAATTTTATGTCCAACATTTCTTCGTTAGCAAATCTATAAAACATTCCTTCAAGGAAACAACTCCCTTTTGTTTTCGGCTTATAACAGCCGCTTTGAGAACAGAGTTAAACCCCACTCGACACGTTTTTTACCTCTCAAAATACCCCATACCTTGTATCAGATTTGAAATTATGCCATTTCCCTCTTTCCCAAATTTGCTTCGTTGTCAAATGTGAATATATTGCGATCAAGAGTTTTTTAATGATGACACGATTTTTATTTATTGACCCAATTCCACGAAAAATGCATTGCTTCAAATAACGAATTTCTTTTGTTTTAAATGAAAATTGGCAAAATAATATTTTAATGGCAGTAATTTTACCTTTTCCAAGAAGTTCTAATCGCGCATTTAGGCTTACAAGCGGGAAAGAATCAGTGGAATTCCACCGTTTCCCATGGTGCATTTCACACACATTTAGATGCACTTCGTCGTCTGTGTGCAGCAATGGCAATGCACTTTCACTGACCCCTTGGCATATCTACATCCTTGTCACTCCTTTAGCTTTCTCCGTCTTCCGTCGCATGTGCGCCCGCGCTTCCCGGTTGCTAAGGTAATAACTACGTCGCCGGCGCGGAACGGGTTCCTTCAACGATTACTTACAGAAACAATGGAAACCATGGACATGTTTAACTGACTGGTTTTAAGATTTATTTCAATTCATTACAATTTATGAACTTTACCTTAAAACTTGACGATGACACGATGTCAATTGATAAAATGAATTTACATGAAATTCTAAGTCGATTAACAGAAAATAGATGGCGCTACCTGTCTATTCATTTATAAAATTCCAACAATGTAAGTTCGTGATACCACATACACACACATAAATGTGTGTCAGTACATATTTTACAAGTGTAACAGTTTTCGGAATATATTTCCGAAATGATTGTTCACACTCGTATGTTCTGCACTTTGACTGTGCTTTATATATCGTATTTAATATTGAACGTTGTTTATGTAAGTTTTAAAAATAATTCTTCTAAGAAAAAAGCTAAGTTATTTCAAGGCATATTCATGCAAACTATTTTTCTCAAACGAATGACCCATGCAGTGTGTTGCGTCTGTTCCCCTTAAAATATTATTATTCGGGTTTAAGATCCATGATACATTAATACAACGCTATCAAGAAAGCTCCAAAGATACGTGAGAAATGCATAAGCTATATCCATTTACTCATAACAACTTCGATGGGAAACTTCGGAGCGCTCGATCTTTCGAACATTCTATCTTATTTATTATCGCCTCGCATTCCACATGAATGAATTTGTAGCGTATGTGACAACTGACTGACTTGTAAAGTTTCTATAGAAAGGTGAAATAATATTGTTCACATGCATCGCGTATATTCATACTGTAATTTAAAGAGTGTTTCACGCCAACGATACTTCGACTTTAACAATCAAATATTTAGGATGACATTCGTTAGTATCACTCTCGAGAGGACCGCGACCTAGACTTGCGAGGCTCGTACCCGATAGAAATTGTGTAAGTACGTTGGTTGTTTGTTGTATTTTGAGGCATAAGCCGGTGTGTTTGAGTACACATTCGATTACCCCAGTGTACTTTTATAAGAGGGCATACAACTAGCAACATTCCATCGCACAATGAGTAATTTAAAAATTCAAAAACTCGTCGCTCCGCGTACGAGGAGCGATCCTCGGAGAGCGGCGCAGCAATTTAGACTATCTGCTTATGTACTTCATAAACACGTTTAATGGCAACGACCTAAGTAATTGCTTGGATCAATAAATATGAATTTTGTGAAATACTTTAAGGCGCTACTACTAATACTTTGTTTGAAACTTAATGTAATGTAATAGTGTAATGTAAAAAAGTTTGATTCAAAGTTGATTAAGCATGTGCAAATATAAAAATAAATCAGTGGCGCTATAACCTTTTGGTTTTGCGGTCTGGACTCAGATATCTGTATCTGTTTCAAGATAATTTGTCAATCTAATAGGCAAGTAGGTGAGCCTCTTCGCCTGGCACACGCCGTCGACTCATGGGTCTAAGGCAAGCCGGTTTTCTCACGATGTTTTCCTTTACCGTTTAAGCAAATGTAAGATGCAAAGAAAGAAAGTCTATTCAGTGCACAGCCGACACAGCACAGTACGACCTCAGGGTTGAGAGTAGCACGCTGGACCACTTGACCATCACTGCACTTGCTCTGCTTACATAGCTTTTTATACATCGTTTTATTTATGGAATATTGTAAAATACCAACAGAAAAATGATATGTTTTTAAAAGGCCCAGAATTCTGTATATATTAAGTAAATTAAAATCCACGAAATAATCGACAGTTTTCAAATTTGTTTTAAATTCTGACTACGCGGAATTCGTTAATTGATAGATTCAATATAGGATAGAATGCGCTGTTCGCAGAAACATTTTGTTTCCAAAAATTACAAGTACGTCCCTTGGTCAGCTTTTTATTATTATTTTTTTAATCAAGGTAAAATATATAGCAAAAAGCTAAGGTATTAATTAATTAATTAATTACTTTGATTCCTAGGGAACAAAAAAAAATCAGGGGCGAGGTTGTACCTCTTTAGGTCTTGCGTCAGATTTCTGAATCTGTTTCATGATCATTTTTCAATCTATTAGGCAAGTAGGTGATCAGCCTCCTGTGTATGACACGCGCGACGAATTTCTGGGTCTAAGACATGTCGGTTTCCTCACCGATCGAGCGATTGTTAAATGCGCACATAGAAAGAAAGTCCATTGGTGCACAGCCGGGAATCGAATCGACGACCTCAGGGATGAGAGTCGCACGCTGAAGCCACTAGGCCAACACTACTCAGGGAAGAAAAACTCATAGAAATTATTTTTAAAATCATATTATTCAATATGGTAAAGGGCTTTAAATTAATTCGTGGTTGGTTTGTTCGAATTTTTCAGTGCATCGCGCAGTAATAAAACATAAGAGTGAGGTGGCAAAAACTGTGCCTTAATTAGTCTTTCGAGTCGAACCGTGAACAGGAACCTGCATACAGGGTTGATAAAAAATTGTCTATTACAATTCATACTAAACATTCAACACATAGAACACACAGAAATTTGAGAATGATGATTTAGCATATGTACGCTATACTAAGCTTTTAATTACTTGTAGTGGGCTTTTCAATAAAATAACTGCGTAATATTATTTCAGTCTGAAAACAGTAATAACTTTTTTACTAAACATAAATTAATACGAATGTATGTAGTATTATTTATGAATTATCCAAACAAAGAGGTATAAATGGTAGTGTATGGGAATTGCAATTTAAATATGGAACAGCCGACAACCCTATCGAGAAGTCAAGAGCTACCGGCCGATGCACCGAGCTGGTCCCATTGAAATGCGTGTTTCATTCAAATTGCCAAGGGAAACATTGATGCTGCCTATATATGTATAGCTAAATCATCCTATCCATAAGGTCTACGTCACGAACTTTAAAATACTCAGGTCGTAAGCCAATATACGTCGTTTAGCCGAAGTAAAATATAAAATGTGTTCTTAATATGCAGTAATTAATTCAAATCATGTTATTAGGTAACTTAAGAATAAGTCGTAACCGCACTATCACTATGTGGAACCAGCTGCCCACTGAAGTATTTCCGAACCAATTAGACTTAGGGTCCTTCAAGAATATAGCGTACTAATTCTTAAAAGCCCGGCAACGCACTCGCGAGACCTCTGGCATGATAGTGTCCGTATCACTTAACATCAGATGAGCCTCCTGCCCGTTTATAGGGGGTAAAAGGGGCTGTATAAAAATATCTAATTTATATGTCCCTGCAACAATTATATAAAAAGTATTCGTCACATTGATTTGAGAAGTCCTCGAATGAGCCCAAACATCTTAGCGGAATATAAGTACGAGTTTTTTGCTCTTGAAATTTACAAAGTTGAAATACCGTAAATACAATTACGCCGAGATATAAAGGACTCTTATCTGCTTTGACCTACCCTGACTTAATTCCATTACCTTTTTCAACTTAAAGATTTCAGTAATGAAAATTAAATTAATATGTTCCGTATACTTAGGGATATTTGTCTACTCAATGGCAGTTATATTGACTATCGGATGTTTACATGTTACAAGTTGGAAAAGCGAAAAAAGTGAAGTAACTTTGCGGATTGCGAGTTTCGCTTTGATACTTTTGCAAGTATGAAAATCTTGTTGATTAACTCTTCGAGTCTTTTAAGAGTACTTTTTTGGTCTTGTTAAGAAGAAAACTTAATAGCTGCATTGCAACGTAAAATGAAATGCGGAATGTTATAAATTATATTTCTCATTGCATATAATTATGTAATAAATTGTAATAACATATTTTTTCTGATTTTTAGACGCAATTTTTTTTTTACAAACAAATATACGAAAATTAAAATAAATTCGAAAAGTTTGGTCCCTGTGGCAGTGTACCTTTAATGCTGGCGGCATTTCCTTGCTGTATTGCGATACTTATTCGTTGAGTGAGGAAAGACCTCTGGGTTCACCGGTATTATCTACCAGGTGCCAACTTAAATCTTTAATTAGCGCCTGTGCACTTGAACACGGCCCAAGAGTCTCTACTCTAAAGGGAACAAAATCAAAGTTGGAGGAAAGACTCTTACATTTGAGTCGTTTTTTATTTTGTTTCAATTAACTTCCTAATGAAACTTTTACATTGGTTTCAACGTGTTATAAAACACTTTGGATTATTTTTTTGAAATGTATCGGTAATACAGTGCGTGATTATGTTATCATAAAATTATTCATAGATATATAAAAAGATAAAATAAAACTTACCGTCTCGGACGCAGTGTAGCGCCCGTTGCTGCACTCAAGTAGTGAAGATTCACTCACCTGAAATGAAAAAGCTTTGTTTTAGCATTTTTATTACATTTCGGTTTTTACTTGCGATGTAAATCCCATTAATTTAATTGAATTCATAACGTGAAAAATCTGATTAAAAGACCAAACTGGGTACTATACTTATATAACCCATATATATAGCAAGTGATTGTTTAACCTAATAACCTGATAAGTTTTTAGGCAAGTAAGGCATAACGACCGCCGTCTGCCCCTGATACACGTAGATATTTAGGTATAGAACATGTCGGTGTCGTTACAAGATTTACCGTAAAAGTAGTTCCCAATTACGCACATGAAGAAACGCACATTATAACTACGCTGACACATAATTTTATTGGTATTTAATAAAATAGAAAGAAAATGCTATAAAGCCTAAACTCGTTTAAAGAACCCAGGGTTGTATAGCGCGGATTATTCGGCACTAGTACTAGCCATAAAGCAACGCCCAAAAACTCATAACTGTAACTTGATTAAGGTATAACCTGCACAGTGTTACCAGTGTGAAATGTTCCTCACAATTCAGGGTTGCCACAATCTCCGCTTAACTTCATTATGTTTGTGAATTGCTAAACGGTCTATTGTAGACCAAGAGCGTTACTCATGCAAATAGCCACCAAATTGTCTCGGATCACAATTCATTTGAAGATCAATACTATTAATTCTATTATTGGAATTATTCAATAATATTCAAACTGGTAGCATCTATAAGTTTTATATGGACTTGACAATGCGTTTTATTTATAAGCTTATTTTCTAAAGTTTTTTGCTTTAACTTCAAAGCTTAGAGCTTGGAAATAATGTAATGGAAGATGTAATTTTTATTTAATTTATCATTGAAACAAACAATCAGGTTTCTTTGAGACTTGATCACTGATAAACTTAATTGTACAAATAGAAATAATTTTTGCCAGCTGGATTTCAAACGCGCAACTATAAAATTTAGTTAATTATGTTTTAGTATATTACTTTCACAAATGAAACAATTCGTTCCTAAAATAACAAAGAAATACACAGCCTATTTACATGATCCTTGTCACATGCCCGAAGCGATCGGGTAAATGATTTTGCATTAATAGCCATACACAAAGACCGTAGGGAGAATGGAATCTAAGCCCATTATGTATTGGCACTACGCTATTGAAACCAGATTCTCTACGCACTAGATGTGAATAGCTGTTTCAGGGATATCATACATTGATTATACCTAATTTAAATTGCAGTTGTGATTTCAAAGGGGTTTGATATATAATAAACAGGTTGACATATTATATATACATAGCATTTTTGTAACGTAAAGGTTTAATTTTTGAACCTATATGTATTCTTTTACTTAAACATGCTTGGACTGATTAAAAAAAAAACTAATTTAATAGAACAGTGTTGCCCTAGTGTAGTCAGCGTGCGTATCCATTTAACATTCGCTCGAACGGTGAAGGAAAATATCGTGAGGAAACCGGATTGCCGTAAGGCAAGACTTTTTGGATGTAAATCTAAAAAGTCAACGGCGTGTGTCAGGCACAGGAGGCTGATCACTTACTTGCCTATTAGATTTACAAATGATCATGAAACAGATACATACGTCTAAGGCCCAGTCCTTAAAAGGTTGTAGCGCCAATGATTTATTTTTAATTTCATAGGGATACCACTTTAGTGGTCTCAGTAAGGGTCTTATGGTGACTACTTAAAATCAAGGGAATTCTTCATAATTTATAAGCATACTTGATGCTTAGTGGTGGATATTGTTTTCTTGTTCTCGCAAAGACTATCCTTAGTCTGTGCAAGAACACGAGTAAGATAGAGATGAAAAATAGGTTTTTAAAGTCTTTTTGTTGTCGTTACGTATAAATATATCCGACTTTTATTCCTTTGTATTAAAGGAAAAAATATTTAATATTTTTAAATTAGTCCGTATTACCATGATTAATTCATTTCAAGTCGAATATTCGTCAACAAAAACTCATCACGAAGTTAATAAAACATTTGACTATTGCGTTTGATTAAAAACCGTAGTGACCATATAATATAGATATCTTGTTAATGGATTTATTTTTTATGAAATTTGAAGTACGGGAATCGGTTACTGAATTGAAAGACATCACTGCTGAATAAATTCAATAGAACGTGCGTCCGATAAGCTGGATTTCATATTGAAAAATCCCGTTTCTATATTAATGAAACTGACATCTAAAAGTCAGGTGAATTTTGAAATGGCTGTGAATGTATTATTTTGTGAGTTCCGTGCTTCACTGAGTGCTGAACGCGTTGACAATTAGTGGATACGAATCGCTATTTCCTGAGTAATGGATCAATGAAGAATACTGTTGCGTTCACAGAAAAAATAGTAATATCGAGCGAGTGAACCTCGGCGAACAAAAATTTATTTATTTGTATGGGTGATTTTAAAAACAAAACTGTATACTTTAAAGTATAATACTACTCTTATATACTCACGCCTTTTATAAGTTTCCTTTAAGACCTACGTACGAAGGAGGTTTGAATATTGACAATCGCCTTACTATTGAGCTTCTTGACAAGCAATCGACCGAATCATGTATTGGATATATTTTCTAACAAATAAATACTTGCTATATAGAGCAGTGTCGGCCTAGTGGCTTCAGCGTGCGACTTTCATTCCTGAGGTCGTAGGTTCGATCCCCGGCTGTGCACCAATGGACTTTATTTCTATGTGCGCATTTAACATTCGCTCGAACGGTGAAGGAAAACATCGTGAGGAAAACCGGCTTGCCTTAGACAAAAAAAGTCAACGGCGTGCGTCAGGCACTGAAGGTTGATCACTTACTTGCCTAGTATATCATGAAACAGATACAGAAATCTAAGGCCCAGACCTAAAAAGGTTGTAGCGCCATTGATTTATTTTATAAGACAAACACATAATTTTAATAGTGCTATAAGCATTTTATTCGTCGTCACAAGAAAGCACCGACACTCGACAGACACTAAAACTATTTTCATGGCGGTAAACTTTAGCATGCAGCTTAAACGGCAATGACCTACCGCCTTAATTTTATTATAGTCGGTACTGCTTCCGACTGAGAACTAATTACTGTATAGCTTTTAAGACTGTGGTTTTATATCTTTCACTTGAGATTCCATTTTAAGTCCACATGCCCTTTGGAGGTATTTTACAGTTGGTTTTAAAACATAAATAAAGTAAATTGAAAGAGTTGTAAACTGGTAATTTACAATAAGAGGTCCAAATATTCAATGCAAAATTCAAAATCATTTATTCATATAGGTAACACGTATGAACGTCGAAAAAGAAATATAATATGAAATGCTTCCAATTTTAATTTTACTGCCAGTTCTCAAATCAAGGGCGTAGGACGAAAGAGAAGAACTGGCAATAAACTTTTCGCCACTCTTTTTAATTAAATTAGTTATTATATCATATTCATTACAACTAACAATTGTGTTCCTTTCTTCGTGTTAAGGATATTCTGAGGCGAGGTACCTACTCAGGGCTAACTATTTTAAGTTTAAAAAATGCGTAACAACGGCCACCGAACCGTTCCATGTGGTACAGTATAACTTACATAAATATGTATATGGTTTATCTTAAATTTTTATACTACATGATAAAATAACGTCTTATATTTTTTATTGAAACACTCTATTTACCTGTTCTCCTTAGATTAACTTTTGTTTTCCATAACATGGATTCCATATAATTAAATTTGAATGTATCAGAGTTCATTAATTAAAAACAATGTTTGTTATCAATCCGACGTCGGCTCATGTCATGCAATGTTCAGAAGTTTTAACAATGCTGGGGATGCGTTGTCAGAAGTTCAAACTTGGAATACCGACCGGCAAAGTTATAGCCTCTTAAAATACGTGTAATGATCCTTTTAATTAAACACGTTTACATCGATATATTAATATTAATTTATGTACTTTGAATACGCCTCGAACTAAGAAACTATTTTCTAGTGCACTAGGGAATTTTTGTTAGAAATGATTAGTCACATTTCACATACGAACGGGAATCTCTTAGGTAAATATGTACAAATATTAAAATATATAAATTCTTGAATATCAAGTATATACGCCCTCGACGCTACTCCATGTTGATGACATTGAAATTCTTTTGATCAGGATTTACGGAGCTTTGAAATCAAACCTTTTTATTGTGAGTTGAGTAATGAAAAAGCTCTTTCCGATTCTAACCAACCCTGTTTGTCTGTAAGACTTTTTATAGCTGACCGATCTAAAATGTCGTATACAAGTATTGTAAGACAATGTTTTTAGTATTTAGGTACTTGAAATAATAGATAACTTTAAAACCAGGGCGTGTAGCTGGTTCACGAACTAAATGTCCAAGTATCGTATAAAGTTTGAAGATAACTCTCTATTGTACAGCATCCTAGCATAGGACCACCTGAAAGTCCTATTTAAAGGTCATAAATATTATTCGAAATTAGTACAGGTGTCAAGTAATAGTTAACAAAATTAATAATATACCACTACTATTTCTGTAGTGACTCAGCGACTCGAGACGTTTCATACAGATCCAAAAGTTATTATGGAAATACCTTAAAACGCGTCAAACATTTTACTAAATGTATTATTTTCCTCTCATATAATGCGAAACATTTTTAAAATTAAGCTATAAAGCGAAGTCTTAAGAAACCTGGCTATCGTAGCTGGGAATTTAATAAGTTACGTGTTTTATCAAGTATTATTCCGCAAAGCATGGTTTGTGTTTTTAACAAATTAATATCCTGATAAAATTTACATTATTAAATACGAGCTTTTGTTAACATTTTTACGAGTAATTGAATTTGATATTATTAGGAAAAATACCTTTCTATCCAATCTTCTAATTTGACATAGCTGATTATTCTATTCTTTGAAAGTCTAAGGCCAAGCCCTAAAGAGGTTGTAGCGCCACTGATTTATTTATATTGTTTTTTTAACCGCAAGCATTACGAAGCTACGCTAAGTAAACTCAATTAGAAAATTAAATACAATAAAAGTTAATATTGTCTTTGGTTGTAATATGAATTCTGCAATTTTTTTTCATGTCAAGAGGAAGAAGGTATAATGTTTTATAATATAATTCTTTTAAAATGTTTATGTGTGTTCAAAAACCCTAATCTGTATGAATAAATATTTATTTTATTTATTTATAAAAACACCCCTGCCCTAACAGGCGACCCTAAATTGACAAGAGTGAACAATAAGTGAATAAAATTTACAGACGAAACAAAAAAGCAAACATACAAAATTATTTAGGAAAAACAAAATTACACAATAAAAAATACAAGAAATTAACTAACTACTATAGGCACTAACAAATAATAGAACTTTTGCCAGTTCTCTCAACGGACAATGAAAGGTTATTCTAAATATATTTTGACTATGACTTTTAATAAAAAGGAAAGTGTTTGACTATTGATCGTGTTGCGTCTACAATAATCCTATGCATATCCCACCTTAATCTCATCAATTCGAGGCACGTCCGATGTTTATTAACATATCGACCATAAAACCGTTGTGTACCGATTTTTAGCAGACGGATTTTCAACGCCAATTTTTGAGTTAGTCGTTTTTTGACGTAACCCTACTGGAGTATATACTTCGATTGATTTAGTTTAATAAGATATAGGTATCCTAATAAAATTATAAAGAGTTGTCTCAATTCCACTATTTAACGAAAGCTCTGTGTATAAAAAGAATATTTTTCTAAAAAAATTTGACAAATAAGATCTTTTGTACCCATAAAAAAACTTTATATTTTTATTAATTTGGTACATAACGTCTACACCAAATACTTATTCTTTCATTATATGATTGGTTTTATATGCCTGAATAAGACAATAGTAATTAAATAATTCGTCTTTTTTATGGTGATATTAGACGATAAAAGATTGGGTCAGTACACAATTAATATTTTTTTAGAATTCAGAAACGGCATAAGGTTAATGCAACAAAATCTTTTTTTTGTTGAATGCCCATAATAATTTATAAATTTGCGATTCCAGAAAATTTTGTACTGAGCTTTAAGCTAAAATCTATTTACGATACAATATTTTACTACAGTCATAAAATGTTACCTATTAATTTTTACGTAGAGTCGAAAGAAAATGTCGAACAAATAGAGAAATGTAAATAAAAATAAGCAGACCGATCTCAGTATGAATAACCGAGCGATGTGATTTCAATGTTGATATACGTGTTTGTTTAGCTATTCCAAGACTGGATTCCACTGAATCGATGCAAGTCCTTTCATATCTGCAAACACGACAAAATGAAAATAAATAAAAGCCCAAACATTTTCACACAAAGTGAAATAAAGCCCCAGCGAAGCGGAAGAGGGGACAAAAGATTAATTGAAAATCGATGGGACAGGGGTACAGAAATAAAATAATAGAACACCTTGCTAATCTATCATAACCAGTCATATTTTCATCTACTATTCGTATTTTTCGCCAACAATTGTATGGAGAAAATACCCGTAACGAAATACAAAATTGTTTCCAAATTCAACAATTTTTTAATGAATGGACTGAACCTTTTAGAAATAATCGACGTTTATATATTTTACATTTTCCATTGTTAATTATTTACTTTGTAATGTACTCGGGAATTAATTAATCAATACACAATAAAACAATTGTTCAATTTTTAATTACCCCTAATCTGATACAAAACCACTGAAAAGGATACGCAGGGCGTACTAAATCAAAACAAACTTTGGACAGGATCCCTTTAGTAACTTTCTAAATAACGGGAACAATCTTTTTCATTAAAAATCTCCTGATTATTAGGGTCGGAAAAGCGCCTCCAGAAAGACGCCGAGTTTTGCGAGGTCAAAGTTGGGAATGTTAACAGATAATTACTGGTAAGTTTTAGTAAGCACGAGACATTTAGCAGATGCTTTATTCGGTGAGCGGCCGCGAGCGCTCTCTGAATGCTAATGAGATCTATGTGCAAACAAATATAAACTTTTATATAAAGACATAGGTTGTAATTTTCAGTGGATTACACTCGGGTGGGTCGGCGGGTCGCCGTTAACACATTCGAGTTCGTGTCTAAAGTTAATCAGATTAGGTTTCAACAATCACGGAAATATTACAATTCATATTTTTGTGATAACAATTGTTAAGCTTACTGGGATGATTTTAAATACCTGTGGACAATGTTAGCAGGTTAATTTTATTTTTTCTTATTATTTCATAAGGAGAAAAGAGTAAACACATATTTTATAAATTTACACAATATTATTGTATGTTATTGACTTATCGTAAATGGTCATTTGTTTCCGAAATCAACATAATAATACGTTCATAACATATTAGTTCTGCAGAACAATATTAACATAATATAGACTCTTTGAAAGGCTTAAACACTATTTTAAATTTTAGAGATATGTGTTATCTATTAAATTCTAAATTTCACCAACATCACCTTGAGGGCTGGAAGTCTTCCACAGTCCGTTTCACAAGGCATTTCCTTTTGCGAACTGTGGAATCGACTCCCGGTGGGGGGTCTTCCCTGAGAGATACGACCTCCAAATGTTCAAAATTCGAGTATACACCTCCCTCAAAGGCCGGCAAAGCACCCACTAAAAATGGGTGTCTATAGGCGACGACAGCCCTTTTTGGGCGTTCTGCAGGCTCGTTTGCCCCCTATTATATTTAAAAAAACTTACTGTATATAATATAGCAGATGTGCAATTATTAAATTCATTTCTGTTTACTTATAAAAAGCTTGTTGTTTAATTGTAAAAAGGTTTAATATATCTTTATTTCAGAGCTAATCTAACTCATGTATGTTTGAATAGACTCCAAATATCTGCCCATAATATTTTCACACAAGCAACGTCCGTGAACAACTAGAACCTGAAATCTAGCATAAATATTAGACTATTCTAAGCAATCTACGTGAGTTGTAGCCTTCCTTCCGTACGTCATGGTCCAATTAATTCGCACGGAAACGGATATCTCAACACGCAAATGACTTCATACAACTCAACAAGCATCAAGTGACTCGCTGAAGGTAATGCGGGAATAATGAAGATATGAATATTTCAGTGTTTCAAAATCTTCTGAAATTCCTTGATATGTTGTCTCTTCAATTTCAATCAATGTGCATATTATGACGTATTTGTCTATACTTTTTTATAACGGTAAATTATTTTAGAATTTAGATTTGTAAAGTGTGGTCCAGAAAATATGAATTAGGACAGTAGACATTCTGATGACGTGTAACAGGGTATGGGGACACATGTCGGTATATATTTTGATATTTTTAGGGCAAGCACTTTATCAGATTGTTGTACCTACCTAAGGAAATCAAATTTAGGACCCGTTAATCCTGACGTAGTGTATTAACTATTTTATATAATAACTAGCTGACCCAGCAAACGTTTTACTATGTATATTATTTCTAGGAAAATGTTTTTTAGTTCAATAAAAATAACTATCTATTATAATAAAAAATAGGGGTTGATCGAAGAGGGTTGAAAATTAGAAAATGTATGTATTGTTATATGCTGTATCATAAAAAAAATTAAAACAATAAAATTGTCTAAAAAATAAATTTTGGGGTGGACCCTTATCACTTAGAGGTTTGAAAGATAGATAGTTGCCGATTCTCAGACTTACTGAATATGCATAATAAAATTCATAAGAATCGGTCGAACCATTTCGGAGGAGTATGGGAAAGAACATTGTGACACGAGAATTTTATATACGAGTAATTTATATTAGGTAATGAAAATCGTCTCTTTTTTAATTAATATAGTCTTATTACATTACATTTTTTTATGTATGAAAACATAGTTGTAATTGTTGTAGTTGTTGTGTCAATTTTTCATTAAATTTAAGTTTAATGAATTCTATAGGCAGCGGAAGGACCGCCGCGTCGATTGCATTATGCAGTAAGCTCATGCACTGCATTCAAAGATGACTGATTACGTAATAATTGCCGTTAGGCACATGATTATTGAACTATTGACCTGCTTTGAACGTGAGCATTGATTTTCCATGTTTGAACTAACTCGGACAATTTATTTAAAGCTGTAAATACTATATTTACGCTATCACAGCGTCCACAAACAACGACTAAAGTGAAAACGAACATCGCGGCTATATCTTCCTGCTAAGGCGCACCGCTATGTGAAACCAACTGCCCTCTGAAGTATTTCGTAACCAATTCGACTTAGGTTCTTCAAGAAAAGAGCGTACGAATTTTTAAAAGGCGTCTCGCGAATGCATTGGCAATGATTGAGTGCCCATGGGCGGTATCACTAAACATCAGGTGAGCCTACTGCCCGTTGGCTCTTGTTCTATAAAAATATTGTTATGTCAGCATGATATTTAATCAAATCAAGTCATTGAAAGTCAAAGAAAGAAAAAAATAGTAAGATATCTACGACTCGCGTTCTATGACCAAAGATTATCTATAAAAGATTTAAATGAAATAATCCTAGATAATTTAAGACAGCCAGATGTGCACGTGTTAATCCAATTGCCAATGTTCAGCGTCAGTTTCGCCGCCCATCTATGTACTCGGAAACATTATAAGAGTACAAAAACAGATCGCCTGGTATTTTTCACTCGGCAAAGCTTTAGTTGTAAATCACAAGCCACTCGCAACGCTTATGGGAGCGTGGTTTATTTTAAAATGTAAACTTTTCAACAATAACACTAGTTTCGTATTTGTAAATCGGTATATTATGTCTGCATTGGCTAGGGTTGTACTAAACATATTTTAGTTATTTGCCAAGTTTACGAAGTGTTTTGGACCGATATTAAAAATGTACGAAATGTAATGTACCTAATCACATTTGTACTAAAATATTACTTTTATCACAGACAACGTTGTTTTGTTTGGTTATTCTTAAAATGTGGCTTACAAACAATATCGAAGCAAATCTAATCGGAAAAACGCTTTCCTTGAGCCAATAATTGAGTAATAACCATTACGGAATAAGGATAATAAAGTAAGACAAAGTTAGAACAAATGAAACTTTCCTAAAATCACATCCGGCGAACCGTTTTCGCGCCTCCGTCTAAATAAAGTTGAACAACTGTTATTTCTAAGAATAAAACTGCAACGATAAACAATTTTTAACCAACTCAAAAAACATGAAGAGGTTATTTTATTCACAACAGCTTGCGTTCGGCACACTAATGTATTTGTACATAAGAAATATATACAAGATTTAATCTGACACTTATAGGCAAACATAAAAATACGAAGAGAAAAAAAAACGTCGACTAATAAATTATAAAAACTAAAGAAAAATTGATTTCAAAGTGTGAGGGGAGAACAACGGACATCCAGACCGTATTTCGCTCAATCTGGATATCAGTGAATTTTGGCCAAAACACGTTCTTCTGAAAGGATGGTATGCCTTGCTAAAGGAATGACGATTCTAAATATACCCACATATATGTTAGACTTTTTGTAGTCTTAACATTGCCATCCAAACAATCATATTTTATTGACATCACAAATATACTAAATTTGATTTATACTGATAGGAAATGCAATTCAAATTATAACAGGAGATATTTTAATATGAAAAGCGTAAATCATAAAGCCTATATTAAATTTAAAAAAAACTCAGATTTCTTTAACTGTTTCAGGATCATTTGTCAATCTAATAATGCCTGTGCCTGACACACGCCGTCGACTTTACCGTTCGAGCGAATGTTAAATACGTACATAGAAAGAAAGTCCATTGGTGCACAGATGAGTATCGAACCTACGACGCCTGAGATGAGTCGCACGCTAACCTAGGCCAACACTGCACTTCTGCAATAAAGCCTATATAGCAAATTAAATATGCATATAAATAAATATACAGAATAAATCAAAACTTTCGTACGTGAAACAGTGCAAGGGCATTAAATTTTAATTTGCTTATGACAACCTCTGCCTTTTGTTACTTATAAACTTTAAATAGTGGGAAATGTGCGGCTTTTATCTCGCTTTGTCATATCTTGTTCAACATTTCTTTGAAGTTACCACGTCACATCTGCATTAAATTTTGCTTTATTCAAAACTGTTTTAGAGTAACGTACAGTTAGTGTTTTAAAGATGTTTTTATCAAGATAAAACGTGTGGCAACAAAAAGTAATTTAAATTAAACATGTTTACGCAAAGATTCAAAATTCGATTATGTTTGTATTATTTTTAAATAAATGACAATATGAATTGTTATATTTCAAAAAGAACATTAAAATGTGCTTCATGCATATCATAAATCTCAAAGGCAATTTACAATAAATTATCGATATTAATAAGTAAGGTTAAGGGTTGGAAATAATGGCGGGACCATTCATCGTCCGATAAATTGTTAGAGACACTGTATTGAGATTACGTGCTTCAATATCCGGAGTCCCTCATACAACGATTCGCTCGACTAGTTGGTCGATTAATCCATAAACGTAAGTTAAAATGTTTAAACTTTTCTGTTTGGCACAGTCGAGTTTTATGATACAGTATCATCTGCTCCCTTAGTCTGTAAACTTAATATATGACGATCGTAGTTACAAAAAGTTAACTATAGTCACTAAAACCTCATTTAAGGACGAAATGTTTAAGGAATTATATGGTGCAAACGAAATATATAGTATAAACAAATAATATATGGTATAAACAATATAAATAATGAAATCGTGTTTACTAAGTTTAAAAACACAAACATTCCAGATCCTTGACGGAAATATTCCTGCCACATGAGGCAAAAGATTGGCTTATTATGAGACCCTAATAATAATTTTCAAAACAAACATACGAAATCAGGTTAAAAGGCAAAAGAGTGGTTCATGAGTTTCCAAATTAACTGTATAAAGCCTTAAGAAAACATGGTGTCATCTTGCCGGAAAATTACGATCCATTAAACAGGGGTGCTAGTAATTTGTATTCGGTTTCATAACTTATATAATGTCAGGAATTTTCTTTTATTATAGAAACTAATTCGACGATAAAACTTCGTTACGAATTTTTTTTGTATCACTCAGGAAAAATGCTATATTTATTAATTTCGTCTAATGATAATTTTGTATAATAATATATAAATTAATTGATTAAATTTGACAAAACAAGATGCAAATGGCCACGAGGGTAAAGGAAGAGACGCACGGTGAGCTGAGGAACTTAAAAAATTTGGTGGAGAAGATAGGGAGAAAAATGCCCATGATAGAGAAAGATGGAGCCAATTGGAGGAAGGCTCTTCTATACGTATTCTATATAGAGGTAATTGAGACAATAAAATATTAATTTGTTTATTTATTTCTGTATAAAAATTTAAGTGTAAGTATTTGTAAAAATTGATGAATGTTTCCATGAGGCTTAATTAATTAAATTATATATTCAGTAACTTCTTAAGTTAAAGTACTCGTATAATGACAGCGGTGTATATTGTAATAGGAGAGAATACGGATCCCGATGACCCTATCAAGTGCTCACGCAAACAATATTGGGCGTTGAAGGATCAAATTAACATTCCTCAGTCGATTTAACAGATTAACACCAATCTCACTAACGCAGGTATTCGGCGAACGCGACCAAACTGCAAAACTGAGAAACAGACCTCAACACTTAATCCTAACTAAACTATTACACTACATAAATTTATTCAGCACAGATCGCTAATACATCAGATAAACTTCGTCTTCAACAATGCGATAGGACACGGAGTACACGCGAATTTCGACCTTATTGGCATCGATAAAGTTAAAGTATACATTGTCAGTGGGTTGGACGAAAACTTTAAACTGTCAGCCTCATTACTAAGTTGACTGGGACTTGCCACGGATCGCAAACTGTGCTTTGATCTTTATAGCGTCTAATTAATTGCTCTAGGAAAGATTAACTGTATTGACAGGTAACGATGTACAAGAACTTATAATGTAATTATCGTTGCGTGCGGATAACGAATTTGGGGTTTATTAGCGTTTAATTATAAGTTATTGTTCTCATAGTGGCTTGTGTTACGAACTTTATCTCCAGCCCTTGAGGCAATTATTGGTTAATTATTAACTATTAATCAATGAAATAAATACATTAACAAAATGATCGACGAAGATGTAAGTTTGAAGAAAGACCCATAAAATATGCGGACCAAGACTAATAATCGAATTCGGCCCCAAATGCCTCTGCATCTTCTACCGTATTACCCTCGAAGAGTGTTCAGAGAAGTTGTTCGGATTAATAGGTGCAGCTGAGTTTTAGTTTTTTTTTTGTTACATTGAATATAACAGTAAGTATAAAAGTTATATTTATGGACACCCCCAGTAGTAAACGCCTCCTCCAATGAATTACACAATTTTCTTTTTTTTGCTATCAACAGCCATCTTTCCCCTGCCGTCATCGAAGTTTCGTCTGTCTGGCACAACACTCCAAGTAAAAAACATGAACTGATCAATTGCTAATAGACGCTGTTGATCGTCGATGTTCCACAACTGAGCTGTTAAGGCAGTTTTTACCTCGCACCACCACTTTGATGAGAGCGTACCAGTTCTTAAAAAGCCGGCATCGCATTTGCGAGCCCTCTGGCAATGTGAGTGTCTATCACTTAACATCAAGTGAGCCTCCTGAACCTTTGCCGTTTGTTATATAAAGAAAAAAATGAAGCGTTTGTAGCAAAATGATAAAGAAGTGAATTCCTCGTTGTGATGAGAAATCTTGAGCTATATACAGGTACTATATCATTAGAAGTTACCTTGACGAACTGTTTTCTTAACTTTTTCTGATAGTTGCAAGATAAAACGCAGTTAAGTGTGCTTGAACTAACAGATAAGAATAGTGTCGTAAATAAACTTGTGTGAAATAAAGAACACGCAACACCATTTATTTACTTAGTTTCATAGTTTCTTTCTATTTTCTATGTTAAATGCACCCAGCTTAGTCAATGTTAATTATATTAAGTTAAATTAAACACGCTTATATTGCACCAAGACGATACGGATCTACGGCTATTTATATTTTCCCTATATATCGAAGTTATGTTAAAAGCCAGATACAAGGTGTAAGATTTCTATATGCGACTTAAGTAAATTTGGATCTTAGTTATTTCGACGCCGTGCCATGCTTGTTCTTCATCTTACGAGCAATTAGAATTAGCAACTAACACTGATCCTATTTTATACAAATTGGACTTTCGTTAATTGTTACACTTTCATATAACTGTATTACAAGATACATTGCATTTGTGCAATAACAAAATTGCTTTTGCTTTCTGCTTATTGCAGCTCCTCACAAACAATGTGTAAAACAAAAAACTTGGCGATTAAAAAGAGTGGCGGTGAGTTTATTGCCAGTACTTCTTTTCCGTTCTACGCCTTTGATTTGAGAACTGGCAGTAAATGTAAAATTAGAAGCATTTCATATATATTTATTTTTTCTCGTTGATAAGTGTAGAGTAGTAGATAGTAGATTTTTGAATTTTTTGAATATCAAATATTTATGGTAAAATTGTTTATGCAAAAACAATTAATATTGTATTTTTAACAGAGACATAAAAGTAATAGTCAAATGGAATAGACCTATCGTGGTGCAAAATAACAAAAATAACGTCAGGTGTGCACTTGTGCTCGTAAAGGCAATACATTAATTTTGTATAGTGCACCGCACCCGTCACGAAATATAAGCACTTGTAAATGAAAATATGTATATAAAATGGAAAATATTAAAGCTTTTTACAAACTTTTTTAACTGTTTTAGTTAGGGTAAGTTAAATCGAGAGATGTGTTCACAGGTATTTTAGTAAGTATGTTCGAATTTTATTATTGAAGTTATACTTCTTCATATGTTTTTATTAAACTAGAACGTCGAATTTACAAATACATAAACATAACGTAGTGCCAATATGTAATATTTTTAAACGTGGATCGTAGTTACGTAAGTAGTCGGACTGGGATTGTCTTCTAGCTGAAAAAACTGTCATACAGAAGTATTTTACGCATGATTGCACAGGGGTCGAGTATTCGCCTTAATGAAAATCTTCAATACTACGAAATGAGGGCCCGGTGATATTAATTTCTTAGCTATAGCGATTTTATATATATTTTAGTTGAAAACGTGACCATTGCTACATGTTATATTTAAATTGTTTAACAAATAGTATGCAGATAAAATAAATCACGTGTTCATATAGTGCAATCAAAGAGACAAAGAAAAAAACTAAATCTCTAGTCATATCTCTAGGTATATCATGAAGGCTAGTAAAGTCCAAATGGGACGAGGCACAGACATATTTTTGCGTCTGAATAAATATCGATTTATGCTTTTAGGAAATGTAGGTTTCTTTAGGACAGTTTCTTCGTCTAAGACTCCAAGGTTTAGTTAAGAAATGTTTTGTTTTTGTGTATTAAAAACTTCATTGATTCATAGTCAGTGGTCTTACATATTATACGTAGATACTGATGATACACAATGACAATTGTCTAAATAGCAAAAGGATAAATTATCTTAAAATCTAAAACCATACTTGAGTTAACATTTTGATAAACGAAACCTAAAATGTTTTCTCCTGAATATTTTTTCAAACATAAATTAAACCTACATGAGATAAAACTTGTGAACAGTTCCCAGAATTATACTGCACTAAACCGATTATGTTCAAATTAATTTAGTTTATCGTTTATCCGTGACATTTAATAGGCAATTAACGGTTCTAAAACGCAACCCCGTAACGTCCGCGATGGGCCTGTTAAGCCCACCGTATTCTATTACCTAACCAAACAATTGGAGCTACTGATAAGTAAGCGGCAGTAAGCAAATCTTGCTGGGTCGTTTTATTCACTAGTCGACTGACTATACCAATACCTTATATTATATTTCCATTAAAGAACGTTATATTGGGCGTATTTATGGAGTTATTCATACAACTTCTATTTTTTTTATAGGCAAACGGGCAGGAGGCTCACCTGATGTTAAGTGATACCGCCGCCCGTGGACACTCTCCATGTCAGAAGGTTCGTGAGTGCGTTGCCGGCTTTAAAATAATTGGTACGCTCTTTTCTTGAAGGACCCTAAGTCGAATTGGTTCGGAAATACTTCACTGGGCAGCTAGTTCCACAAAGTGGTAGTGTAGCAAAAAACTGCCTGGAAAAACTCTCAGTTGTGGAACGGCGGACGTCGAGCTGATACGAGGTGGTATGAATATGATTATATATCATATGTAGTTGTGTTTTCATTAATCATTATAAAGTATATAATATACAAACGTAGAAACGAGCGGGTGAAAGCATTTTAGCTACTTTAAGATCAGGCAATCCGTCTTAAAGTTGAAATAATAGATAACGATTATTATTTTCATCAACGTTTGCAAACAACAATTTAAAATACAAAAATCTTTTGCTTTGTACGCTATATTTGCTTTCGGTCAAGACTCTGTGCACCGGTCGTTGAGATCGACAAGGATCAGTGAAGCTCTCTCGTTGAACTAGCGTTTACCACTGTTTAAACTGAGCATAGTGCACGTACGCTTGTAGTAGCGATTTTCATCATCGGTGCAACTCAGTTTGAAATTTTAGATAAGTTGAATACCTAGAATAGAAATTCGAAGATATAATTTAAAAATATTAAAAAGTTGTATGTTGCATCATGAGCATACCCCACATACAAACCTTCACGTACATACCCTCACTTTTACACCATCACACAACACAGCCAAATTAGGTACCACTTAGTTAAATGTATTGAATAATTTTTATTGCTTGTTTCCTTTTGTAAATTTTTGAACCTTTTTGTAGTTGAATATTATGTACGAGTATTCCATCTCTGCTTATATTTTATTGTAATTGTTAGTTATTATAAATAATTTTTGTTAGCTGTAGGAATACGAAATAAATAAATCGTATTATGTACTTAATACTCATATTTGTTTTTGGGTATTGAAAGCTATAGGCTACAGCTTTAATATTTAGGTATCCATTTTGAGTGACTTTACGGTCCAAATTTTATCCAAAGTGTCACTATCTAACCACTAATGAAATTGTTCTGCAAGGTTTATTAAGTATATTTTTGTTGGGTATTAAAACTGAAGATATGAAAATGTTCCAAGTATATGAATACATACTCGATAACAATGTAAACTAAAAATAAAATCAATATGCTGATGTTTTTGTTATCTGCTTTATCAAATCATCAGCTTTCGAGCTTTGTTTCGATAACACTGCTGATAAGTAACAGAGTTACGTCGATTTCTACCTTTATCTCGTGATGGTAATTTGGCCAAATACCAGGTATTCTACTTTTAATCAATGCTTTTACATCACTACTATTTTTGTAATAAAAACAACAACTTCACCATTAGAATGCTACATTATACCTGACTAGTTTAGACTATATATATTTTCACAATATTCAAAACAAAACTGCGTGAATGCGACGGAGGATGTTATAAAATTATTGTAGTCTAAGAGTGTAATCTCTATATATGTATATAATTCTCGTGTCACAATGTTCGTTCCCATACTCCTCTGAAACGGCTCGACTGATTCTTATGAAATTTTTCATGCTCTTCAGTAAGTCTGAGAATCGTCTACTATCTATATGTTAAACCCGTAAGTGATAAGGGTGTCCACCCCAACAATTAGTTTGTTATTTTTTAAATAAATCTTTTTTTTTTTTTTTATGATACAGCATACAAAAATACATACAACTCTTAATTGTCAACCCCTATTTTTTATTATAGTAGATAGTTATTTTTATTGAATTAAAAAATCGTTTCTTAGAAATATGGCAAAACGACATTTGCCGGGTCAGCTAGTTTAAGTATAAGAATTATTTTTAAATGGAGCTTAGGAATTAAACAGCAGTACTCAGAATCATCCGTTACGGTATCTCTAACGGATGATTAATAATCTCTAAAGAATTATTGATTGCTCACTAATGTGTTAACATTTATTTTTCATCATAAGCACATCATCAAAGCGCGAATTTATATTTTTATATGTTACCAAATTGGTCCTTTATACTACTATTAAATGGTATAAATGATTTCCAGCTATGAAATGTAAAATAAAAACAATTGAATGTCACGGCGGGCGGTAATCGACACCTGTGACAATGAATGCCCGCTGCACTTTCATTATATCGGTTCGATACAAATATCTACAGTTCTTTATTTCCTGAAAAAAATTTGTATATAATTGGTGCAATTTACTGCTTACTAGTGGAAATTAAGAACGAAACTTCGAAACACACTTAACTGAAAAATTCAGCCCAGCCAATAAATTCGAATCAAACAAATTGCGAATCAGCATTTTTTAATTACATTAGAAATTTTCACCAACTAAGGTTGTAAATTAACGATTTAGCAGTTCTCAAAAGTTTTCGTACACTTTTCCCTTGTTCTCGTAACCTCTTAATTGCGACCCCATTTTTTACTCGTGCTAAATTTCAGTTTAATCAGTCGGACAGTCGCGAAAATCTTACGACGTAATATAGGATTGTCGGAAAAAAGAATTCACTGTAATAACCTTTAAACGGTCTACTCAAAGCGTCTTATTTAAATTGTTCGGGCTTTAAATTGCTGTGAATTCAGTAGACAATTTTTATGAATGCATTTACTATACTTATCTTATTTCGTTAAGTACTGTATTTAGGTGTCGAAATGTGAAGGCATAGTTATGAATCTAATTCAATAACATTTTAATACAAATTATGAAAAATAAAGAAATGTTTATTTATCGAAAGAATTATCTTACGATCTTAAAATTGTAAATTACGATTACAAATTTACTTATTGATAGATATAATTATTTACATGTACTGTTCGTATAGACGAGAGTAATAAAATAGGTAAATAATGTATTTTTACGTATTTTATTACTAACTACTAACGTAACACGGTAATCTCCAAAACAGCTAAACTAGATAGCAATAAAAGGCATTGTTTACATTAAAATGAGGTACAAGAGTCGCGTGATTTTAAAATATATTTCAAACATTTCGTTGTTTTGTTTATATATTTTTAACCGAACATTTTATTATACTCATGTAACGAACATTCCCTACAACCGTTTCAAGTCTGAGTCTCAGATTTCTGTATCATGTTCATGATCATTTGTAAATCTAATAGGCAAGTAGGTGATCAGCCTCCTGTGCCTGACACACGTCGACTTTTTGGGTCTAAGGATTCCGCACGATGTTTTTCCTCAATTTGTTAAATGCGCACATAGACAGAAAGTCCATCGGTGAGCAGCCGGGGATCAAACCTACGACCTCAGGGATGTGAGTCGCACGCTGAAGCCACTATACTGTTTCATGTGACTCTTAAACAATGAACTTCGATCAGATATAAATCCACAAAAGTTAACGGATAAAAACTTTTCGTAGTCTCAATAACGAGCTAACTGCTTGGGGGTGCGGATCCCTTATTTAACTGACAAATACCTACACGCAATTTAGGTGTGGTTTTCACATAAAGGCCTTGATGTAGCGAAAACGTTATAAATCTCGGACACGGGAGCGATTTATAAGTAGCTGATTTGTTTAATTCTATTGGGAATAGTTGTAAATAGGCAGAGTTCTATAATAAATCTACTTGTTTAAGATACGGTACTATGTGAAGTCTTGGGTATGGATTCAGAGTCGAACCCAAAGGCTAAAATAGGACTTTGCAAGTTTTTTCGAAAATATTATTTCAAACAAATGTTTTACGTTAAGTATGTGTGTAATTATTAGTAAGGCTTCAAATGGATATATAATTACCTTCAAAATATTTAAAATAAAATAAAAAATCAGTGGCGCTACAACCTTTTTAAGTCTGGGCCTCAGATGTGACCTGTTTCATGATCATTTGTCAATCGAATATGCAAGTAGGGGATCAGCCTCCTGAGCCTGACACACACCGACTTTTTGGGTCTAAGGCAAGCCCCACGATATTTTCCTTCACCGTTCGAGCTGTTAAAGCTGAAGCCGAGCCGAATGTTAAATGCGCACATAAAAGTCCATTGGTGCACAGCCGGGGATCGAACCTACTATACCTTAGGGATGAGTCGTAATCTGAAGCCACTAAGCCAACACTGTTCAAAATATTTAAAGCCTGCATAAAAAAAATAGGCAAGTTATATGTCACAATATTACACAGGAGTAAAACGTAAATGATCGACGAATGCTATATATACATACACTTTGTATGTAGTATATTAAATATTTTAACCATAATATACATATAGTCTACTAAGCGCAGAGTAACCAACTTAGCTGTCAAACGTAAAAGTCAATAGCCTGTGTAGGCAAGACCCCAACATTGTCATCGTTTAAGCCGTACATTAGCGAAACTTGCGCAGTTCCAACCACCACCTGGGACCCAACACTATCCAATATTTTATACTGAATATACTGGGAATACTATAAATTCTAGCAAGCCACGCGTTTCGCAATTCGCTTTTAACTGATTAATGTTTCTTATTTTGTATAGAAATTGACAACTTTTTAGAAGTATAACTTGTAATCAAATAATTAAATTGTTTATATATGTGTGTACAACTGTACATTTACTAAATGACGCTTTCACGCAGCGGAAGTTTGATTAATTTTATCATCAAATTTACCTCGCCATATCGCTATGTAATCTACAATAACCTTTTAAATTAACTTGTAAACGCCATATAAGAACATTGTAATTTATTTTAAACTAGCGGACCCGACAGACGTCCTGTCTTAACTATAAATATTTTCAAATTGGTATAATTAACTAAAAAATATTTCAGAAACAAAGTGTTTATTATTCTAATGCTTTATGTTATACAACATTATTTGTTTGTTTTTCTGGCTCGTAATTATTTTATATGTATTTTATCAATATAATGACTCTGATCGAAACATTTGTTTTAAACGATATTCGTTTTTCTTACATCCTCTTTGACGATATTTGCAGCACGCATTCTGTCAATGTAACATCAAAAAAGTTTGAGGTGATAAATTTTCTAATTTTCCGCGCAGTTTTTTAATTTTTTCTTTCATAAGAACCTTCTCCTGACAATAAAAAACCACAACAAAAAAAAAGAATTATATATAAAAGTGGCAAAAATGTAACAAAAGAATTGTTTAATCGTTCCATAAATCCTCTAAATTTTGGACGACTTTATCTCAAGCACTTTACATATTTATAGAGTTTAAGAATGTCTGAGAGGATTTCAACACGACATTTCTGAGTATCTCTCATTACGTTACAATTATGAAAACAAAACATTTTAACAATATTTGTATTGGTAACCCGACACAAAATGAAACAATGTTTTATACTGATTTGTTAATTATTATATTATTTTTGTCACTATAAATACGTCACATTTTAACAACTATTACCACGAGATAATTAACAATATTAAGAAAATAACATACAAAAATGTATGTGTTATTCAGTGTTCAAACAAGTATTTTATTAAGATTATAAACTGAGTGATAACAATCATTATATATATTATTTTGTTCGCAGACCTTGGTGCTACAGAATTTTCTTTGTACCTTTTATTGAACGCAGCCATTGTAAATAATGTCATTTGTTTTTGTTTTTGTAGCTTCTAGAATATTCTAAATAGTTATTAACACTTTCGCATTACTCACAAAACGCTTCATTCGTAAAAACAGCATACATACCTGAAAAGAGACAAGAAATTTAGATTTAAAGCGTCAAACGTTGTGCATTTGAATTATTATTTTGAAAAGTGCCGACAGTTACCGCGTCACATGTTTGCTTTGTGTGCGGCGAATTTAATAGTAGGATCACGGATTCATTATGTGAGGTCAGCAATATTAATGTTTATTTTATTTTATAAACTATTGGGAAAAAATAAATAAATGAAAGTAACATTTGATAAACCTAAACTAGTAGGGATCTTTACTAGGGTTTAGTAAGGAAAGAACTAAAAAAATGAATTAGGAGTAAAGTGCAAGAAGTACAAACCTAATCAAAAAGGGTTACTTATGTAGGCGCGTAAAAAAAAACACTTCTTTCCCCATTATTTTTCTTTTTTATTATAACTATATATTTCATTTATTAATTATAATTTATTTTTATTATTATTTTTTTATTTTTTTTATATTTATTATTTAAATCTAATTTTTTTTTCAATATAAAATTAATAAATTTATTTGAAAAATTCCCCTTTATTTTTTAAATAATTTATTTTATTTTAATTCCCATTTTTTTTTTTTTTAATTTCTTATTCTATCTCTTACTTTGTTTTTTTTTATTTTCATAACCCCTAAAAAGTATAAAAATAAAATTACAGATAACACTAAAAAATTATAGAATAACCAAACTTAATCTAAAATAATACAACAAATTAAAAAAAAAGTAAAGATCTAATTTACACACGAAACAAAAAACAAACAAGAAATTTATTAGAAAAAAGAAAATAAGATAATACAAAAAATAAAAAACAAATTAACTTATAGATACTAAAACAATAGAAGTTTTGTCAGTTCTACCTATGTAATTCGTTAACTTCTGTAACAAAGCGAATCATATGTGACCTTATCAGAAGTATAGTTAGCAAATATTGTTTGTACCGGTACATCAGCTTTCCAAGAAATGCATATTTATTTAACAAGAATCAGACTAGCACTTAAATATTTCCAACGAACGCATTTTGATAGGTTTTCCTATAAACGGCACCAGTCTAAGTACAATGAGAAGGTACTTGTAGGTACAACAAACATACGTATAGGAGTGAATGAAAGCAAGAAGCGCCGGCGCAGCGTGCATTGCCCTCGCACCTCCCCCCTCCCAGTGCAAGACTGACGGCATTCCGCTGCGCTTCCTGACCAAGGCAAGTGCAAACTAGTACGATGCAAGTACCCCCTTGCCCCTCAACTCAATTCCTTCCCGGCTAGCCATCACAAAGGAGTCCTGTTTTATGGGTAGAAAGTTCGATTTTCGATTCATTTTGTAACTAAACGTACATCGTATAGTGGTGACGCTTATGCTTGTATTTTTAATTTTTAATAAATATTGCCATACAAAAAGCTTAGGAGCTTTATGCAAGCTCATATAAAACTCTACAGATAGTAAATTTACATTCAAAATCAAGAACATAGAATATGGTTACATCAAAGTATAATATTTCCATGGAACAAACAGCGATTTTTTTCTCGCGTATATTTCAGTTATTCTTAATAGGGTATTGTTAAAGGGAAAGAATCTTTCCATTCATATTATTCAATTCGATATTGAATTGATATAGAGCTTTTTAAATAATCAAAATATCATATTAGATCACAGTGAAACAACCTTTAAGCCCGTTATTCGCTCACAAAGAGCTCTTTGTACACGAAAACATTAACTTATAAGATTCTTGAGCTCTATCTCGTTATTTAAAAGCGTTCGCTTGTTACATTATTAAGTATACTTCTCATTTTATATGTGTACATTTACAGTTACAATTATTTTAGTGTAAGTAAAAAGCTGTTGAATTGGTGATTTTTAGTAGCTATAGAAATAATTTTATTAGTTATTATTATTATTAAATTAAGCCATCATTATAAATAACCATTCCCCATTACTATATTAATTTAGTTTATTAAAGTTATCATAAAATAGCAATAATAAATTTAAAACCATATACAGTGGCGCTACAACCTATTTCGGTCTAGGCCTCAGATTTCTTTAGTTGTTTCATGATCATTTGTCAATCTAATAGATAGTAAGTGATCAGCCTCCTAAGCCTGAGACGCGCCGTCTACTTTTTGGGTCTAAGGCAAGCCAAGCCGGTTTCCTCACGATGTTTTCCTTCACCGTTCGAGCCAATGTAAAATGCCCACATAGAAAGAAACTCCATTGGTGCACAGACGGCGATCGAAACTACGACTTTAGGGATGAGAGTCGCACGCTGAAACCACTAGGCCAATACTGCTTTAGCAATAATAAATTTACGATATAAAAACTTCAATATGCATACAGCTATTCTTAAAATACACGATTGTTCGCTGCACGTAAATACTTCCGCGTGGCAGCACGAAATAGTATTATGTCTCCAAACAATACGTTACCAAAAACTAATCAGCAAACACAATTTCCTCTATTCTGTAATTATCGTACCGGATATTCACAACAGCCTAATCCTTAAAAATTTACATCGGTATAAAAAGGCACAACACAAATTCGAAAACTGAACGAAAATTGAAAATGGTCGAACGTAAAACAAATCCCGATCGAGGTCCCAAAGCCTATTCGTAACTTATTCATATATACATATAATCCGGCAGTGTCGAAGCAAAGCAAAAAGTACCACCCCGTAATAGTCAGTCTACTGAAAAGCGTTTCCACGAGGCTTTTAAGCGCTTATCTTGGAAAATGATACCCACGACCGGACGCTGAAAGGCTGTGACGGCAATTTGCTTACATTAGGACATACTGGCATCGAATGTGTTAAAAATATAAAAGGTTATCAAATTTCATATATTTGACCACGTCTTACCGGAGACGGAAGCCGGAAGCTCTTTTTCATGCCTTAATGATTTGTAAATCTATGTGTATTTTGATAAAAAAACTTCACTTTGATCAATTTATGTATCTTACGAGTTACTTCATTAAACCCAGTTCGCTGCATAAGCTGTTGTTTGTCAATTGAAAACTTAAAGTAATGTTCAAGAACGCGTCTGATCTAGTACGATTGAGCCAAGAAATTGAGTCGGTTATATGCAGTGACGAGGAAGAAATCAAATCCCTTACAAAATTACGATATATCTATAATAATATATGACAGTAATCTTACGCTTAAATGTTATTTAAAAAATGCGTAGTAAAAGGTGCGACAGCCGAGTCAAATTTACAGTGAGGCTTGTACTGGAGTAACGTATAACACGTATATTTTACTCTATATTGATTTGCGAAACGCAGTCATCTATGAAGTTAAAACAGATTCAGTTACGCCCTGTTTGGAATGTAACGCTGTTCAGTTAGTTCAGTGCATACTGAATTGTTTTCAGCAATATAGGCATACAAAGCGTTGAATTCCTTTTTTATTTGAGTGTACATGACTTCAGTTTGTATGCCGTTAAATGAAATACTTTGGATCTACAATATCATTGAGATTTTTACGTACAATTTACGAATGTTTCGTATTACGCCTTTTTAATAGTGGTGTGTTTTTTTATCAGTACTATTGAACTGACGAAAATAATTAATAAAATAATCAAATGAGTGAAATGTAACTTTTATTTAAAAGATATATTTTTCGTAAAATAAAATAAAATTACCATTTAGATATTTTTTGCTGGCTCTTAGTAAAGCTGGTGGTCTCAAAGTGTGTCTTTTTCTGCGCACAAAAATGCTGCCTAAAACGTGTGTCCTTAGAGATAATAACCATGGACGAATGATATTTAATGTTTTTAAATTTTTTTTTTTTTTTTTTTTAATTTTATATATTAATGAAATATATTGAAAATGCTATCGAATTTCGTACTGAAATCATAGCACGTATAAAACAAAAACCTTTTAAAGGGAGAACGAGGGAGGTTCAATAAAGCATAACAAAAAAACGTATTTTTGATTGAATTTATAAAACCTTTGACAGACTTTTTTAATAAATAAAGTAAACATATAGTGATAAACAAGAATATTAAAGACCAATCGATTTCCATAATGAAATTGGAACCGCGGCTCTTTGTCATTCCAATTATTTAAAGGGAAAGTGTTGATGTTACGACGAATAACAAGATTAGCACCACGGCTTCCTTGTGCTTTTATTGAATTGCTTCGGGACTCGATAACCTGAGCCGACTCGATAACAAATTTATCGAACCTGTAACTTAATCTTTATTTTAAATTATTCAATTTCAAATATTAGACCGCAATATAAGAAATGTGGTACAAGTTGAAGGGGAAGTTGAAGGCAAAGAAAATACAAGTTGTGTTACTAGATTCATTTTTTAGGTGGCATTATACCTACTTTTATTATTAATTCTTTAATTTTGTTACTTCTTAGACTTCAGTAGGAATTGTGGTTAATGATTTCTAGTTTAATCCGTAACTAATTAATGTTGAACTTATTATTATAACCCAATTTTCAGAACTTGCAAAGCTCCTATGGGTTTTCTTATTTAAATCAAATCTTTAATCACTTGTTGGAGGGTACAAAAATATTAAAGATAAACCGATTAGCAATGATAGAATATTTCAAATGAAAATCACAGCTGTTATCTAAACTGAAAATTGTAAAGTTTTGTAAATGTTCAATTGCTGTAAATCTGAAAACATCTGTGAGCACGGCAATAACAAAGAGTTATTGGAATAAAAATATTTTTTTGTAAGTTGAATGCATTTTTTATTTAAACCATTTATGTGTAGCACTAAAAAAATTGCATTTTTAACAACGAAGATCTTAATTATGTGCCAGTAATTATAACTAGAAATTGCGTAGCTAATTTCCGTATAGTCAAATAATTTATTTGACAATAGTTAAAATCATGTGTTTCTATTGTAATATATACTAAAGTAAAAAAGATGAAACTTGTTTTTGTTCCTTCCACAAGAGACACTTAATTTGTTCATATTATTATTATTAGCACAAGTTCTCTTTGACAGAAATGTTACTCTAGTTCGCGTCTTAAAATTACATTTTCGTAACACGATTTAGTTTGAACAAAAAATACAACACTGATTTACGCATAACCCTGAGTGCGATGTTCCGTCCGTTTGTTTTTCTATGGCTATTTCTGGTCGGTCGGTATTGTTTCTTGAATTATAGCTTAGTAGAAGGTTACGAAGGAAAGTAATGTGTTTCAAACACAGATCTGGTAACACAATTAATAACGATTGTTAAAAATAATGAATGACTTTCACATTTTATACTGTGTGTTTTTTAAGTTTTCAGGAAAGTATCTACAAAAACAAGCATGTATTATAAATAATTTTATTTTATTAAAAACTATCAGCAAGTTGCATAAATAGTAGTATTATTAGTTATGTATATTATGATAAATTTTAACCAAACTAGAGTTTTTTGAGATTTGAATTGTTGTTTTTTTAGTAAAAATTCAAAATCCACAATGTACACTTATGAACGTCAATAAATTCTCAATGCTTCTAATTTTACATTTACTGCCAGTTCTCAAATCAAGGACGTAGAACGGACGAGAAGAACTGGCAACAAACTCTCCGCCACTCTATTTTAAAAGTTCTTCGTACACAACCCGGTAGGAGTCGCTGGCTGAGTGTATAATTAAATAATATAATAAAATTAAAAGGCTTTTTATTTCTTGCAAAATCAAAGTAAACTTCATCCTATTATAATTTTTTAAAAGCAAATAAATTACACAATTTTCTTACTAATGTTTATCGTTGTTTAAAAATACCTTCAATTGGCATACTGAAACATAAACCGCTTTTACTTTCAGCTCTCAATGAAGTGAATTACAAACACCTGTATGAAAAATGTTTAACGAATATTTTCATTGCAATTCATAAAGTCAAAAGAAAACGACAACTTTGATGGTAAAAAGATAAAGAAAAAGTGCGATAAAGTGATTCAATAAGCATCTTTATTTCGCTTGAAATGAGAAAAACTGTGTTCACGTCGATATGTCGCGTTGGTATGTATGAAGGCTACGATTGTTTTCACTCGCGCCACTCTATTTCCACTGTAATGTGTTCATTCGTGAAAAACAATTTTCTATTCCATTGTTGATTAAGAATTTGTTTTGTTATGTCACTACTGGCAATATGTCGATTACAATATTAGATTTTTATGAGAACTAACGGGTCAGAATTATGATCTAACGCCGCCCATGGGCACCAGCGACGCCGGCCTTTATACTTGTCATACTCGTATACCTACTATTTTCTTTGAAGACCCTTACTAATTTCACCTTTTAAAGTACCGTTGTTAATGTTATTAGGTACTATGTTATGCTTAGATTTTAGATATTAACTGTTAAATAAATTAAATATGTTTTTAATTGCAATCTTTTATATACAATACAAGGCAAATGCAGTGGTAAAAGTTTGATTAATTTAAACTTTGTTTTGTCTCCTGTGTATCTGTGTTTATTTAAGTTATAACGTTTCAAATATTGTTTTTATTATTAATATTATACAAAGGTATAGAAACTATATTTTTATGCAATTCTGAAGCGTCACATTAATATTATAAATATAATATAAAAAATCTTAAATTCTAATGAGACCATATTCAAAAATGTATGGCCCTATTTCTGAACGAACTAAAGTCGCAAATAGATACTAGAATAACTAAGAAAGAATAAATTTAAGCTATTTGACACTTATAGTACGTTAGGGAATGAGGTGATAACTGTTTAATTACTATTATAATACCAATTTAGTAATGTACTATATAAACCACGGTAAAATATGTGTCGTGGAATTATAAATAACGATTCCAATCGACCTTATCATAAAATACCATTTTATTTTGCATAGAAGTTTTGAGACGTGTAATGAAAGACCTAAACGTTCTTTGTTGAAATATTCAACGCAAAATTAAAACTCTTTCTAAGTAAGGCGTATAGAATTCTTCCAATATGAGATATTTATTTTGACCGAGACGTAGAGCGCCGTATTTTCAATAGTTTATTAGATTTTGTTATTGCATATAATGATACTTATTTTGTGAAATTTATATGATTGAAATTAGTAATTTAGTATTAAATCAAAATGGCACAATAAATTACGCATGTAAAGATTCTCATTTGTTAAAAAAAAGTGCTTGTTTATATTTATACAAATCTAAAACTTTATATTTCCGAGACTTAGAGGGAGGGAAAAGGAAGATATAGTTAGGAATTTAATGAATTTAATTGTTATTAAAAGTGTCGAAATGTAATACGAATTATAATTTTTTTTTTATATTTCTTCGATAATGACAACACGTGATATTTTAATTTACAATTCGTCATTTGAGATTTCAATAAATTATTTTGCATAAAATATAAAATACAAATATCTCATAAATTCACCAATCGCTCTCTCCCTTTTCTTCGACAAAAACGCTGCACATCTTCGTGACGTTTTAAAAAAATTACCCTCATGCGCCTAAAGAAGTTTCACTTCAAAAATATCCTTATATATACATAATCCACCTGTACGGCTATTGCATTAATATTATAATAACTGATAGCCTAAGATTCGTTAAGTTGCTTTACGCACTAACTTCCTTAATACCTTAAGAAATAGACAAAGGTAAGTAAAACTTAACGTGAGAATAATGTACGTATTATATCCTAATATTAATGTTTTAACCAGCTTTTATTCAGGAAAATTGCAGTTAGAGTGATCTTATTAATGAACGTCGGGGCGCCTTTGTCCGGCGCTGGAGCATTTCCTGCACAATCGCCTTGACACCGAGTAATTAGAAAGAAAAATTCGTTAGACGCAGCGTATTTTACTTTTACTGTTCGAGTGAATAATGCGGATAATTTTTTAAATGTACCACAAGATATGAATCCATTATGAGCTTTTAAATGGATTCGCTTTGCGCTGTTACCTTAAACAGTACTTATATCTAGTTCAATTACGGGCGCAATTAACGATTAAAAACTTAAACGTACTAAATAGTTTAGAAAAGCGTTTGATGACCAAATATTACTTTCGCATTTTGTAAAGTCTGAATAAGTATTTTTAAATAAAACACTAAAATGGGAAGTGTAATCTAATATATAAAATTCTCGTGTCACAATGTTCGTTCCCATACTTCTCCGAAACGGCTCGACCGATTCTTATGAAATTTTTAATACATATTCAGTAAGTCTGAGAATCGGATAACATCTATTTTTCATCCCCTAAATGGTAAGGGTGGTCCCTTCCTTTAATTTTTTATGACATTTTTCAGAAAAAACTTTTTTTTTATGAAACAACATACAAAAATACATACAACCCCTAATTTTCACCCCTCTACGATCAACCACTATTTTTTATTATTGTAGATAGTTATTTTTATTGAACTAAAAAAACGTTTCCTCGAAATAATATACATGGCAAAACGTTTGCCTGGTCAGCTAGTTTTTTTTATAAAATGTATGTCCAATGTAATTGTGATGTATATTACTTAGTACCTAGTAGATTGTAGCTTATAGAAAATACAGTAAATATGATGTGGTGTACTTTAAAAAAGAAATAAAATAATAAGTAGTTTTCTTGTAATTACACTGGAATGATGAAGTTTGTTTCAATTTGACACAGTCCCAGTGACCCAATATAAATATATGTATGTTAAGAAACACCGAATAGATGCGAATTTTTATATTCACAGCTTGAATAATTCAAGATCATCAAGCCGACGTGAAATAAACAATAAACTAGACAAGTAGTTGTTTTTATACACGACACACATTACTCTGCGTTCCGGTTGTAAGCTAGCGCGATGACCCTAGCATCGGCGACGACCTAAATTAAAAGCGTTCGCGATTATCTAGTGTAATTAATAATTTTACAACGAAAATTCAAAAGCCTCGGTATACAAATTAATTCGAAATTAACCTAAATTTAGTTATTATCAGTCGAGACAGTTTAATTTTATAAACCAACGCAGTTACAAGTCTAAATTAAACCGAAAACTGTATTTTTAGTAATTTTGGGAACGACTAAAGATGGTTTACATTTAATAGTTAGAAGAATGTTTAATCTATTCAAGCCAAGCGGCATTGGCCCAGTGGCTTCAACGTCCGTTCGTTGACGACTTGACAAGCAATCCGAGACCCACTTAAAAGGTATGGTTTTTGGTGTGTATGAATCGCTTTCGCTTATAGTTTTTATTTCAATGTTAGGACAATCTGCAGAAATTGAACAACTTTGTTGACTTTTGGGGCCTCTTAGTAGGTAGATTAAAAACCTCCTCCATTTTATTCGAGTCGTATAGGACTTTTAAACAAATACAACCAAAGCAAAGTATTTAAAAACCAATGAACTTTAATCGCTTTTATAAAAGACAAAAATAGAACATATTATAAAGGGTACTGACATGGGTTTCGATTATAAAAGTAATTTAGGTATACAAAAAGCTTTCATGGTCACGTAAAAATTACCTCATTAAAATCTTTACTAAATTATAATACCCATCAGTCCAATAATGATGTCTCTTTTCCTCACATAGAGACAAATACAGGGTGACTCCAAAGATTAAGGGTGTGGTATCATGAATAGAACTATGTTAAACAATGTACAGTAATCCCGCCTATAACACGCTATATTATAACGCGATTTCCCCCTATATAACGCGAAGGTTTCTCAAGTTATATTTCTGTAGTGTGAAGTTTATAATGATTTGTCAAGTACATAATTAGATTTGCGTACCTTTGCGTCTGTGTCAATTGTGTTAAAAAACTAAATAAAAAAAAACTAAATAACTGTATTAAATTCGTGTTCCTTGTTTTTGAATTTTAAAAAAATCCTGTTTTACTCGAATACTACAACGTGACTTTTTATAACGCGGTCAGGATCAAACGCGTTATAGGGGATGACTAGATCGTTACCCAGATGGCAATAACAATCGAATTAGTTCTTCGCCACACTTAAGGACTGAGTGAAATTTGACCAGCAAGCTGTCACACAGCTGAAACAGTTTTTGTATAACTAATTGATTGTTGAAATGGAATTAATACAGTCGTTAGATGGCTGAATGCAATTAAATGCATACTTGTGTCCCGTTTCGCACCGTCGCGTCGCGTCGTGGTTTTCAAGCGAAAATGCGGTGAAACCGATCTAATGACGTGCTGTACAGTTTTTGTTGAGAAAAATTAAAGCAATTATTCGTAATTCTATTAATATTGTTGATAATTGAAACGCTTTATATAGAACAAGAATGATGCTGTTCTAGAAAGAAAACTATGTCTCGTGTGTGATCAAGCGGCACAAAAATTATCAGAAACTTTACTTCAATGTTAAGTTTGGTTCTATTTGGAGTTATTAAGAATTCGAACTGGTCTTTCTTCACATAGTCAACTATTATTTAATTATATACTAACACAGGTATTTTATATTTGCCAAATCTAACATATTGCGTATCTACTAATAATTAATAAAGATATTTTTATTTATTCTATAATTAAGATTTGTTTTTGCATACATGGGAATTGTAAACCTTATGCTGGTCTAAGTATACTGTTAAAAATGACAAGTAAACTACATTTCATGGTGTATTAAATTTGCCTTTTTTAAAATGAGTTCTTTGTCAAAAACAATTAGGGTTTTTAGTAATAAAATATCATGCATGTTGTTTAGTTTAATTCTTCTATTTAACAAAATTGAAATAATATTCTTTTTATTATTCTTGTTCTTTAAAAGAATTAAGTTTTTTTATATAAAGCTAGCTTAGTTTAGTGTTTGATAATTTTTTATTTAAATTACAAGGTTTTTTATAAATATTACTGTTTATAGATAGATGTAGATTTATATGGATTTTTATTAAAATAGCATGAGTGTTGTGTATTTTCATTCTACTATTAAATAAAATTGAAATTGTATAGCAAATTACAAATAAGACAAGAACATTTTAATAAGTATGTTTATTATTTGGTAAAGCTATCTTTCAGCTTCCCCAGTAATAGATTTACAGTTAGCTTTGCCGTATATACGGGATCCGTTGGTATGTTTATTGGTGTCTGTTTCCGGCATTTCTGATTACACCTAGGAAGTATATCAAACCTACAATTTACGAGTCGATTTAAGCGGTACCGCTATCTTTGATGATTTCAGTTTATGTCAGTCACAAATTTATGAATTATTAAATTTAAGTCTTGTAATCCGTAACATTTATATTTGAAATAATATCTATACAAACTCACTAATATCAGAAATACTGAATAGATTTTGATAATTATTTGACTAGTAAAAGTTATATATATATGTATATAATATATAGGATTAAAATATTTATTTGTATTTTATAGAATACGTATACATTTTGATTTCCATATTCAACTTCGTAATAGAGCTCTTATAAAAAAGCTCCGGTTACATTTGTTGTGTTAAACACGAAACCGTTTATTTAAGAACCAATCGAAATGTGGAAACGTTATTTAATGTAATTTAGTATCTAATCTGCTAATAAATTGGCTAATTCGTACACTTAGTGGAATGAGGCTTCGAGACAAATGTGTTATCGATAGGTGCAAGGTACCGTTACACTGTCGAGACTTCCAATGAACGTGACAAAATTTAATATGCAAAGTATAATATTCAATTTGTATGAATTCCAGATTTAATTTTGAGAATTGGTTGACTAAACTGTTTATGAGGCTAATTTTCTACTCACGGACTTTTAACACACACCGGTAAATATATATACATAATTATTAGATTAATAAAGTAAATAGATTTTTTTTGTAAAATTGGGTTAGTAATCAGACAACTTATAAATGAATGTGTTTCAGAATTGTGCCCGCATGAAATGTCAATGGAAAAATTGTGGCGTTATATATTTTCCTAGTTTTATATAGGTTAAAAAATCGATAAGATTTTTTTACTAATAACGAATCCATTTGAATGAATTTTTAAATATATAATATTAGAAAAATTTAATAGCACAAAGGTGCATTGCGTAGTGGAATAACATGCCCCAGTGGGATCTTATATCATTTTATTAAACTAAAAAGGCAATAAACAAGCTTTAGCCAATATACTGTCTAAACATATTTGTGTTATTTATAATATTAGATTACTCTTAATTTTCTTTATTATAAATCGATACTAAGGTGCAAAAAAAATCATATATTTATTATAAGTTCGATAAACATTTATACACTTTTTATTTACAATAAATTTTTCAAAGTGTTCCCATAAAACAGTATGTTATTCATGTTATCGTATTCGTACTAACTTAAGCCAAATAGTTGCCGTGAAGCTAATGAAATAATATATTTCAAATGCCGCAGTCTTCATTTGTTTATTATTTCCAAGTTATAAATTAGGTTTGTTGACAAATAGGTATTAAAATAACATAAACACACTACCTTTGACGGAAGGACTTAATGAGAAAAGTTTGATACGACTTCCATTTTGAGTGGAACTTCTGTCATCAACGTTTATTTTCATGGCTTAAGGATTAAGGCAACTCTATACATTAAAGTCTTTTTGCTGATAAGAAAATGTAACAATTTGTAAAAGTTCCGATAAAAATCTAGGATGGAACAAAAAGGAATTCAGGAGATTAAAAATTGTCAGAGATTTGAGTTCAATAACAATTAATACAAAATTACTTATAAAAATTAAAAAATAGCACACCGTACATACATGTATTTACGTATGTACTCAGGTATTAATGTCGTTACCATGACAAGTAAACTATTCATTACATTTTGACTAATGAGGTGTCATTGCTTGGGTGTTAGTTGGTCTTAAGTTTTCCATCTTAGATGACTTGTGTATTATAAATTGTCGTTTCAACAAAGCATAAATCCAAAATACGTAAACACTATTTTAGAGAACGAATATAAAAAATTAATTAAGTATTAAAAAAAATTTAATAGAGTTTTAATACTCAAATTATTTTCCCATAAAATTTAACCAAAAAGTGTCAGCAAAGTATAATTTTATAAGCTTTTATAAAATAACAAGTTTAAGAAAGCGCGTTTTATTTACTCCATTCACTTGTACGTTAGTTTGTAAGCGTCGAGAAAGTTTAACGCGGGAAATTGCACTTACCATGTTAGAGAGCAGCAGACGCTGGTGCTTAGCGACAGGGTCTAAGGACTGTATCGGGAAGGCGACGGGCAGCGGGATGGGTAAGGGCAGAGGAAGTGGATGTTGCAGGAACAGCGGCGGGCAACAAGTACACGGCGTTGCGTAGGACACGCACCCAACCGGCTGCGGGAACAGCGTGCCGAGGGCCTCCTGGAGGCCTGCCCGCTCTTCTTAACACCGCATCCGCGGCCCACCACAACTTCGACGGAAACGCCGCCGTCCGAAAGCAAGTTATAGGGAATTGTCGAAAGCGAGAACACGCGTGAGGAGTGCGCGGAGCACAAGTCGCCAGTTCGGCGTGTTGCGATGGACTGAGGGACGGCAGGTGAGCGCGGCGCGCGGAGGGCGTTGGGGCGGGCCTACCTGTCGCACCTGGGCGCATGCGTGCCTCCAGCACGGCCTCCACGCGGCTTGGTGGCTTCGCCACCGCTATGCCTCTATCTCCGTGTCTAGGCTTACCTTAGGGTTAGCTCCGCATCTAGGTTTGGATTTTGCTCCGAGCCTGTGACCTATATTTTTATTACATATACATAACGAGAACTTAGTAGTTCAAAAGTTAGAATTTTTTTTGTATAGAAATATATATTTTTTTTACAAAGTTTAGTTTTTCATAAATCAAGCAGTTTTTACAGCCACAATATTTATCTGATTAGGAAGTAGGTATATAAAAATGTATACAATCTGACATTTAACTGCGGATTACAAAAAGAAAAAGTATAAAAATATTCATATTGTCAAGGAGCTTTGAATATTAAAGGTTCATCTTGTTAGTATTAGTGGTTTCATAAACGAAATATCAGTCAAACGAAGCGATTTTTGTTTGAATTCGGTTTCCAATAATCAAATAAAGACGACTCTAATGAGACGAAATATTTGTGAAGATCAATAAATACGGATCGTTTATGGACATCGGGTACTATTAATCTGGATAACAAAAGCCTTTTAAAGTTTTTCGCTAAGAGAAATAGAACATACATTATGATGGTTTGTTGCTGATGTTTGGATATGTATGTATTACTATATTATTATTTGATTTAAATTGTGTAATATTTCTAAAGCAAGACATTTTTTAATTAGAATATTTAATAGAAAGCATGTATTTTACGTAAATCACGTAATTTTTTAATTTAAAAAACGCTTTTCATATTAATTCCGACCACTTCAATAACAGATCGTACTCGTATATAATCGGAAAATCGAAAATATTGACGAACACATAAACATAATGTACTAATTATACAACTGATCATTTGTTATAATAATGTACAAGGCCCTTTTTATTTTTCAGTTCGCGACTTACATAACTAAATATGTATTTTATAATTTAACTTTCAATTCTACAATATGCAATTTCCGTTTTCCATAAATTTAATAAGTCTCACTATAAACATTTGAGACGCCTTGCCTTTTGGTACACAATTACCCTAAACAATGAATTCCGCCAGTCAGAGTCTGTTTTCGATACTATTAATTAATTCTTGATACGTGTACAACGTAAGGTAATTACTGAACGTGTTTCATTAACGTGGAATTAACTAAACTTGCCATCTTGTCTAATCGAGACTGACTGCTTAATAGAAAACTATTTAATGCTATAATCTATTGAATCTATTGAGTTATGCCACAGTGTAGGATCGTTGTGTTTAGAGTATAAAAATAAATAAGAAATCAGTGTCGCTACAACTTTTTTTCAGATTTCGGTATTTCTTTGATGATCATTAGTCAATCTAATAGGCAAGTAGGTAATCAGCCTTCTGTGCCTGACACACGCTGTCAACTTTTTGGGACCTTCACCATTCGAGCGAATGTTAAATGCGCACATAGAAAGAAAGTCCATTGGTGCACAGCCGGGGACCGAATCTACGACCTCAGCCATTATGCCAACAGTAGAAGTAGTATTCAGAAGAATACGTTTTTAATTATCTCATTGATTGGCGTGGTGCGGTGGTCGGAGGATCAGTTATTATCCCACATTGCCCGCAAGATAAATATAGGTTCGATTCACAGTAATATAGTGTATTGCTACAAACAACCAGAAATACAGCTTGATGCCCTATGGGGGTCAACGTATAGTTTTGTTACTTTGAAAAGCCAGGAGGAGAATGTTTGATATGGTTTTTTTTATTTTTAAACATCTCGGTCACCCAGGTAATATTTATTTACTTATACCTACCTAAGCCATTTCTTAACGTGCGTTAGCCAATTATATTGCATTATTTTATAGCACAAACTAGCTGCATTCGTAAATAAAACTGGAAATGTGATTTAAAACAGTAAAATTTTATAACATATTAACAAATATATACTATATTTAATATGTATATTCGGCTAAAGTTGTAGTTCTTATGACTAAAGCACTTCTAACACAAGGTTACAAGACACTGTCTACCTATTACGTCATGTCTATGACAAGTTGGACATGCGAATTCCAAATTCAAATACTCGCCCGTTTGGGCCCCGGTCAACGCCCTGCGTGTGCGCCGCCAAGCCGTCTACGGACTTACGTAACGTGACCTTAACATTGGGCGGTGCCTTACTACGAAGCCTTGTGATAGAAAGTATGTATCTCTAAAATGGTTTTCATGGTTATGATTTTTTTTGCATGTATACAAAGAAAATAAGTACAGGAAAATCAGCTAAGAGGAAGCATCCTAAAGCATGATACTTGTGTGTAAAATCACAAAAAGTGTAAGTAATATTATAATTTTTTTTAATAAACCAGGGCATATATAAAACATAAACATTTCTTCAAATATTTTTTTTTTTAATTATTATTAATTTGTATTTACAAACAATTCTACTAATAAGTTATCTATAACTAAGTATTTTGGAGAATTACATTTCGATACATCCATCATTTTAATATAATCAATACATTAAAAGTATGTTTCTGTTATAATCTACAGTTTATATTAGACTTGTAGGCGTATTTAAAGTGTAGGAATTTTCATAATATTTAAGACTATAGCTTTCATTTTTAAATTCTTATCTGGGCAAAGCCAAAATTGATGCATGGCGAACCTGTTAAAAGGTCTAACTAGTACTACAAGATTGCAGAAACTGTCGAACAGAGTGTATTTGATCAATACATTTGTTATTCGTGGATGAATGCGTAAACAAACAATGACGTAAGTCAAAAATTCAAAATAACGGTTGGAAGAAAACATACACATCATGTAAATTGCAATGAAAAATCGCAAAAAGTCGCAACACGCTCCGTGCCGTTACGATGGTTGATCATGGCATTTACGCTTTGTTGAACTTTCCATATACAGCATGCACTTTTTCTATTTAATCTTACATCCAATGAAACATGCACTGTAATAATTACAACTAAGGCCGGCTATACCCGAGTTATATTTCAAATTACAGCTTTAAAAACTCTAAAATAGATCAGTGTTGGTCTAGTGGCTTCAGCGTGTGACTCTCATCCCTGAGGTTGTAGGTTCGATCCCCGGCTGTGCACTAATGGACTTTCTTTTTATGTGCGTATTTTACATTAGCTCAAACGGTGAAGGAAAACATCGTGAGGAAACCGGTTTGCCTTAGACACAAAAAGTCGACGGTTTAGTGTGTCTGGGACAGGAGGCTGATCAGCTACATGCCTATTGGATTGAGATTGAAATCTGAGGCACGGACCTAAATTTACTGTATAGAAAATATATCAAACATATTCTGCGACATAACACCTGTTTAAGTTAGACAATCTATGTTTATATATATGTATATATATATAAACTATATGTAAACGATGAACTCCTCTATAGTTTTGTTCAAATGGGATTTAAAAGTTTTGTTGATTCTGATTAGATTCAAGTGCAGTGAGACAGCAGTACTGAAACGAACTTTAAAGTGACTTGCAAATAATTGATACAAATCCACGCTAAAAGCTCTAAGCTCTCAAAGTCAAAACGTATATGGTACGCCTTCATCTAAATAACAAGTTATGCATTACAACGGTTACGTCTCGCTCTATGCACAGAGATTCGCTAAGTTCAAGTAAAGCAGGTGAGACGTACACTTGTTAATACTATAACAAAGTTTATTCAACCTGCAACAAATATATAACAATAATCCTACAGCAATGATAATATTAATCTTTTTAATCCTGTACTTTTGACATTATAGAAACCGATATGATATTTTGCACTATGACAAACTGCGGATACAAGTCAAACGTCAAAAATCATTTATTAATGTAGGTAACACTATGTACACTTATGAACGTCAAAAAGAAATATACATTAAATGCTTTTAATTTTAAATTTACTGCCAGATCTCAAATCAAGGGCGTAGAACGGAAGAGAAGTACTGGCAATAAACTCTCCGCCACTCTTTTTAATTGCCATAGATAGAGGTGGTGTGACGGCAGTAAGTTTTAGGGATTTTTAAGACAGGCACGAACTTCAGTAATAAAGAATACGAAGAAGATGATATGGAATCTTAATACAGGCTAATATAATAGTTAACCAAGAAAAGAAAGTTAACGATGTAATGATTTTGATCTGATTATACAAATACACTAGACAGTATAAATGTAATCCTGCTTGTCTTTTTTTGGCCCTTAGACTTATTTTTGATTAATTGATTACCCTCTAGGGCGGTATCATCACTTTGATATAAAAAAATATTGCTTATAATATTTAAAAACATTCTTGCTAGCTAATAAACACTTTCGTTTGTAAAATTTAAACTTTGCATTAACTTTTTAAATCAATTTTGATTAAAAGGATTACCAGAAAACTCAATTGTCGGAGCCGTTATTTCTAATTGACCTTAATATTGCAATGGAACGGATTTATCTGTCAAATAAATCTTCATAGATTTTATAACTGTAAATAAGAATTAAAATACATATTTACACATTATGAGAAAGTTTTTGTTCAAAAACAGTTTCCGAACATAGACGCACATTTGGTGCGTTGTACTGTGCTAATTAAGCTAGCCTAGCTAGGGCTGAGCACTTCGCAGGCTTCACGGAGCGACCTCACTGCTTCGAGGATTTCTGCTCGTTGGGAAGCCGCAGCCACGCCAGGGCTACGTGAATGATTCTTCTGCGCTGAAACAGCTTCTGCACAAGGGACTGTGTGTCGCGTCAAGTACGTTGGTAGTAGTAGTAGTATATATAGCCAAGTAGTTAACGCACAATGCGTTGGTGCCACTTAGCGCGAACAGCGAAGTACACGCAGATGTGTTAGCGTTGACGATACTTCCTCTCATATATTTTGCATTGAATTATTTTTGCATTCTTTTCTAATAACAATTTAACAATAATAAATATTTTTTCACTTTTTATTACTATAACTTTGCATTATTGTATTTGCATGTTGTAAATTATTATGAATATAAGTGTTTTGTGGCTAATAAAGTTTCCTTTCTAACCTACTGTTTAGCCTTAAAACTTAAGTTTAATTTATCATTAAATGCTGCTGGGCTCTCGCGCGCGTATGTGGTAAATTATATTTCTTTTCAGTTGCGTAATTAACACTTCATGATATGGTGAAGATATTTAATAAACCAGCCTTTTTATATGTTAGAGATGTGTAATATATAAAATTATATACTTGACTACTATTTAAATTTTCCGTTTCGTTATTTTCTAGATACTTTATAAATTATTAAATACGCCTTTGGTACGCTAAAATGACCGCAAATGCCTCTGTGATTCACAAGGAATACAATATTCAAATTAACATATATTCATATGACCGAATTACTCAGGTAGTCCACTTGAAAATTATTATTTCACAGGATTTTAAGACAATTAGGTCATCCGCCTTCTTCGTTAGTTAACCAAAAATTTTGTTTCACCGTGAATACAACACCCCGATCTTATATAAATTTCCACTTTGTATAAATATATATTTATAGGCTTTTCACAATTTTCAAAAGTCAGAAACTGGAATGAAAAGTTAAACTGTTTAGAAACGAATTATTTATATATAACTAAAATAAATAAATGTATAAGAGTGTAAATAAATCATAAATATCTGAGTATAAGTTTGTCACTAATAAATCAAAGAATTTTTATCCTATTGGTATATCGCTGAATTGTTTTCTTTTCGAATGCTTCTAACTTACTGTTTGTATAAAACATTAACTATTCAGTGTTTAGGGAACCTTCGTCAAATGCTGAAGTGGATATAAATTTGCATGTGACAGGTCGAAGGTGTGATCCTCCAAACTTTTAGTAAACTATAATAATAACAAATAATTACGCGTGTTCGACTTCTTTATTTATATATAAATAAATGTATCTATCATTGTGGTATTACTTTATTATTAAGTAGTCAAATCTTCAAACAAATTAAGGAGATTGAGAGCAACTTAACTTTTTCAAATCAATAATGAAAATGTAAGTTAAATTGTTAAATAATTTTGAAGATATAACGCGAGAAAACGTGGCAATTAGTAATAACTTGTTTTTTCACGTAATAAATAAAACATGATATACACAAATGAACTTAAAAACCACTTCTTTCATTGATCTAAGTACGTTTTTACAATATTTGCGTCCATTGAATTAAATATGAATATTTGCCGTTGGCATTATTGTCCAAGGGTCCAACTGTGGTTTCTTCATGACTTTGTAGCGGTCGGGAACCAAACGGGTTTACTTAGGCTACAACCCGGGGCCTATTTTGTTCGCCCTTATTTCTGGGCCTTATTTGCTTTCCGAATACTAAATGTTCTGTTGAATTGACGACATTGTTATAACTTGTCTCGTGTGTACTTTGAAAAACTTTAGATTATGCAAGCACTTGACAAGAATAAAGCTTTGTTTTGGTTAACAAAAGCATTCAAGATTTCAACCTAACTCTTAAAAACTAACTGTATTTATATTGTCTAGTCTCTTTCTTTAACATTTCTAAAATAGATCAGTGCTTATGTTACCACCGCAAGATACCTGTTATTGTAAGTCGATCTATATTTTATTTAAAATTGTTTAAGGACTCTTAGGGAGAAATTAAAAGCTAGATCAGCTGTTAAAAGGTAATTAGTGGTGATTATTCTAATGCTATGTCTACGGGCAGCGCTCCGCAACTTATGCTAATGCCCAAACGCGATCTTACATTCAAATGCTAAGTATTTTAATTATTCTCAGATTTATTCCACTGTTACTAGTGCAATTTATCTTACTCGATTAAAGCGGACTTAGGTATTCGGGACTTTTGCAAAGAATTTAGTTTTACATAGACAAATAGAAAATTTACAAACTACCTATTATTAAAACTTTTTCATTCAATAAATTAAACAGTTAGTATTAGTACAATGACATAGACTACACGTCTATATAATCTTTAAAAAGACAATAGTTTATCATAGAATGAAGAAGAGAGAGCAAGAGAAAAGGAAAGTTTAGACGATATTCGTTGTCTGTTTCCTTATATTCTCATTTTTGAAGATTAAATAACTATAAAAAAAATACAACATTTATGAGGCATATGCTGTGACTATACATACTTTAAAGTTATATATTGGGGAACATTGTTTTATGCTTAATTAAATAATAATGATCTGTGGCTACATTGAACATTATACCACGGAGTTTGTAATAATATAAATCTCATATCACTCGAACGGCTCACATATAAATCAATATCAATATATATATATTTATAGCAACTGCACCCTTTATAATTGAAATAAGCATTTCCTAAAATACTATCGTTGCGTTTTTATTTTAAGAAATAAATACTTATTTAGTCTTAAACGTTAATTTATCTTTTAAATAGGAAAGTCTCCTGTAAAGCACTTGAAACGTGGACTTATGTAAATATTAAATTGCATTTATATGCGTTTATGTATTTTTATTAAAACATGTACTCGCTAATACCAGATGCAATATTTTGATACATATTCTGTATTGTAAAAAATCATAATATTCCATTTGTTTAATGGGAACGAAGCCAAAGATTTTTCACGCTCCGGTGCTTGATGATTCACAGTATCAATGCCCAGTACTCTAAGATGAGTTACTCACCTGATGCTAACAGTTTCAGTCGTTCTCTTTGACTGGTAAATTCGTGATTCGAGCATTAAGCCTTTGAAACCTTATTTAGCAGGTGGAAAATAAGGAATGTTATTATTATACTGTTATAATATTCACTTTGGGCCCTGCGTCTGGACTCACCGAAAGCTCTTAATACCAACTCGGCCTGACCTCATGCCAGCTCCATTAAGCCGTTATACATAATGTATGAATTTTGTTATGCCGTTTGATGTAAAGCAGCCTAAGGTAGGTTTTACGACAATTTGCTTTATTGTGGATTAATTTGTTTTTCACGAATTTTGAAAGAGTATTAAATAATGAACAAAAAAATATATTTTTCTTATTATTAATTAATTAGACACAGACAGGAATGTCTTCAAATATATATAAACACACAAAAAATTACGTCAATTAAATATTATATTCTTTATAAGTATTTTTTTTTATAATTATAGCAAGCTGCAACAACGAGGAATATACAAAAATATATTAAATATGATTAAAAACACTTGAAAGTGAGTCCTAACGAAAATGATAATAGCTTTAATTTACACGTTTTTATTACTTAGCAGAAATCCTAACTTTTTATCATCAACAGCCCGTATACTGATAATAAGCTCACTGAAGTTTAAACCTTCAAAGAAGAGTATATAACATAAGTAGTAAGTAGACTAACTATTAACTTAAAAATTATTTTACTATTCATTAAAATCTCTTAAAATTTTGTGTTTCTATTCACGCAATATAAAAGCAAACGGCAATCATTACTTCAATGATGATAATGTTTTACGCATAATTTATTTTGAATTAAAACATTGGTAAAATGTTTGCCGTCCATCAGAAATGGGGATTCTAGGTTAATTGCTAGGTAACCTCTCAAATGAAGCTATCAAATTTACCAATAACCAATTAGCTAAACGATGAACGGTACGAAAATTGTTATCATTTCACATACTTACAAAATTAATATTAGGTATACAATTAATATAACTGATTTGGATAACATTGTACGTAATTAAGCATTTATAAAAACGATTTCAGTTGGTTTAAATTATAAACTATAAAAGTTTCAAATTCAACTATTTTTTAACTGAATAAAACACTTAAAAAACAAGTAAATATTTCATTATTATTATTATATTGAACTGCTATATGATAATAAATATATTTTGGTATGTATTTATTTTATTTAAAAAAAAACAACATAATATACCACAAAACTCTTTTAAATAGGATGCCGTAAAACATATTTTATCTTAAAATTCCCACTGTGAACGTGTCTTGAGCCAAAAATCAAATTGATTGACTTCAACAGATATAAAAGAGGATTTAAATTCCAAAATATAACGTATAAGTCAAGTTGGAATGATTATATTCTACAGTATCACATATTGTTACCTTAGCTAAATGGAGGTATCAGCTACTAAATACCTCTATTGTGCGGTTGAGCGTTTAGTTTAAATCGGAGAAGAACAATTTGTAAACCATCGCAGCTATTGCAATTACGAGAATTGGTTTGCAATAAGCTAATACGAGCTACAATGGGCTGAGGGCTCTTTGCTGGACGCGGATTATTCAATTCATTTCATTGGTATTCAACTAGCATTAAAAAGCGGGACAATCAAAATGTTAAATTATTAATAAAATGTGTATTTGTATATATACAAATGTATATTTTAAAGCCTGTCTTATACATGAACTAAGTTTCTACTATACTAATATAAAATATACCAACAAAACGTTCTTACTGAAAGAAAAGGCTTTGCTTAAATAAATAAAAACCAAATTTGTTAATATCGCTTCATGCAACCTACAACTATCTAGCAACAGTAATTACTTAGTGTATCGTATAGTCTAATCGCTATATAGGAAATCCTAGCATCGAAGTAAAATTTAAACTAATATTAAAAAGTTTACAAATCTCAATTTATCATAACGTTAGATATTCTTAAGCCAGACATGTTCGCACTAACGACCGCAACTTGGTTTGCAAGCAACGTTCTAAACTGCGGAATAATCGCGCACCCAAAGGTTCTCCTTAACGATGATACAAGAAAATTTGCTACCTTTAATATAAATGTTGCTATATTATTAAGTTTACTTGGACATTGGTATATAGATGTGCTTCTTTAGTGCATAAGAGGAAAATTCTATCACAAGTTGTGGTTATAAAAGGAAATATAAATTTGGTTTTAAAAATATATTTTAAGTAATGTTTTTAATGTAGGAAGAGCAGTATTGACTTAGCAAAAGATCCTCAACTTTGAAATTCGTTCAAAGCCATGTTGAAAACAATGTATTTTACTATTTGGGGGCGCAATGAACACTTGTTCATATAAAGGAAAACATCGCAACTGTATAGGCAGGAGCAGAGACAGAGGACAGGAGGCTCATCTGATGTTAAGGTATACCGCCGCCTATGGACACTCAATGCCAGAGGGCTCGCGAGTGCGTTGGCGGCCTTTTAAGCATTGGTACGTTTTTTTCTTGAAGGACTCTAAGTCGAATTGGTTCGGAAATACTTAAGTGAAGATGTGTGTTAGAAACGGAGAGCTGTAAATAAAAATAATTCTTAATACCATATGTGCATCTGATACAGATACAAATACCTACTCGTATGTATTGTTATCTTTGAGTTCGAGTTTAACCGATATCTATTTCAATATACCAAGTTAAACTTGCTTTACATCAAATGTGTTGACAAAATACTGTTTTCCAAACAGACTAAAGTGATTGGGGCGCTCAATAAGTCTTTTCATTAAATTAATAAAGCCACTTAACCAAGTTTCCCAGACTTACAATATAACCCATCCTCGATACCGTTGTCCCCAAGATACGTTGGAAACTTAAGCAGCTTACATGCTCTAAGTAATATTCGCAATATTACTTGTCGAGCCAATTTCTGTACGTAGTTATTTGAATAATTGATGCTCTCCTGAACTACTGCAAACGTTTGCTATCTGCAATCAAAGGTCTAAGTTGACGCTTCAAAGCTGGCTCTGCTTGCATTTTGATGGAACTCCAATGTTATGACATACAATAGGAGTATGCATATACGATGGTATGTATATAAACATATTGAGAGGGTTAAATTCGTAGAAAAAAATACTACTTTATTATGTTATTTAATTTAAATTATTATTATATTATTATTATTATGTACTGTAAAGAGAATTTGTCTACAAAGTCACTACGGAAAACACCCGTACTAGAAATTGGACTAGTAATCACGCTATGGTTTATTCAATGCGATTACCTAGTCCTGAGTGCCACTCCCCGAAAAACGTACATAAAACAGCTGCTATTAGTTTGTAATCAAATCTGGGAGTAGACGCAATATGTGTCAGTAGTTTTCGACAGTTTTATGCGGAGTAGTTTTGATTAATTTCTGAAATCAAAATAATAACATTGAGATACATTTTATAAAATACTAATAATAAAACGTTTGGTCTAACTTGTAAGTAATTTGAGAAATAAAACGCTTTAGGACACTTTACATTGAAAGACGTATAATTACGGTTTACGACAACTTTTATTTTTACTTCGTGACATTTTATTTTACGTTCAAATTAAACTTTTTGTTTCATCTTGAATTTATATTTGCGTTTCATCATACATTGTTGTACATTTACAGGAAAATAAATTATATCTCACGTGACCACATAATCGTTTAGTGTTTGAGTATAGGGAGGTAGTCTAGACTTTTCCTTCGTTTCTTTATTAGCTTTAACTTTTTAAGAGCTCGTTTGTCAATGACAATTGAGTTCTCGATGCGAAAACTCACAATTGGTGAGACAGAACACGTACGTATACCATGAGGCGAGTATGTAAAACAAAATATTTCGTCTTTCGTCGATAGCTCGTTTCGATTCATTGTAATTGGTGAACAGCATTTTTAGTCCAATACAGAAACACCATACTGCCTTTCATAGTTTTTGACTTCCCACTAGTTCTTGAGGTGCATCGTACTGTCAATCATCAAAAAATATTTTAAAACCCCGTAAATAAATTATTGATAACGGGTTTATTTATTGAATTACAGATAATGAAACCTAGAGTATGCCATGACCTTTGTTGCATCTATATAATAATAAAGCTTTATTTAATTCCATGCATAGTACATATTTAACAATACAATTTGGTACTTATTAGTCTATAATAATCAATAACAGTTGTTACGCTTGTATGAATTATTTGATTTCTAATTATAAATTCTATTTTGTAATTATTATTTGTTTAATTTATTTATTGTTTGTTATTTTAATATAATAATTATGTATTAAAATAAAATAAATAAATAAATCAGCATCTATATAGAACTATCAAATATCAAAGTACATAGAAACAGATACACTATTGTAGTTGTAATCTATTACGATCCACCACAAGGCATATCCTGGGACCTACCTTATCTTCAAATTAGAGAATAGATCCATTGAATATCTTCGAAATAACAAAGCAGGCTTTGTGGTCAACTCTGTGGTTATCAAGGATTGGTGAAACAATGATGAAGAAGTTTAGAAATCTTTTACTTATACTGTATGTTTAATATTCTAAAAGTTTTTTTTTTCTACTATACAAGAGTTAAGTTCGGTTGTTGGAGGGATGTTTATGTATATGAAACTGTTTGTTTGAAGCTGGGTGTCAATTTGCTTTAATCTTTTAAAACATGAGCTTATAACTAACATAAAATTAGGGATAGTGGTGGTTGACGCATTAAAAAAACTAACTTGACTTTAGGGATTCTTAAATCTAAGTGACGCTTCTGTTACTTATAAAGAATATAAGTGTAGTCGACCTATTGGACATAATCGAAAACGAGAATGTTATATTACAATTTATGAGTGTGGGAAAAATAAATGGGCTCATTTTGGCTTCAAGTGTGACATGATTGGTAACTTTTGGTTTGCGCTTCTAATTATTAACTAAAATATATAATTATATATATATATGTAATTTAACTAATGTTAGGTTACATAACTCGAGTTTATTAACATTAAATTAACTAACACGTAAACGCATTTCAATGTTTTTTATACAACAAATAGGTACCTAGGTAAGTTTATTTTAAAAACACCTCCCCGTCGACAGACTTGAGTGCCAGCGCTTGAGTAATTCATTGTTCTAATAAAATGAACCTTATGCGATTTGTGACACAATATTTTTTTAGAATCGGCTTTATTATAATATAAACCTTGCAACATTTCACCGATGACAACTAGACATTAACCTAAAAAGCTTGTTGATCACAATGTACAAGCCGAAAACATGTTTCAAAGAGCTTTCCCGGGAAGGATTAGGAAGGTTAGGGGGTTGACGTAGGATTACTTGAGCCAATAAACGAATAGCTTCTAAAGAACAAAACACAGTCTTAATACGCGAACGTGAGCATTTGATGCGTCGTTACTGTGTAAGCGATCTTTATTCTAGTCTATAAATACAGACAGAATGTAGAATAGAAGATCTAAAATTTGCGATTGAGCGATGGCTTGCAATGATGCTTCTTCTTCTTCTATTTTCTCTTTGTTTAGTAGATATCCTAGTTTTATATGCTGAAATATTTTTGCCGTTTTTAATCTAAGATGAGTTCCTTCTAATTTTTTACGAAGAAAGAAATAGGAACTCATACTTCTCGCACGTTAGGATTTTTTTTATATTATTGCACTAGATGCTGCCCAAAGGCTCGACTATTTCATTTATTTTGGATTTTTTTGCGATTAAACTTCAACAAAAATCGTTATATTTCACTCAATTTATATAAAACCATAATAAATAATACACCGTTCACCTAAGCCTTCGTGACTATTTGTTAAAACGGGCCGTTAGTTTTTGAGTTTATTTTTATTTTTATGGGATCGGAGGAACAGCCTGATCATCCAAAGTTAAGTATTCACCGCCGCCCATGGACCTGTAACGCCAACAAGGTAGCAAGAGCGTTGCTGGTGTTTAGGGTAGTGCTACGCTCTTCTAACAGTCGCAGTTCACAACTGGACTTTATACATAGTTCAGACGTTTTAGCACCGCTACACAAAGCTTAAGTGTAAGTGAATTAGGCTTCGTCAACTTGTTCACATATAGTAAATTTTTAATTGCTCTAAGAAATTGTAAACCTGACAGAGGTACGGAGTTAGGTAACTTTCTTTTGTTTATGTTAGAGATTGCGAAGGTAAGTTTGGAACATTGCGGTTTTCATGATCTTAAATTAACGAACGCGGTATTCATTAGTGATTCAAGGTATCGTGCAACTATCCAAGCGGTTTATTGGGGCAATGCGGGATCATCTACCCTTGATAAATTATCGACCAAATAATATTAAAGATTAATGGACATAGGACAAATGCGTGTATTAAAATGCTTTTTAATTGAAGTGGTATCCCAGTATTTAAGCAGAAGGCTTTCTGGCAATTGTTTTTCAATGTTAATTATTTTTTATCTTGCGCCTAACGATGTGCATTTAACTTCTCATAAAGTCTAGCTTTTTAAAACAAACACTAGGTCAAATATTTTGCTGTTAGCTAAGCGAGCCTCGGGCACAGAGATGTTGCGTTTAAAAGATATAAAATAGTTCTCGACAAAGAAGACTTTACTTTGAGATAAATGAAAAATATTATACCTGAATAGGTCACAGGTTAAATTAAATCTTTAATTTTAATAACAATTAAGTTTCGAGCTGTTTTATATTCATTTTTAATTATTTTCGTTTGTTGTTTTTATTACATCATTGAAGCTCGATATCCTTGTGCCTGCATAATTCTAGGTTTATTAACATAGAATATTAAAAATATTTGACAATATATGATATGATAACAGCCTAGCCTTTAAACTAAACGGCGCCGTTTAACTAGTGGCCTGAAAGATATTCAGCCGTAGCGTTTGTTACATTTAATAAACTGGCTGGCTAATGTTTAGGTCATTCGTACGATAGAGTCATTATTTGGCAGAAATAAAGAAGATAACCGATAAAAAATATGCGATAAAAAATATTTATTTTAAAATTAAATTGCTTTATGTTCCATTGATGTAACGATGATGGAAAGAGTTCATTCGCTCGCTACACGTCTAGGCAGTTGATGGAACGGCTAATGATGCGCTTAAATATATTTATTATATATATAAATATATATAGCAGATCATATATTTCAAATATTTTTAAAAATAGGCTGCGACATATAGACATATAACCATTATTTTACATAAATAGAATCAGGCCGACTACGATAGCAAACACTCTTTAATCTTTAGACAATGTTTAATAAGCCTGTATAAGTTTATTCAAACAAATATTGATATAAAAGGAAACAAAAATAAAAGATTATTATAATAATATGTAGATAGCTAGGAACTGTAATATGTATCTACTTCTTTTAGTGCCTCTCCAATACTGTCTCGTCTGTCTCTTGAAGCGTGTCTTGGCCTGTGTCAGATGCAGCAACTCTTTCGCAGTCACAATACCCGTCCTAACGTTGCGAAGCCATGGTTTCTTCCTTTTACCAACAACGCCGTTTACCCTGGATTTTACCAATTATAATTCATTGAAGGAGGTGGTAGCGGTACACGTGGCCCAGGTACTTTCCGTTGTTTAATGTTCAGCATAACTTTTTCGACATTCCAACTGTTTAAGAGCCTTCTGGAGCCAGGTTATACGAATCAGTAGTGAGTGTGTGTGTGTTTTTCGGTAAAATATGTAACATATATTGCGACAACAATTTAAAGTGTTAAGTTTGTTGTGGCAGAGCTAGAAAACCGTTACACAGGTTTCTTAACTTTAAAAAGGATTCTCAAATCAAATAACTGTAATATGTACACCTACTTGTATTTTATTTTTTTACAACAAAAAGCTTTGTACATTATTGCAGGATGATGAATATGAAATCCGTTGCATTGTTTTAAACAACATCGGCAAAACATAATCAATTGAACAAAATATTTTGAATTCCTAATTCATATTTCGTTACAGAATACAAATAAGAGACAAACATGGAATTCAATTAGACCTGAGTTCGCCATGTTAGATTAAGTTATTATGCAAAATTGGCTCCGAGGGTTATTTCAGTCAAAAATGGACAAATAAAATCCGCATTCTACTAATGACTGTACCTGAAAGGGAAGTAGATATGTTATAAATTATGCTATGTTGTGCGATTAAGCGTTATTTTGCTTTAACACAGTTCAGTATCCTGAAAATGATAACTTAGGTGAGTTTCATTTGTTTGTGGTTACTGAATTGAAAGAGCTTATATAAAGGAGATAAAAAATAAATCAGTGGCGCTACAACCTCTTTAGGTCTTGGCCTCAGATTTCTGAATCTGTTTCATGATCATTTTTAAATCTAATAGACGAGTAGGTGATCAGCCTACAGTGCCTGACACACGCCGTCGACTTTTTGGCTGTAAGACATGTCGGTTTCCTCACGATGTCGATGCGCAAAAAACTTGGTTCACAGCCGGGGATCGAACCTACGACCTCAGGTATGAGAGTCGCACGCTGAAGCCACTAGGCCAACAATGCAACTTTATATAAAGGATATAAATGAGATAGATAGAGATATAGCAAGCAAAGATGGATTTCATACAAAGTCTGGAAATCACACAAAGTAAATTATATAAATTGTGGTATTTATCAAGGGTTCCTTTGGCTGGTTGATCTTACCGATACGTCTCTTTAAGTGAAATTAGGGATGAAACCAATAAGTGATAGACAATTTTGCGGATCAGTGATTTCCTGAATAAACAGGCATTTGAACCGACTTAAATGTTTCACTGTATTTTTTAACTTTAATTATAATCGGATTTATTAGTTTATATCTGGTTTTACTAAAATACTAATGCCTGTTACGTTAGCTGTTACGAAACGAGATAGTTCTTTGGTTCTTCTAAACGTGCAATAAAAAAAATATTCTCATTAAAAAAAAGGGAAGGCCGAAAGTCCTATCTGAATTTAAAATTTAAGATAGATTAATAAGTCATTAAATACTTCAAATAACCGTGGAACTAACATTTTCGCCCATGGAAACATACATACACTTATAAGATTTAGGTCGCAAGCATCATACTGGTATTCAAAGTACACATACATACATATCATAAGGATAACATCATTTTCATGTTAGTTAAATAGTATTGATAACGCTGCGAATAGACCATAATTGTAACTGTAGTTTTGGCAAATTAAACGTACGCATTTACCGGGTTAATTGTGCTGTTTTTGTTCGTAATTATTTATATCTAAACCGATTAATTACATAAATTTACATCGTTATTTTGCTCACAAAATGGTCTATTATAGCAGTCTATTGCGAAATATGAAAACAAAGACTAATGTTGCTTTATATAAAATGAGATTCCAAGTTAACATACAATATTTGCTTCATATTGTTTTGATGGATGTAATATAATATTATAAAAGCTACAATTCGCAATCAGGTTTATGGGCCAACACCGCACTCGCGGACCGTGCATACGAACTACCAATTTGTTTTTAACATTCTTATTATGATTTCGTAATTTTTTTCATAATGCACTATATACTATGCAACATAGTAATAGAACCTTTATTTATTTCCAAATAAACTAGCCATATAGGCCGCTAGTTCCTAATATAATGATTTTGTACAAAATATGCACTGATTGTGGTTATCGAAAGCCATACCCTTTCGATTCACAAAACCCGATAAACTTATTTACTATAACCATAAAACGGGTATAAAACGGAAAACTGCCGGAATAATCGTTTTTAATTAAATATTTAACGTTACACTCTTTAGTTTATCTTGCGTAATTCGCTGATGTTTATCGAATATTACTATAGTAACATAAATAATAACAATAAAGCCTTTTTTAATTTCCATATCCTTAATTTCCATTTCAAATGTTGTTAGTATTCACTTATAGCTAAATGGTATTCGCCTTTGGATATGGACCTCTCTTGGGTAAAGGCCTCCTCGAACCCTTTCTAGACTATCTTTGCCACTGTTCTTCGTGCTATTTCTATTAAGTCATCGGCCCGCCTTCTTTTTGGCCTGCACCCTCTTCTTTTCCTGAGAGATCGAAATAGGGGTTGATCGTAGAGGGTAGATGAAAATTAAGGATTGTATGTACTTTTGTATGTTGTATCATTACGTTTTATTTTTTTGGAATTTTTTATTTTTTATCACTTAGAGGTTTGAAATAAAGATAGGAGCCGATTCTCAGACTTACTGAATATGCATAAAAAATATCATAGGAATCCGTCCAGCCGTTTCAGGAGAGCGTGGGAACGATCATTGTGACTCGAGAATTTTATATATATATACCTAGAGATAACATATGAAATTGGAAGAATAATATATGTATGTATATAATTTTCCGTTGCCCTCTTAAGTGTACTCTTATTACTGGTTTAGTAATAACGAACGAACGACGAAGTGTTGAATAAATAATATTTAACTTTTAATATTTGAACAATGTTTTGTTGCTGTAAACGGCACGAGTGCCTTGATTTTAATACGAGGCTATGACCCGGAGGTATGGGTTAATTTTTCGCTTGGTAGGCAAACACATGATTTATTACTACTGCTTTATGCTATAAGAAGACTTGCCGAGAGACTTTAGCCTCAAAGTATTTACTTTATAGACACACGAAACAAACTATAAACGTACTCATCATAACCACTAACTTCTAGTTATTGCACAACTTGAGTTATCTGTATCGTTTTGATATAGAAGTGCAAAACTAAAGTAAGACATAAAATTACTATGACGAAACTAATGGAACGAAGCAATTAAAACATATGTAAACATAAAATGTATGTAAAGTAAAAGGGACAATAATACAAAAAGCGACACCAGATTAAGAAAATGGAACCTGAATCACGAAAATTACAGATCAGTAAGTTCGTAAGTTATAATTTAAGGGATACGATGTGGACAGGTAATGCTTGTACAGTAAAGATTTAAAGGAAGTTACATACTACAGACACTTTAAAAGCTCCTAATTAATAGTATTTTAACAAACGTTTAAGTAACGGCTCGTTATATCCGGCTAAGCGGGTGTTCGATAAAATTAGTCGCATGAGTGACTGGCCATCACGGTCAACTGAGCCCCAGTGCACTAAATGATTATCAAATCTGAGCTAAATCACCTTTTCATTGAATTTCAATCAAGTCATTTTGAATATAAAATAACTGAACAATCAAATTATTTTTAGCTTAAAAAGGATTTGGAATATTTATAGAATAATTACTGGAATAAAGTATTTATGTTCAAATTGATAAAATACAAAAGTAGTAGTAGAAATATGTTTTTGGATTCTAGATTTTTGCTATCAATACATTATTTTCGTATTGTATGACGGACAGAATAATCACTACAACGCTGTATGCGTTGCTGTACGACCAATATTTAAGCCACGACTTGCTTAAGCTATCGCGGAATAAACTTTAAAGGAGTATTAAGGATATCCATATCGCTAAATCACCTGCATAATGAGCACATCCCACATACATAATTACACACGTACGATTGGCTATGTAGCCAAATTAGGTATTACTTTGTTAAATGTACCTACTAAATATTTTTTATTGATTTTTTCCGTCCTCGTTTGAACCTTTAGTATAATTGTTATTTTTTTAATTTCCGTTAGCTGTAGTATTACGAAAAAATAAAAAAATATCTATGCGCAAAAAGTAAAAGTATTTTAGAAATATTTGGAGGAAAACGTTACTAAGCGCTACAACCATCATGCTACTAAATCGTTTGGTTGGCACAGCTGTCTTTGATTGCTAACCATCAAGGTATTTCCGGATAGGATGGATATACTAAACTATTACGATTTTAGTTGGGAATTACTTGCTAAATAGGAACGTTTATTCGTTTATTTTCTGTCCTTATATTAACACTTTCTTAGAACGCGCTATTGGAAACTACTGGTTTGAATTTAAACTTCTTTTGTGTTAAATTATTGATCAAGAAGTTTAAAGGATACTTGTGTAGGAAAAGTAAAACATATCATTATGACCGAATTGGCGCGGGTAATATCTCTATACACATCAGCATACTCGTTCTAAGCTAAATGCTAATGAGTAACTATTATATATATTTTTGCGAAAAAAATGGAAATATCAGTCTGGGCCACAGATTGCAATTTATCTTTCATTATTTCTTTTATAACATACAGTGGACGATTGACCTTCTGTTTCAGGCATATGTGGATTTTTGGGCCTAAGGCACGCGTGGTCTCTTCACGACGTCAACATTACGAATGTTGTACTGGGATATCCTCAGACAATATATAACTGATCAATGGTCTTATTAGTTATCTAAAAACGTTCGTTCATATAACGACTGTTAAGATTTTGAAACATTAATGTTCAAAAGCTTTGTTGCGAGCATTTCGTAGTATTAAAAGCAACTCCAAAACGGATTCTATAACCGTAATAGGCTTACGAAAGGACTTTTCCACTTCACTCGCGATTCTATTAGTTGGATATCGTGGAAATGAACCAAACAATATGAAATTGAGATAGTTCTCGAAGATGTTTGTATTTTGACATAATCAATACTATGTAAAATTCTTGTTATTATTTTGTTTACACAGACAAGGCTGTTACTTTAACAAATTAATTACACTTTTCCCCGACAGTGTCCACATCGCCGGAAGATACAAAAATCAATAAGAACATTCCATTTGCCTAATTAACTGTTACGGTGAAGATTAATTTTATAAAATAGCAATGATTCTTGTCTGTTTTTTACTATGTTACAATAAATGTGTAAAACCCGTACTCTTAGTAAAACATTATTCTCTTATGGTAGATTAATAATAAATAAAATTAATTAGTGTAATGGAATTTTAACCGAAGTACTAAGCTGTCTCTTTTCGTCACAGCGTAAACACAGTGTACCTACTGTCGAACGAATGTTAAATGTGCACATAGAAAGAAAGTCCATTGGTGTACAGCCGGGGTCGAACCTAACACCTCAGGATGAGAGTCGCACGCTGAAGCCACTAGGCCAACACTGTTCAATATTTTACAAGGATTTTATTAATAAATTTTATAATAATAGGTTGGGGAAAAAGTTTCTTCGCATTTTTCAAGAAAATTCACAACATAATTTTAATATAGTTTATTTACATTTAACTAAAGTATGTAGGAATTTGTTCGATAACTTTTTGCCATCTTGTAGGTATGGAAGATCCCATTGCTATAGAAAGCTTGGTTTGTATCCTATATTACCTACCTCCTAATGAATTTAAAAAGCAAACAGGTGGAAAACTTAGAATCTTAAACCTCCCACAAGCTTCTTAATTTTTGTGAGTGGCTAAAGATGTGTGAGGTCTATATCATATGAAAACACACCCCTCATTTGATTAATTTCGGCCGCTTTCTCTAACTTCTTGCTTTAATTCATAGTGTTTTGCATAGAGTTCAGAATCGATGGTCCTCCTGGTGGTAACACTATAATGAATAATGCCCTTTCAATCCCACCACACACCCATCACCTTGTTGCGAGTTAACCGGTTTCGCCACCGTCTGTAAGCCTCCTACCACGACCTTTTTCGCACGTTCTTGTCGTACTGATCCACTTTTCATCATCAAGAACTGATGATGAAAGTGACAAAAATTGTTCGGTTTCATTACGACGTAATAAAGCATCAAAAATGAGTACACGGTTCATTAGGTTTCTTACAGTGAGCTCGTGAGGTACCCAAATTTAGAGCTTTATTTGTACCCAGTTTTTTTCAAATACGCCAAAACTGTTATTGTATTCCCATCTTCTACTTTACTACTATATGCCGATCTTACTTCACTTTTTAAAATGCCATCCATTTTATCCGTAATATGGGACCATGACTTGCTCTTTACATCAAAATTTCCGGATTGAAAAAGCTTAAACCAAATTTGTGCTTCTCTCACAGACACTCACTAGGTCCATCATCGCAAATTTTTTCGCGGCTTGCGTTGCATTTTTACTTTTTGTAGTAAAATTTTAAAATGTATCGAATTTCTTCATTAGATTCACTCATCTTACGGTACGAAAAATAAATAAAACACACATTATCCTAATATGATTTGGAATTATCTTCTTTAAATTCTTCAATGATAACAAAAGCAATATATAGTATAGCCAAAAGATTTTATTACAAGTTCATACATAAATATGCGAAAAACTTTTTCCCCAACCTAATACGTACGAGGGGAGGTCCAAAAGTTCGTGATGAAAGGGTTTTAGTAAAATGAAAATAAATTTATTTTTCCTTTTCAATATAATCACCCTTAAGTGATACATTTATTAGATCTATAATTAATTTTTCTAAACCATCTAAAAATATTTTTATCTTTTCCCTCAAAATGGCCAAAATTGCCTCCTTTACCTCATTGTCGTCGGAAAATTTCCTTCCCCTTAAGTCTTTTTTAAATTGGGAACAAATAAAAATCACTTGGGGCCAATCTAGACTATAGGGTGGGTGGACTATATTCGAAGCCATGCTGTGTAGAGCACCATTCAACTTTGCTCTTTAACCGCGCTTTCTTGCAAGAGCACACACCCTTTCAATTTTCCCCGACGTTTTTCTTTGATGGCATCCTTAAATTTTTCTAGTATTGTTGCGTAGTATTCTCCGGTTATGGTCCTGCCCTTTTCTTTATAATCAATCATATTATCCCCTCACATCCCAAAAACATACCATCAACTTTCCACACTACGACCTTTGAATTTCTTTGGCGGTGGTGTCCTTTTTTCCATTGCATGGACTCTTTTTGACTCAGCTCAAGTAGACCCATGTTTCATCGCCTAACAATTCGCTAATCCAGATCGTCGCTACACACTCAAAATGTTTTGACGCTTCGACGCGCTCTGTTTTTGAAGCGGCGTGAGCATTCTCTACCCATCTTCACTACTTTTGTCATACCCAGGTGGTCATGTAGGATTCCAAAATTGTGGTATCTGATACTCCAACTAATGCAGATAACTGTTTTTCTTCAAACGGTGTCCTCATATTTTTTCCACTTTTTGACATGTCTATGTGGTGGCCTCAACTCTTCCTAGCGGGGGTGTCTTCATCACTCCCGACCATGTTTAAAGCCATGCCATTTGTAAATCATTGATTTACTAGGGCACTTTCCCCGTAAACAGTTTCCATTTCATTCAAAATGGTCTGAGCGTTCTTTCCTTGCTTGGTAAGGAATTTAATGACACACGGTGTTAATTTTTCCATGTTTCAGTTTTCTTCCGGATTGACGTGTTTAGCAGGCGAGTTTCGTAAACATCCTAGGGCTAAACTCCATTTATATACTAATTATGAGTCCCCAATATTACACTAAGCAGCGCCCCTATCCCCACTCCATCCCCTCCATTCCACGAACTTTTGGACCTCCCTCGTATAAGCCTCAACACGCGAAGGAGTACCAGATGTGTTCTTTACGCGCAGATGTTATTGTATTAAAAAATATTATAGAATTTTAAACTACAATAATAAAGATCCAACTCTTCTATAGAGTCTTCTCGTTCTTTTGTTTTTGAAATTGACAAACGATCATTAAATGAATTTATGACTTACCCTGAGTTATGCAACCTAACATTAATTAAATTGCATATATATATATATATATATATATTTTTTTTTAGTTAATAATTAGAAGCGTAAACAAAATGTAAACAATCATCGCACACTTTTTTTTTTGTATGTTACAGGAGGCAAACTTGCAGGACACCTGATGTTAAGAGATACCGCCGCTTATGAACTCTCGCTCTGCCAAAAGTGCGCTGCCGGCCTTTTAAAAATTGGTACCGCTCTTTTCTTGAAGGACCCTAAGTCGAATTGGTTCGAAAATACTTTAGTGGGCAGCTGCTCCACATAGTGGTGGTGCGTGGCTTAAATTGCCTTAAGAAACGCTCAGTTGTGGAACGACGGATGTCAAGGTGACACCTTGAAGCCAATTGACGACTCACTGGTCTAGTGGTTAGTACCCCTGACTGCGAATCCATGGGTCCCGGGTTCGATCCCCGGCTGAGACGAACATCGATGTGATGAGCATTTGGTGTTGTGCTTAGGTCTTGGGTGTTTAAATATGTATTTATATGTCTATATCTAAAATATGTATGTATATCCGTTGCCTAGTACCCATAACACAAGCTTCACCAGCTTAGTATGAGACTAGTTCAATTGGTGTTAATTGTCTTTAAAAAAAAAAATAAAAAAAATAATATAAGCCCTTTTTGTTTTACCACACTTATAAATTGTATTTTAATATTATTGTTTCCGATAATGTCCAATAACATAAGTGTCATTTAGATTTATGAACCCTTAGATAAGCCAAGGTAGTTTTGGTTAGCGTCACGACCCTACTACCCCTAATTTAATGTTAGTTATAAGCTCATATTTTAAACCATTAAAGTCAGTTGTTACCCAGCTTTAAACAAAGTGTTTTATTTGAACATATACTAAAACCGCCACCGAACTTAATTCCTATAATTAATATTTTTTTAAATTTAAAATATATTTAGTAGTTTATAAGGCACCTTAAACCTTGGGTTGCGTTCGCTAAAAACTGATAAAGTTAATAGATTGTAAGCAAAAACACGTAATCTCGGACTACAAAGAGTCATTGAACAGCAATTACCTTAGAGGCCTTCAAAAGGTCTTTAATTAAATCCTTCTCCGATGACATCATAATTATCGCGTAAATTGGATTGAGACATCCCCTGTTTTGTTAATTGTAAGTAGAAAATACTCTTTAATTAATAAGCTTTTGGTATCAGTATTTTTTGTTAATTTATGCGTTTCAAGTATTATTTTAAGATTCGAACAGTTAGAACGTTGCTGTCTATTCCAATAATAATAATACTCATCAACTACTGAATCGTATATAATATTTATCAATATTGGTTTAGCGGTTTATATTTATAATATATCACACAATTTACATAAAGCCGTATATACACACGTAAACCTCAGGAACATATTTATTTCTCAAACCGTATTTTTTCATTTGTTTTTATATTATAGTTGATGACCCGGTGAACTTTGTATAATCTACAATTATATTTTTGTCAAAAATTAATATTTTTTTTCAAATGGACTTTACACTACGCTAGCACAAATTTCATATATAATATATGACTAATCAGCAAATAATAAATATATAACAACCAAGCGCCAGTTTTTACTTCTAAAAAGACAAAAGCCTTCAAATATTTCCATGCTAGGAAAAGTTTTTATTGGAAAACTCAATTGTCTTTTTTTGTATTTTTTTTAACTTATTATTTTTTATTTTTCACGTCTTCCTTGAACTTCCACAAATATTTCAAGATCAAAATAAGCCAAATCAGTCCAGCCTTTCTCGATTTAAAGCAAGACAAACGAAATGCAATTAAATATTATATTTGTTTATAATATATATATATTTATTACATAGATTAAGAATACATACCTGCTTGAAACAAGTTGTAATCATTTAAGACACGTTTATCGCATACACCATAATTTTAGAAAATTATCATAATACATTTACAAGTATATTTTGAGAGTATTAATTTAATTCAGCCAATATAGCCTTTCCCAATAGTTACATAATGCCGAAGCTTATTTAATAAGAATTGGGTTTCTATATAAATTTACATTTCCTTTTAATCTTTCAACTTTCGGCATTAGTCCTTTGATCTATTTTAATTTATTTACTTTGACGTTATTAGATATAATTTATAAATACGTCTTTAATGATACAAATTTTGGTATAATATTAACTGATAGCCCAGTTCCCAAAGGGGCAAGGAGCAGGCCTATTTTCGTCTCAAAGTTCTATCTCCTATAGTCACGAATTTGTGTAATAATATACTGCTGTATTTCTTCTTACTTGCTGTATATCAATACGTTAAGTTTTACGGGGCAGTCATTGCGTTTATCGCATTGTACGAGTGATTATTATTTAATAAATATTATACCAAAAGTTTATCCAGCAACAAACAATCTACTATAGTTTATAATTGCATTTGGTTTACGCGATTAAAAAAATCATTTTATCGAACCATTTCAGTGGTAAAACTATCATTTCAATAGACTCTTGTCGTAAAACCGGATAGTTATGTCTAAATGTGTGATATGGTAAATGATGTGGTATTCGAATAAAAAAACAGTGTTGGCCTAGTGGCTTCAGCGAGCGACTCTCATTCCTGAGATCGTAGGTTCAATCCCCGGCTGTGCACCAATGGACTTTCTTTTCATGTGCGCATTTAACATTCACTCGAACGGTGAAGGAAAACATCGTTAGGAAACTGGTTTGCGTTAGACCCAAAAAGTCGACGGTGTGTGTCAGGCACAGGAGACCGATCACCTACTTGCCTTTTAGATTGACAAATTATCATGAAACAAATACAGAAATCGTGAGGCTCAACCCTAAATAGGTGGTAGCGCCACTGATTTATTTATTTACTTGAAAACTTCGTAAACAGTTGACTGGGTAAACATTCCTATTGAAAAATAAAAACGTAAGCTTATTTAAGTGCACCTACTTTGTTTTCTTGTAACAAAGAGTTGGTTGTATCAAAGCGAAATTCAATTCCAAACATTCTCTCTACCGACGCTCGCGTTACTCACTTGGGTGTACAATACAAAAGTCCACTCTGACTATTCTATCATCGCACATTTAATATTCATTTATAGTTTTTGCTCTGAGCTTTGGGGATTTGGTTTTTCAGGAATAAATATTATAGAATTATATGCTGCCAATCTACACTAATATGGCGGTTTTTCATAAAAAAACCACCCTTTTTTTCCCGCGGGGAAAAAAAACCCCCCCCTTTTTTAAAAAAAAAAAAATAATTTGCCCGGGGGGGGGGGGGCCCCCCCAAAAAAAACCCCCTTTAAAAAAAAGGGGGGGGGGGGGGCGCCCCCCCCCCCAACCCAACCCACCCCCCCCGCGCCGCGCCCCCCCCCCCCCCCCCACAAAAAAAGGCCGGGGGGGGGCCCCCCACAATTCCTCTTCCCCTCCCTCACCTCCCCTTTTTTTTTTTTTTTTTTTCCCGCCTCCCCTTGTTTTCGTAAAACACCAAAAAAAATCTTAGGAAAAAGGGGGGGGTTTTGGGGGGGGGG